>CAJQZJ010032201.1:5740940-5768580 GCA_907164525.1 Lophiomys imhausi | reverse complement strand
CTCTCTGGCTCCTTCTCTCTCTCTCTCTCTCTCTCTCTCTCTCTCTCTCTCTCTCTCTCTCTCTGGGGGGGGGGGGGGGTTGAGACAGGGTTTCTCTGTGGAACAGAGCCCTGACTGTCCTGGACTCACTTTGTAGACCAGGGTGGCCTCGAACTTTCTGGCTCCCTAGTGCTGGGATTAAAGGCATGTGCCACCACCCCCAACACTCCATTTTTAAAAAATGTAGTTGCCAAACCAAAGTAATTTACCACTGAACTTACTGGCCTGGCAAATTCCAGTTTCTCCTCATAATTATTTTTCATCTTCATAATTATTTCCCTTGAAAATAAAAAGGCTGGGGCTGGAGAGATGGCTCAGCGGTTAAGAGCACTGCCTAGTGCTCTTCCAAAGATTCTCAGTTCAATTCCCAGCAACCACATGGTGGCTCACAACCATCCACAATGTGATCTGGTGCCCTCTTCTGGAATGCAGGTGTACATGCAGATAGAGCACACATATGCATAAAATAAATAAAATAAATCTTTAAAAAAAAAAAAAAAGAAAAGAAAAAGGCATGTTTTGGTATCTTCAGTTCTCATCCCATCAAGGTACTTAACAAACTGTTCTTCCCTTAGATGCCTAACATTCCCTTAGATGACTATTTTATCTATGTGCAGGAAAGTTAACCATATTTTCCTATCCTGTTCAGTTCAAACAGTAAGTCAGGTGTTGTTCTTCAAGCCTCCCTCTATATGACACAACACTGTCCATTAACATAAACTTCACAATATCTGAAATATTTTACACTGTTTAGGATGCATCAACAATCAGAAACCACTTTTATTCCAAAATCATAAAGGGGGAATAAGGCCCACCTAGTACTCTGACTGCCCAGAACACCTAATCATTCCTAAGCACATGTTCTTGGGTCAGCTATTCATAGAAATCAACTCTTGCTGAACCATAAGAATTTAATCTGGCTCTCTTCAGAATGTTCTACTTCAACTATGGTAAGATGAACAATAAGTATAAACTATACTAAGCCACAGGAAGACATTCATCTAGTGAACTCACACACTGAAGGAGGAGCTGGTGAGAGAATAAAGTTAAAATACAAAGAATAAGAGGAAAGCCCTGCAGCATTCCTATTGTTGTCCCTTAATTCTTAAGCCCCTTCCTCCCTTTGCTCTTCACTGTGTTTAAATGGATGTCTGTAATTTTTACCAAGAACAGCCCCTGCTGCTAAGGGAGCTAAAGCAGAGGTCACAGTTGCCAGGACCAAACAAATGGTGACTTAGAGGGGAAGGACAAGGGCATCCTGAGCAGGATCACATCATGCACATGACACCAAAGATATGGTATGTCACTAAGAACATGAACACACACACACACACACAGAAGTTCTTGTAGATATTGAGAACACTATGCCAATGTGAATCAATACACATGACAGGATACATTATGCCAGTTTCCATTCGTACTTCTCATAATTCACAGCATCATAAAAGTACAGCAGCAGACGACCTATAAAGGTCATCTAGTACCATGATGCCAGCGATCCTTTTATGACAAAAGAAGATAACATGAAAGTGCTAAATTACTTTTCTCATGCACAAAGATCACTCACAGGATAAGGGACCGTTTTTGCTTTAAATTAGTAATTTGAATGCAGGCTCTAGCTAACCATAATTGAAAATAATGTGAGAACTTTAACACTCGAATAACATAGACAAAGATTAAAATAGAAAAAAACAATTCAGTTCAGGACTTATGGCTCAATTTCTAAATTGATACTGTAAGACCACAGTACACCTTGAGACATTAACTATATTCTCCAATACTACCTAAAACGTTTCTAGATAAGCCACAAGACTCAGGACACTTTTATAAATGATATTCCAAGGATGGACAACAGAAGAGTCTAGCTAAAGCATTCAGAAGTGATTAATTAGCATTGAAATCACAGAGGCAAAAATGATGTGAATTTAAAGCATCAACAGTTAAGGCTTTTTTAGCAACAAAGTTTTTTCCCAGATCATTTCTGCTGCTTTTATCTTGTCCAGAATGACGAGGCAGAACTCATTGTGCCTTGCATATGTGCTCACCGTAGGCTGACTTAACACATTCCAGGCCTTTCTTACTACTTATATACAACACTTCCTTTCTTGATTATGACTACCATCAAAGGAGTGGCTGCTTTAAAATAAGAAAATGGCATGTAAGAGTAAGTAAGAATAATATTTTACAGAGAGCTGAGCTTCATAGTAGGGTTAAAATGATTTTATAATTCAAAGTATCAGTAAATTGACTAGAGAACAGTCTATAACTATAGAGCATGGTGGTCTCATAATATGGGATTTTGTGAAAAGTATAATTACATTTCAATGTGTCAAGCACACTTTAGCTTTTTTTTTTTTAATTAGCACTAACTGAGTTCCATTTTGTACAATTTGGAGGAAAATCTGTTATACAGCTCTGAGATGATTTCAGACACTGCAATAAACAACAAATATGTTTGTAACACAGCAAAGCTCATGTCCATAGCCATGAGGATGTAGCTCATAAAGCTCTTCCTTTTACTCTTTTGAGTATAAAGTCTTTATGCTGTTTTGGCATTTCTGAGACAGAGTCTGCTACATAGCAAATACAGGCTGGCCTCAAACACACTGCTTCTTGCCTTCATGTTGCAAGTTCTGAGACCACAGGCCAGAGAACATTAAGTCTCGTCAGACTCCTGTATATGAGAATGCCTAGTCAACATCCACTTGAGAGTTTCCCTCCTTTCCGGACTGTCACATTAAAACTTCTCAGACACCCTGTAGTAAGTTGTTGACTACAACTACTGGTGTTCAAAAAAAACAAAAACAAAAAACCAAAACTTTATTCCTGTTTTCATTTGGCAATAAATTCTTAATGTTCAGCTTCTATTTTAATTAAATTAACTGTTTTTAAAATTGTGACAGTGCCGGGCGGTGGTGGCGCACGCCTTTAATCCCAGCACTTGGGAGGCAGAGGCAGGCGGATCTTTGTGAGTTCGAGGCCAGCCTGGTCTACAAAGTGAGTCCAGGACAGCCAAGGATACACAGAGAAACCCTGTCTCGAAAAACCAAAAAAAAAAAATAAATAAAAAATAAAATAAAATTGTGACAGTATCTGTGTGTATACGATGCACCCACTACTGCATGCATGAGTCCAACAGTCACCTAAGATAACACCTCACTGTACTCCTCTCTCTCCTGTGGCTTTCACAGTCCTTCCACTTCCTCTCTTCAATGTTCTGGGCCTTGGAAGGGGTGACATAGATGTTCTGTTTGGTAACAAGCTTTCAGCAGCCAATCAAGGTGATCTCTATGTGTTCTCTTCATGACTTCATGGATCTCTACAGTGAAGATCAAGCTAACTTGTCACTCCTGTAAAGGCACACCCAGATTACAGGCTTTGCTTCCCACAGAATCCAGTTCCACACTAACTCAACAACTAAGCTTCAGTAAATTAGGGAGTCACAATGTGCCTAGGATGTACCACAGCTGAACATCAAGCATAGCCCTCTGAGGTTTGTCCATGTTACTTACCCACTCCTCGAGACTTCCAGGAGGTTGAGGCAGGAGGTTGAGGCAGGAGGATTAGGAGTGCAGGGTTATCCTAGGTCATGTAGCAAGTTTAAGGGCAGTCTGGGCTACACAAGACCCTGTCTCAAAAAACAAAACAGAACTTTAAACCTAAACCGGGGTGTAGGGGATTTCTTTGTGTGCCAATGAATTGTGTGATGTGTGAAATTATATTTTGATCATCTCTTTACTTCCACTGGCCACAAAAAAGCCTCAATTAAAAGCATGCAAGTTTACAGACAGAGATGAAAACGTGGTGAACAAGAGCTAGATGTGGTAGCATACACTTACAGTGCCAGCACTCAAGAGGTTGAGACAGAGTGTTTGTGAGTTTAAGGCCAAGATGAGGTATAAAGAAGTTCCAGGTTATTTTAGACACAGTGAGACTCCAGTCTAAAAAAAAAGAGCAGAGAAGAAAAAACAAAGAAAGCGGAAAGCTGCAGGCAGGCAAGTAAGCAGCAAGCTGGTGGGTGGGGAGGGCAAAGTCCAAAGATAAAGTGCCTTTCCTGGGCACTGCAGCTCAGCAGAGACCAGGCGACAGCTCCTGTCATCTGGCTCTGTTCCAGAGGCTTTACTAAATCACAGAAGCAATGTGTGTGTGTATGTGTGTGGGGGTGCACTCTAAAGAAAAACCTAAATAATAAAGAAAACCAATCTTATTATCTACTTATTAGATTATAGAACTGTCAACCAAAACAGATGAAATTTAAGTGAAACAGACTCCACAAAATTTTAGAAATTACTTAAGCTCAAGGCCCTCTGCACTAGATGTTGAAGATGCACTTACTGAGCTAATAGGCCCCTTATCTTCTCTAATTTCTGAAATTCCCGGAATACTTCTATTCCAAGGCCTATTTCATATGAGCTAGTGGTTAGAGTTCATATTCCAGCACAAAAGCATTCTTGACACAGCACCACCATCTCCATTTGTATCTCTCTGCCTTGACTCCAAAGAACAGCTGGCAACTACATTAGCTAACAGGCAGAACTCTGTTACCATCTGCAGTAGAAAGCGAAACGGCTTAGGTCTCCTTAGGAGTTCGCGTGCAAACTGAGCACTAAGAGAACATGTTTTTTATATTTTGTTTATTCCTAAGAATGCTAACCATCTACCTCACAAGCATCTAGGCTATGAAACAGTTAAAAATAATAAACATGGGGCTGGAGAGGAGGCACAGCAGTTAAGAGCACCTGCTGTTCTTGAAGAAGACCTGAGCTTGGTCCCCAGCACTCACAGGAAACAGCTAGCAACCACTCCAGGTGTGGAGGAGCTGACGCCTCTGGCTTCCTTGGGCACCTGCACTCACCTGTGTATACCAACACATGTACTTAGTTAAAATAATTTTTCAGAAAATAATAAATAAGAAAACTTTATGCATAAGTGAAAAAATAATATCAAAATACAATGCTGAAAGTAAAAATGGTAAAAAAAAAAAAAAAAAAAAAGCTCACAGGCAGGAAACCTCCTTCCTCACTGTATGATTATACTTCTTTCCCTCGAAGTCAAATAGTATACCATTTGAATACTTTCCTAAAATGTCTTGATCTTGGGCTGGCAAGATGGCTCAAAGGGTAAAAGTGCTTGCCGCTAAAAGTGATGACCTGAGTTTAACCCCACATGGAAGAAGGAAGAAAGTTCAACCTCTCACCAACCTGTCCTGACCTCCACACACAAGCCGAAGCAAATGAACAACCATCCCCAACACATATAGAAATAAATGCCTTTTTAAAGAATTATATGAATTCTAAAAGCATTTGCTGTCAAATCTAAGTCACAATCCTAGTCATTCAGCATTACTAAAGCGGCAGACAGGCTAAGAGTTGAGAATAGGATACTTACACCACTGGAAAGGAGCTGAGCATACTTTACATGAGGCGGATCAATGGCCTTTGCAGAGAAGGCTAGCCTTGTTCACGATTCTGAGAATAAAGACACAAAATTGAGAAATAGTTACATAACTCAACATTGAATAAAAAGTTTAATTATGCAACCTCAGGGTATTAAGAGAAAACATTAGCTAATTTTCATTTTTCAAAATTTTTTTGTAATTTGGAAATGAAATAATGAATTGGAGCAAAACAAAACAAACAAACAAAAAAACACAGAAAAATGACATTAATAGCTTTCCAAATGACTCCCTTGGGGAGGAACAATTAAAAAAAAATCACGAAATTTAACTTATCAGGAACTACCCCCAGAAGTGGACTAAACTTTCAATCAGATGCACACACTATAATTGCATTCAATAAACCCTTAACTGGAGAGTAAGCCTTGGCCCTCATCCATGGCAGGCCAGTGCTCTGAGGTCCACACCCCACACAGCTTTCAGCTGTTCTGTCCATAACAGCAGACACTTATGGAGATTCTTATGACAAAGCAAGCTCCAGTGTAGCTTAGCTGCAAGGGAGTTCTGGGACACACTAAGTACAATGCTTCTCTTGATGCTACTTTGAGTCTCAACTGTCCCAACTATAAAAAGGGGGTACCAAAGCTACTTCAGAGGGCTACTCAAGAATGTTTTTTAGTTTTTAGGTGGGAGTGGTGAAGCACTTCACACATTAGCACTGGTAGTAGCTATTACTACCAACTTAAAAAGAAATATTTTTCTGACTTAGATGACTAACACGGCACACATGAGTGACAGAGTGAGGTTGGCACATCTACTTCTGATTGGTATTGCTTTGCTAACTATTGAGACACTTCTACCATCTTCAATTCTGACTATACACACACATACACACACATATCAATATTCATAGTTCAGCAATCAAAGACCAAAGACTGAACTTATCAGCCATTTCAAACCTTCATCTGTATCTACAGACAACAATTGCCATAAATTACAGATTGAAAATTACAAATCAGAAGTTGATTAATAAAAATGTTGACATGAAGCCTGGTGTGGTGGCACACACGTCTAATTCCAGCAAAGGCAGGCAGATCTCTGTGAGTTCAAGGCCAACGTGGTCTACAAAGTGAATTCCAGGATAACCAGGGCTACATAGATAAACCCTGTCTCGAAAAACAAAAACTATTGATATGAAAGACTCACACTAAAGTGCATGTTGTCATTTAACTATTTTAAGAAGACCCACGTGTCTACCCATGACTGATCCCCCATGGGTGGGTAGTGAAGTCAGAAGCTCTGTGGGCCACCTGCCCTAACCTGCAGTGTTAATGAGGTTCCTGTTATAGTTCATTTTCTTGTCGGTTAAAAAATGTCAAGCCTTAAAATAAGCATAAAGTACAAAGAAAATATACTGAAAATACTGATGACTACATTTCTCAGAGACAGTAGCAAAACTTCTTACATTATATATAAAAATATAAACTCCAGGCAAGAAATGACAATGTTGAAAAAAAAAAACCACAGCAACCACCCAACAACAAAATTTACAAGATGGTAGACCTTCTACACACCTTTAACAAAGCCAGAAACAGGTCTTCAATAGCTCACAAAAGCAAACAATAACAGCACCAAAACAAGACCATATCTAATAACTTTCAATATGTATGCCCAAGGATAAATACTATAAAGTTTCCTGTATTTTTTTAAACAAAAAGAAATTAAATGTGCATAGCTCTGTATATATCTGACAAATTTCCTTTTTTAATTGCAAACTTAACAACAACAAAGCCCACAGAAAATCAATACGTAGGTTGCAAAGGTCAGTAGAATATGCTGGAGGCTGAGGCAGGAGAGCAATGAGTTAGAGACTAGCCTAGGCTACACCCTGGGCCAACAAGATGGCTCAACTGGAAAAGGCATTTGCTGTGCAAGTTTGGTAAGCTGAGTTCAATGCTTCAAACCCATATAAAAGTAAAAGAGAACCAATATCATGATGTCCTCCAACCTTCACATGTGTACTGACAGACACAAGACTGCTATCCTCCACTCACCATGGACACACGCACAAAAATAAATGAATAATAAGAACAACAACAACAAAACAAAAAACTAAGCCACAGTGGTGGTACAGGCTTTTAATCCTAGCACTCAGGAAGTAGAGACAGAGAAACACTGGGAATTCAAGGCCAGCCTGGTGTCCACAGTGAGTGCCAGGTCAGCTTCCAGCTTCCAGAGAGATCCTGTCTCAGAAAAACAAGGAATGGGGTTGGCAAGGCAGCTCAGGGTAAAATGCTTGCCACACAAGCATGAATAATAGAGTTTGATTCCCAGTGCCTATGTTAAAAACAAAACAAAAATAATTCATCAATAAAAATCAATCAATTAATTAATTAAAAAAGGCTAGGCACACAGGCTCTGGGGAAGTAGAGCTGGGAGGATCTCTGGGGCTTGCTGGCCAGCCAGACTAGCTTACCAGTGAGCTCCAGGTTCAGTGAGAGACTTTGTCTTAGAAACATAAGGTGGAGAGCAGATGAGGAGACACCTGGTGTTCACCTCTGGCCTCCACACCTGCTTACAGACACGCAAGCATGCAGATACAGAGATGAAGGAAAAATTACGGAAATTTTCAAACATGTTGCAAAAGAATCCGGAACTAACTGCTTAATGTCCCCAACACACAGCTTGGATAGTTAACAGGTCAGACACTACAGCACCCTCCCACCCTGTGCCTAAGATTGTTTACACAGATTCCAACCCTCATCATTTTCACAAATAGTTGTTAGAAAGCTTCAATATCTGGTTTCCAAATTCAGAACAGATTAGCCACAAAAAACTTTAACAGTAGTTAAGTGTAAAAAAGGTTTAACACAGAATTAAAAACAACTAAGTCCAGTTACCTGAAGAAAATAACAACTATTTATTTACAGACACACAGAAGAAAGCAGATCCTCAAAGTTGTTATTGTGTATGATCTGTGTTTAAAAAGGAAGCAGACTGTGACATATATGTACTTTCAAGTCGTTTTGTTTTTGGAGAGCTGAGGACAGATCCTAGGGCTCTAACATGCTGTCCCCACCACCACTGCACACCCCCAACCTGAAGCAATTTTTTCTTAAAGACAAAACAATAAAGCTTATGCTGTAGGACATTAATCAGGGGTGTTTCACTCATGTCAGCCATTCTTCCTTTGAACAGTCCCAGATAAATATTGCCTTCTTCTATATTTAGCATCTGAGAGGCAGATGGGAAGTGTGGGGTGAAGAATGCTTGGTGACATGTGAGAAGGCAGATTCACAGATACAGAAATTTAAAAAGCTTCATGGTTAGAATATTAGGCCTTTGGGGGGTTGGGAATTTAGTTCAGTGGTAGAGCATAGTTCAAGGCCTTGAGTTTGGTCCTCAGTTCCAGGGAGGTCAGAGAAAGCAGACTAGTGGGGCTATCCAAAGTGTTCATGCCAGCTATCCTAGCACTTGGGAAAACCAGTCTGGACCACAAAGTGAGTTCCAGACTAGCCTGGGCTACACAGGGAGACCCTGTGTACCCTCCAACCACCACTAGCAAAAAGATATAAAATACTAATACTAATTTTTCAAATAATTCCTCTGGGTAGTTTCAGACTATAAAGTTAATGACTATTCTCTCAGCCAGATTCGCTGGGCGAAGGCTTTATATGAACCAACTTAGTGAAGTTTACAATCACCTGAGGAACATTAAGACACTAGCTGCCCAAGGTCAATCAGTTTTTCTTACAGAATTACAGGCTCATCTTCAAACTGCAGGTTAATAACACCGTTATCTCTGTACTGTTTCTCTGGATCTCTGGAGCAAATGTTTCACTGTGATAGGTGCTGTGAGATGCACGGAGCATGTTCAGCATTCATGATTAAACAGGTGTGTCACATACCATGGAGATTTTTATTCTGGAAGAATTATTACACACACTACCTGTCAAGATCGTACAGCCTTGTGGACGCTCGTGCTGCTTCTCCACCACCAGTGCTGGGAAAACTTCAAGGAGATTCTAAAGTTGTTTCTTGTCCTTTCAACCCACTCACCTGCCTTGACAGATACGGACTAAATTTCTGCCCTTTTTTCATACACAATTTTTAAAATATCAGTATAGCACCTGCAAACAGCTTCCAGACAAGGCATCCCCATGGCTTTCTCATTTACCCTTGCAATTCCTTGTTTCACTGTGGTGGTAGGACTTCCCTAAGGAGCATGGCTCTCTAGACTCAACACAAGATTCCTGCAGAGTGACTAGGGCAGAATACAGGGAACAAGATTCCTAGAACATGTTCCTAGAACATCATGTTAGATGCTCTGCCCCACCATCGACTTTGCTTGTACAGCCATTGAGCAAACATCCATGGTATAATTACACTTTTTCTCAGCTTTTTTTCTAAACTATGCTTTTATTTTAAAGAGGCAAAATCCACGTATTTGCTTTTTCCTAGTGACATACCTAGTCACACACTCTCTATTCTTTGTGTCACCACTGTCTAGAAGCTAAACCTGCTCCTAAAGTAGTATTTGTAACACAAAAGGCACTAATTTATAAACAGAAATAAGAAAGTAAAACATTCACATCCACGTGGTTCCTGGGAAGGAGTCCCTAGGCACTGTAACTCTTCGCTAGATAATCCCCAGGTGTATCAATACACACAACCAGAAGGGTCCCAGAATTGCCACGTGTCTGCCACAGTCTCTGACAGTCTAATAGTACAGAGATTATTGGTTTTGATTACCTTAAAACATGCTAAGTGTGGTCATTAATCACCATATTGCCTAACTTCCCTGCTATTTATAGTGGTAACTCAACTATGCTGTGAACTGAAGGAACATTACCCCTAGTCTGAGTTGAGCCTGCATCTCCCTGTGCATACAGAGCTAATATACTGACTGGATCCATGAGGACCTTCACAGCATTGTCAGCACTGATATCACTGAAAGATTTGTAGCTGTGTGCTCTGCTTTGACTTCAGGTTCATTTACATTCAAAACCCATGTATGGGGCAGCTATACTTATAATATTCTACTTCTTATTCACTTCTATGGAATCTCAGGATGTTCCACTCCCATGGGCTTGATGCTGCTAAGACATGTGACCCCACTCCAATCTTACTGAATTACTCTAAAAGTCAGTGATAGGATGTAGAATATTTTCTCCATGTCAGGCTAGAGCAACTGTGCATCAGAAACACATGAATGTGTTTAACAGAAGAAAATCCAAGTTACCCTAAGACCTACTGAGCTCAAAGCTGAAGAGGTAGGAGGGAGTCCAAAATGAGTTTTGAACAGCCCCTAGGGTAATCTTATTTGGAAACTACTGGCTTAAAGGATAATGAAAACTATATATTAGCACAACGTCATGTATCTTAGGTAAAATATAATGTTGTCTGAGTATAAAGGTAAGTTGGGTCTAGTATTGTCAAAAATACTTCTCACGGGTCTGAGGATGTAGCTCAATGTGTTTGCCTAGCATGCTCAAGGCCCTGGGGTCAAATATGAGCACTACAAATGCATATACCAGGAGCTTATAAATACATAGGTATACATGTCTATGCTGTAATATCAATAATTCCAAGCTGAATACTTAACAAGGTAAAGTTACCCATCATTAAAGGTAAATTTGACAGCACCTAAGGCATATCCACTTCAAAAGAATTCATAAGATATCGGACCAGGAGCCTTAAATCTTCCCAAACTAGTCTCCTACCTTTACTTCTCATCTCACACAGTGAATACCTGCCCTAGTCAGTCAGCTCTGCTGGCCCTTGTGGAACATAACACCTCCCTCCCAACCACAGGGAACTCTTTTATTTATAAGACAGCCAGTGCCCCTTACAGTATTCTTCTATGATCTTGTTACAGTAACCTGTACATGTAACTGTACTCCCTACTGGAGTAGGCACTTAACAGCAAGGAATGTTTCCTATCAGTTGGCTTTGCCTCATTACCTAACAGTGTGCTGACTTCAAAAGCAGTAAACAAATCTTTGTTTAGTGAAGAAATTAAAGAAAATGCCTATTTTCAAGTCTTTTTCCATAAGCTAGACCTAAGATTCTAATTTGGAAGACACAAAGAGTCTGTAATAATAAAACTTAAAATATGTGTAACCATCCTTTTCCAGATAATTAGTAAGTATATATTAATTACACATTATAGAGATAAACAAGTTTTGCTCTTGAAAGGTGAATAGTGTGTGTTCCCAGGACCAACAATTTATATCTACATCCACACTACATTAAGAGCTAAACTGTGTTAAGATTAGAGGCCGCAGGCTCAGAGGTTAAGAGCACTAGCTACTCTTCCAGAGGTCCTGAGTTCAATTCCCAGCAACCACATGGTGGATCATAACCATCTATAATGAGATCTGGTGCCCTCTTCTGGCCTGCAAGCACACATGCAGGCCGAATACTGTATACATAATAAATAAATAAATCTATTTAAAAAAAAAAAAAAAGATTAGAGGCCCCTAGGTAGCTAGAATACTAAACTACAATTCAGACACTCAACAACTCCACACTGTTCAACCCATAATAATCCCCGGAGTTCCCTACAGCAGGAGAATGGAAAACCACAAGAGCAGAGTCTCATCCATTGTGATCAGTAACCTTACACGTCGCTGATCTTTTAAAAGACTCTCCTCTGACCTAAAACAGAATCCATTCCTGTTTGGCATACATCTGGAATATTCTGATATTACAATATAACAGTTTATTCAGGGAATCAATCCGTATCTATTGCTAATACACTCATTGAAGCCTCTACTTCAAATGGGCAGAACAAAGTAACAATAAATTATCAGAGCAAAACTTGTCACCCTGGACCACTCAAAGGTCCAAATGTCCTCTTCATGTTGCACTTCCCTCAACCCAGAAATTTCTTAATGCTTAATCACAGAAATTTTGTAATTACAAAATTAAAGAAAGTGAATTCATTAAGCTATAATAGGGTAAATCACAACATCTTAAGACAGAAGTGATGCTAATGAACAGACCATGTTTTCCAATCACCTTAGTTTATAAATGAAAAAAAAATCTAATACAGTACACACACATCTGTTGGGCAAAGACAAACAAGATCCTGCAACCATAAACATTTATCTTCTGCAGATCTGAAGCACCTCAGTAGAACCTAGGTGCCATTCTTGAAAACATTACCACCAGAAGAGTTAAGACTTTAGTCTCTAAGACTCCATGGACAATAAAATCCTAAATTTGATACATACATACTTATGTGTGTAAACGTGTGTGTGTGTGTAAAGTGTGACTTCCTGATTTTAGGAGGCAAAAAAACTTCATGCATTCCCCCAAAAGAGAATGGCAATTGATTCCTTTACCTCCCATAATCTTTCTCACATCTTAACTCATCCTATTCTTTACCATGTCTCCTGGCAGACACAGCTTCCTCAGTATCTTCCCAGGGTTCCTTTCTTCTTTGCAGGAAGTTCCACTTTCCTATACTCCTTCTGCTCAGTTAATTGGCCATCACATTAGCAGCTTCTACTATCCAATCAGAGAATGCCTCAGGGCATTAACCAGATCTCAGCACATTGAAGTCAGCTTTTGAAAACCATAAGCCTTTGGAAGAAGCCTGCATAAGCCTTC
Organism: Lophiomys imhausi; assembly: GCA_907164525.1. Classification (NCBI taxonomy): domain Eukaryota; kingdom Metazoa; phylum Chordata; class Mammalia; order Rodentia; family Muridae; genus Lophiomys; species Lophiomys imhausi. The sequence continues at coordinate 5,755,529 of CAJQZJ010032201.1, read as the reverse complement.
CTCCAAGCTGGGCATGGTGGCATACGCCAGCACTCAGGAGGCAGAGGCAGGAGGATCTCTGTGAGTTCAAGGCCAGCCTGGTCTACAAAGAAAGTCCAGGACAGCCATGGATACACAAAGGAAAAAAAAAAAAGACCTTCCTCCAAGAGTGCACCTGACTGAGGTTTTGAAACCTCAAAGTGACACAACTCCTCCAACAAGGTCACACCTCCTAATCCTTCTCAAGAAGTTCTATTAACTGGAGACTAAGCACTCAAATATATGAGTCTATGGGGCCATTCTCATTCGAACCACCACAGGGGGCTCTCAGCTTTTCTAAATATCCATTTTTAAAAACAGGGTTTATCAGGCTGGAGAGATGGCTCAGTGTTTAAGAGCACTGGCTGCTCTTCCAGAGGTCCTGAGTTCAATTCCCAGCAACCACATGGTGGCTCACAACCATCCACAACATTATCTGATGCCATCTTCTGGTTGCAGATGTTCATGCAGATAAAGCACCCATACATAAAATAAATAAATACATCTTTAAAAAAATAACAGGGTTTACAGCTAAGTATCTCTATTTCCTATGTTCCACCATGACCTTCCAGTCCCAGAAGGAGCATATATTCTATGTGAGACCCAGAAGGAGCATATATTCTTCTTCAGAATGGTAAGAATTTATATTGGCTTTATCTGCTATAGTTTTCATGGATTCCAGACCCCTTACTCTGAATTACTTTCTTCAGTTATCTACAGATAAGCCCAAGGATTCTTGAATTTTATGACACTTATAAGCTTACGCCATACTGTTAGGAGACAGTTGCCTGAGTCCAGCCATCTCAAGAACAACCTCCATCTTGCTGGCAGGGTCAAAACTAAGTTCATGTTCCCAGGCCCTACCACTAACTCCTATCCTCTTCAGTTGTTTCCTGTCTGTTTGTTAACCAGTCAAGAATGTAAAGATTATCTAAACTGCCCTTATCTACACTGAGGCACACAAATTGTAAATGTGTTGCCTGTCTTGACTTAATTGACTACATGCAGCTTGCCTACGCCTTTGCTCCCTTATCATTCTGAATTCTGGGCCAGAAGTCCGGGAGGGAACCTGACTGAACAAGCTGAGTCCAGGACCCGGAAACCAGGTGACCCAGGTAAAGCCCACTCACCAAAGTTTACTTCCTTGCTCAACCCCTTGTGCCAAAATACGCCTGGACAACCCTACAGCCTGCCTCTCTCCTCCTTGTTTTGGGGTTCCATCCTTTTAGAAGGCTGTAAAATTTCTCTTCAGGGTTGCAGCTCAGCTCCCAAGTCTTCTCAGCAGCCCTGATCCATCAGTAGCAGCCTGAGTACAATAAGATTTTGCCATCTGCTTGAATACTTACTAAAGTGAACATTCAAACACACAGTCAGTTCCTGAGTCTGTGCTGTTGTCCCTGACTGGTCAGATTTTGCTGCCTAATTCAAATAAAGATCTTGCTTTGCTGGATTCTTGTGACTGCTTGGGTTGTTTTGGTTTTTCAGACCCCAACAATACAAAGGCATCTGTTTATTTATTGTATGCAACTAGATATAACACAAGCTCTCACAAAAACCTTTGTGCTATGAATTATAGAAGGAAAAAAATCTTTAGAGATTTATTTTTATTGTTTTTTTTTTATGTGTATGGGTGTGTCTGTTACTGAGTACCTGAAAAGGCCAGAAGGTGGGTCTGGATTCCCTGGACTGGTGTTAAAGAAGGTTATGAGCCACCTGATGCGGTGCTAAGAACCAAAGTCTCATCCTCTTGACTGAACAACCAAGTGCTCCTAACCACTGAGCCATCTCTCCAACACCACAAGAATTCTTTAATCTTTGGAATAATTTCCATATTCAAATAAATGTTACATTCTTTTTATTATTTCTAACCAGCACAATAAATATGCTAAATATGTACTCCCTGGTCTGTATTATTTGTGTTCATCTATAAATAAAAATGTAAAAATACCTATTTACACAATGTTTTAAGAATATCTACTAGGCCTGAACAGCCTAGTTGAACCTGTCAACAGCCATTATGGATCGGGAAGAAGTTCACGGGGCCCTATCCATCCCTGCTAAATTACTGTATAGTGATGGATTCTGAGGGAGGAGCTGTCACTGTCTTCAGTTGTGGACCCACAGGCGAGCTCACCAGCCTCCATTAGATAGTTCTATCCTTTGGACACACAGATGTCCTGGTTAAAGCCAGTTCTCACAAACAAAACAAAACAAAACATGATTGTGGGACAGGAACTTGTAAGGAGAAGAAGGGGGAGATAAGAGTGAGCAGAAGGCATTATCCACATGCATAATCATCACAGAAGAGATGTTAAAACAACTAAAGAGAGAAACAGCAAACTAAGTGTCTCCCATGAGGCAAACATCGTGGCTCACACTGCATCTCAGCACTCAGAGTTCATCCATTGGGCAGATGTTGGGGTGGGCCAACTCAAAGCCCTGGTTCTGGACCTGCAACCCCTACTTGGTTAGTTCTACTACGGAAAGGTACAGGGCCTGCTCTCCAGAGTGCTGCAGCATGTGAGGGGCAGGGACAGCTCTCCTGCTCTTGTGACCCCATTTGGGCCAGATCTCCTGTCAGCCAATGGTGGTGAGGGCAAAAGGGAGGGGAGGGCATCTCTCCCTAGCCAACACCACCACATAACAGACATAAGTCAGGGCTGGCTTTCCCCACACTCACTCCCTCAGGACTGGCTCACCTACAACCCCCATATTCAGGACCAGCTGTAGTATGCTACCCAGGCAAAGTACAGGTTCTCTTAACTGTCACCTCTTTCAATGATACCGTTCCATTTAAGGCCCCTTTTCTTGTATTAATGCAGCTAACTGCTCTCTTGCTTTTGTCTTATTCTTGTATATAGCTACAACCTCCACAAAATACATATCTGAAGACCAAGATAGCCCAAAGAAGCTCTGTACCCACAAAAGCTAGTTCCCTTCAAATTAAATTGTCACAAATATTTTCTTGTGTGCACACATGTGTACAGGTGCTAGCAGAGGCCAGATACTAGCTTTGGGTGTCTCCTTGGTTACTGTCACCCTTATCATTGTTGCGGCAGTCTCCCACAGAATCTGGAGCCCATAGATTCAGCTTGACTGGCTAGCCAGCAAGCCCTAGGGACAGTCTGTCTCCACCTTCCCATGCTGGAATTGAGTGCACCATTTCCTGGATTTTCATGTGGGTACCAGGAATTGAATTCAGATCCTCAGGCTTCCATGGCAAGCACTTTACCAACTGAGCCATTTCCCTGGGCTCCTAAATTGTCAACAATTTTGTTCTTTGAGGATAATAGTTCAGTCAATGCTCTGGTTGCACACTGGTTTGGGTTTTTTGTTTTATTTGTTTGTTCAGTTGGGGTTTTGTTTGTTTGTTTTAGTTTCGGTTTTTCAAGACAGGGTTTCTCTGTGTAGCTCTGGCTGTCCTGGAACTTGCTCTGTAGACCAGACTAGCCTTGAACTCTGCCTCCCAAGTGCTGGGATTAAAGGTGCATGCTAATACTGCCAGGCTCTGATGTACACTATTTAACCTACAGGGAATCTACAACCTCGAGACTGTACATATGTATCAGTGCTTTTGTTTTTAACAGAAACAAGATCTTCTGGACTTGTCACCACACTTTGTTAATTTTCCCACGTAATCTTTGCATGCAGGGCATGTTTTCTGAGCTACCACAGGCAGGTAACCACAGTCACTCAAAGTTTGCAGATACCAAGTATCTGCCACTGTTGACCACTAAGCCTAACTCACACTGTGATTTAGCTCATTAAAGACAATTCTTTATATTGTCCTGTCTCAAAAAACGGCGCCATGGTTTACAGCATGCTATACATACTGGTTTTTTCATGTTAATTATTTTAGTTAAAAGCACTCTGAAGGCGCTGAAGGCGGCACTTCAAGAAGGACACTTTCATGAGAACAAGAGATAGAACTCCCATGAGAAAAGTGCCCTCCCTGTACGGGAGGAAGGAAGACATTCTTATCGGGAGTCCAGGATGGAAGAAATCTACACAAACAAACCCTGTTCAACTTGCCTTATCTGCTTAGTCATTCTTCCAAGATTAGCTGCCCCGATTGAAAGCTTTTGATTTGTGTAAGCCAGCTTTTGCTCCTAACTGCTTCTTGGGGCCTCATTTTTCTTGGGAGGGCTCCCATGAAAAAAAATTACCAAAAAAAATGTGTGTGCTTTTCTCTCAATAACATATTAGTTTGGTTCTAAGGTTTGAAGAGGACAGAGGAGATATTCATCTTTCCTACATCGTGGGAGAAAACCGCTTACTTTTTCCTCTTATCCCTTGTTTATTTTCTGTTGTCTGGGCATTACTGGAGCAGTCATCAAATACAGTCAGATGGTGACAAAACTAGTTCACCAAAAAGTTAAGTCCAGAGTACACACCAAGGGCTAGGAATACACAATGGTAACAACAAATAACCCCTTCATTATTAAGTAAGAGAGATGGTGGGACCCACATGATAATGCCCACACCCTCACACCTAGAAATTCTAGTTGTGGAGAGTAAGCCAAGAAAACAGTCCCACTGGGCAAGGTAACTTCAATTCAAGGTTATTCCTTACAACAGAAAAGATCAGAAATAACAAACATCCCCACCATAAGATGACAATAAGTTAGGGGATAACCACACAATACAGCCATAAAAATTAAGGAATCCCTTACATGCTATTATGAAATAGATTTCAATTGAAAAGAACAAGAAAGGATAAAGTGTTTTCTTCAGCTGTAGAGGAAGAAGAGGTAAGAAAAAATTGTTCATGCACAGTCCTTGTTTCTATACATACATCAAATATTTTTGGAAGGGTACAGATGAAACCAGTAATACTAATTTTCTTGGGAAGGAGAACTGAAGGATGGATATAGTAAGAGGTCTTCAATAGTCTACATTTTTTTACCTCCTGAATTTTACAGTTGGAAATGAATGGATACCTATTAAAAGATTTTATTTTTAAATAAATGTAACAAGCTGGCAGGGCTCATTCCAAGTAAAAGTAAGAATTTTCCATTGAAGGCTACAGATACAACTCAAAGGTAAAGTGCTTGCCTAGCAGTTGCCTTGCCAGGTCCTGGGTTCAAGCCTCGGAACAAGAAAACAAAATTCAGAAGGAGTAAGGAGTGTGACAGTGACACCCCTAAGCAGCTACAGCATTTTGCCTTGGAGTTCAAAGTGCTAATTCAACAGGAACGGTGGAGTGGGGATCAGGAAACAAGACAATGAAAGAAATGGGATCCTTTGCCACCTGGCTCTTTGGGCTGGTTGTGAGCTCGAAAGAAGTAAAGGGTAGATCCAAATGATAGAGGATCTTTTCAAGACATGAGCAGACCAAAACTGAACAGGAAGAAGGGCTCTCTAAATCCACCCTGGGCTTCATGAAGCTCTGAACATACATTCCCAGCATGGCATGGCATGGCTGTCCCTCACAGGGGACCCAAGTGCAATGGAGATGAAGTATCTATCACGCAGGAGCAGCCTAATGGCTGTGAGCAAAAACTTTTCACTTCATGGCTGTGTGTGGTGGTGCACACCTTTAATCCTAGCACCTGGGAGGCAGAGGCAGACGGATATCTGAGTTCGAGGCCAGCCTGGTCTGCAGAGGGAGTTCCAGCACAGCTGGGCTAGAGAGAAACCCTGTCTCGAAACACTCAACAACAACAAACCTCTTTACTTCTGTCCTAAAATTCATGTGATATTCCACTCAGGGGGTCCCCAAAATCCATTTGAGGCTCCTAAAGCTTGGTTTTTGTACACGCAGGAGGAAGCTGTTACATTCCATCTCTTCCTAGGTCATGAAGCCTAGACACATTTTCACTTCAAATCTCTAACAATGTGATGTGAGGAGTAAAGAAACAGAAAACAACACTCCAGAAAGAAAGCCAAAAGGAACGGCAGACTATTTTAAAACATTTCGGACTGCTCACCACACAGAAAGGTGGGTGGGTGGGGGAGAAAACCATGAAGACAAGCAAAGAGGCTACCCAAGCTCTGCTGGGATCCACACCTACTCTACAAAGTGTAATCTTTCAACCTCTTTGAAATACCGCTTTTCTAGCCATCAAAGCAATGATGTATGTTCTTGGCTATGTGCCAGAGCTTACTTACTCCTGCATCCTAGATTGTTCACATTAAAAAGAAGGAGAATTAGAAGAATGAGAAAAGAGAGCTGGAGCATTCTAACAGAGGAACATGAGCATATCCTAATAACATATTGGTAGAAAATTACAGAATAATAGAGTTGCTTTCTTTTTTAAAAGTTAAAGTCATCTAAAAATATAACAAAGTATTTATCTTAATTCAATTTACTGTTTCCCTTTTTCAATTTATCTAGAGTTAAAGTAATATAGACAATCCACTTATGCCCCTAAAGCACAAAAATAATAGTTCTAAATACACAGATGAGCCATTTGTAAGACCTGGAGTTTGCACTAAACCATAACACTTGCTAAACCATAAAAAGGAAAAGAACCCAAAAGCTATCTTTAGGTAATTTGGATTCATATGTGAAGATGAATGACACTGTCTTACACAATGATGTCCAAGAAGAGGTGTCTCTAAGATTAGCAGGGAGTCACTTCAGAGGCTCTGGAGATGAAACTCCATGTTGATATAAAACTATGGCTTAACAGAAGTGAACAGCACAACTCATTTATTATACTCTTTATTTTTTCTTCCACCTATTTCAGTAGCTATATAGTGTAATTTTATGTTTGATATTTATAGCTATATCTTTCAAAGTACCTTCATGTTTTTCATCACATGTTCAAATGCCTCACAATGTAGGTAAGGTGGGTTTTTCAGATATTTAAACACAGGAAAATTTAATTTTTCAGTAATTTATGTGTTCACTTCACATCTCAATTGGAGCCCTACTCCCTCTCTCCTCCCAGTCCCACCCTCCTACCCATTTTTCCCATTCCCCTCTCCTCTTTGGGGTACCAACCTGCACTGACACATCAAGTTTCATCAGGACTAAGTCCTTCCTCTTCCATTGAGGCCAGATAAGGCAGCCCAGCTAGGGGAAAGGAATCCAAAGGCAGGCAACAGAGTCCAAGTCAAAGACAGCCCCTGCTCCAATTGTTAGCGGGCCCACATGAAGACCAGCAACCCATCAGTTTCATATGTGTAGGGGGCCTAGGTCCAATCCATGCATGCTCTTTTGTTGGTGGTTCAGTATCTGCGAGCCCCCCCGCCCCATGAGCCCAGGCCAGTTGGCTCTGCAGGTCTTCTTGAGGTGTCCTTGACCCCTCCAGCTCCCTCAATCTGCCATGTAACTCTTCCACAAGACTCCCTGATTTCACCTAATGTTTGGCTGTGGGTCTCTGCATCTGTTTCCATCATCTTCTGGATGAAGCCTCTCAGATGACAGTTGTGCTAGGTTCTTTTCTGCAAGGTTAGCAGAGTATCATTAATAGTGTCAGGGGTTGGCTTTCTCCCATAGGATGGGTCTCAAGTTGGGTCAGTCATTGGATGGACATTCCCTCAATCTCTGCTCCATCTTTTTTTTTTTTGGTTTTTCGAGACAGGGTTTCTCTGTGTATCCTTGGCTGTCCTGGACTCACTTTGTAGACCAGGCTGGCCTCGAACTCACAAAGATCCGCCTGCCTCTACCTCCCAAGTGCTGGGATTAAAGGCGTGCGCCACCACCACCCGGCTTCTGCTCCATCTTTATCCCTGCACATTTTGTAGGCACGGCAAATTTTGGGTTGAAGGTTTTGTGGGTGGGTCAATGTACCCCTCCCCCCACTGGAAGTCCTGCCTTACATGCTTAAATACCCTACAATGTAGGTAAGGTGGGTTCTTCAGATACTTAAACACAGGAAAATTTAAATTTTAAACAAAGCAAAATAATGTGCTACCAGGGACATTTTATCCAACCTCTTACTTCTCCACATGCTAACTTCTATTTTCACAGAGAATACCTCTCCTGCCCATTTACCTTCAATTCCTTAAAGTCAAGGTAGCTGTCTTTTGTTTCAAATTATTAGCAGAGTTCTTATGTTGCTAGAGTCCCAGGACTCCATCAATTTCCCATATTCCAGACAACAGACTTTGATATCTAGCCCTCACTGCAGTGGCTGGGAAATGAAGAGTAGTGTTGAAATGTGACTATGTATAAATCAACCTGCCTCAGATGGCTTTCTCTGCAAAACAGAGAAAATGATGTCTATACCTCTAACCTAATAGGACAAGCACAGATCTAAACAAAGCTTTGCAAGCTACCAGACTTCTGTAACATTAAGACAGTGTGGGAATAATATTCTAGAAACAAATGCCACATAGAAGGGCTACAGTAAGACAAAGTATTTACACTCCTGAAACAGCATCATTTCATTCCCTCTTCATTTCTTTAGAGTAGCTTCTTTGTGGAAATTCAATCCATTAAACCATAAAACCTAGGCCAAAGGTCACCAGCTTGGTGAGTTCTTCCTTTATTCTCTAAAAGTGACAAACCTCCCCAAATGAGATAATAGGATGACTTATGAATAGGGTTAGCAGCTCCTTTAGTTCCATGTACCACCTGGGTGAACTAGGAAGCAATTGGTAAAATAAAGCAGGAGTCACTCAGACTTGAACACATCTACATGACACACAAACTTATTAAAACAAACACCCTTTCCTCAGCCTTGGGTGGTCAAAATCCAGTAAACTGTGATCTCTATGGTAACTCCCACTCTTCTTCAATTCTCTTGCAGTTCTCCTGCCCCTCCTGCAGTGGTGGCTCTTTTGCACTTGTCTAGGCTTGGCAGTTCTTTTCTTTATGTGATGCCTAGCCCTCAGACCTGGACGTTATCATTTCCCAAGGAACCTCTTTCCTGTCAATTTGACAAGGTCAACTCTCCAGATTTTAAGTTCTCATAGCACCTTGCAGTGCCCCCATTATATTCACTGGAGTGCAGCTTTGCATTTGTATGGCTATTAAAATAATGATCCTCACTATACTGGAAGCTTCAGGAAGGTAGAAACCATGTATGTCTCTATTTTCTATTATGTTCTCTTTACCCAAGATAGTTGCTGAAACATGGTTGCTACTTAATAAATAGTGGGTGAAGACATAATAATCCACAAATATTTCAAAGAGCGTTGAACCAAGAATTCTGGATTGTTGGATTCTATCTCTGCCTTGTTATTTTGCTTTTAAATTTCCTATGTTTAAGTATTTGTAAAAGCTGCCTTATCTACATTGTGGGACATGTGACCATCAAATGAATACATGAAGGTGTTTGAAAATGTAGAGGTAAATGTCAAACATAAAATTACACTACCCAGCTACTGAGACAGATGAAAGGGAAAAGGTATAATAAATGCCCTGTGCTGCTGTCACTTCTATTGAACCACAGTCTTATACATCAACATGAAGCTTCATCTCCAGGGCTGTTGTTTATAACTTGGTGTTTCACTGATCTATCATAGAAAACAGACTCTTGGGCTGGAAAGATGGCTTAGCAGTTAAGAGCACTTCCTGTTATTATGGAGGACACAGGTTGAGTTCCCAGCACCCACATGGTGGCTCACAATATTTTCTGTGACTCCAGTTCCAGCAAAACTCCCTCTTCTGACCTCCTTTAGAAGGTCACTTTTAGAAGTGACCTTTCTATTCTAATCTTAGAAAGACCTCTCCTGGCCATCCTGTAAGACAGCATCATTCGCCGGGCGTGGTAGCTCACCCTTTAATCCCAGCACTTGGGAGGCAGAGGCAGGCGGATCTCTGTGGGTTCAAGGCCAGTCTGGTCTACAAGTCCAGGACAGCCAGAGCTGTTACACAGAGAAACCCTGTCTCGAAAAACCAAAAAAAAAAAAAAAGACAGTATCATTCATCTTCACATATGAATTCAAAGGCACCAGGCATGTATGTCACATACACTCACATAAACTGAAATAAATATATACTTCATATATATATATATATATATATATGAAGCTTAAACTTGTGATGCATGGTTAAGTTTCTGATTATCTCTCAGATATTAAAAATATTCATTTTTCTCTGTGCTAAAAACAAGTGGGTCTGTAAAGCCACAGGGTTTTGTCACTTGACATAAAAAATTATTCTCTTTGTAGCTCAAAGTGCCTAATAATTTGAGAACCACATAACTATCTTTCATTTCTTGCAGTAGATATTCATGTTTTGTAGAATGGTAGAATCTTATTAAAACTTAAAAAGTAGAGGAAATTTTCAGGCAAAAAAAATACACTAATAACTGGCTACTTTGTTGTCCTGATTCAATTACATAACATATAGCATATCCTTAAAATGCCATAATATTAACCCCTACAATAACAAATCATTACCACTTACTATGTCTGCATTTCAACTTTCAATTTCTCACAAAGTGACACTGGTAAAAGGGACTGGCTTGGGATAAACTACAGAGCACATGCAATGATAGATAGTGTGATCGGATTTTCCTTTAAATGAGAGCATGAAAATAATCTGGCTACACCCACTCTGATTCCCACAGTCATCAAGAATCAGAAGGTTAAACTGGAATTTATGCATCTACTGAAAGAGTGAAAGATATTTTAGCCTCTGAAGACATAGTTCGTTTTCTGAAAAAGGATCAAGCACGCACAGGCGACAGTAACTAATGAGCACACACTAACAGCGATTGCACTTTGTACACTATTAGTATTTGTTTCTTCACTTGACTGTCATGGTGACCCTACTGTGCAATGTTAGTGTTTTCATCTCACAACAAAAGAAAATTGAGGATCAAAGAACATTAAAAACAAACAAACAAACAAACAAAAACCCTCAGTAATTTAATAGTATCTTTCACAAGTGTCTTCTAACAAGAGGCTCTTGAGTTAAGCTCTGAGCACTGGCCTTCCTACACTCCACTGAAGGACACATCACAAAATAAGGCTACAAATCACACCTCTCTCAGCACATATCCATCTGCAATATGACCTGCTGTTATTTAATCATGCTTTTAGAAGGAAAGGCTTTGATTAAATAAAATTTATCAGTTCTTTTTATTGTTCAGCTTTTTGGCTTCACAGTGCATTCTCCCACGCATTTAAGTTAGAAATAATGCCAGTTCATTTAAGCTATTTCAGAAAACAGAGGGCAGGTAGGCATTTTTTAACTCAACAGTCAGGGCTAGTATCACTGTAATATCAAGTCAAATACATTAAGGGCAAAGCAATCCATGTGCTATTTTATTAAGGTTCCTGCACATCCCTGGAGAACATGTGCAGGAACCTTAATAAAATATTAGGAAATAATAAACTGACAAACTGAGCCTGATTCCTGCAATACTGACTAACATAATGACAATATAAAACAGTTTATGTTGGGGTAGTGTTAAGCATTCTAAATGTTAATCCTGTTTGTTGTCTGTAACTTATATTGACTCTGATTGGTTAAATAAAATGCTAAGGCCTGAGATTGTGCAAAGACAGAGAAAGGTGGGACTTCCTGAGACTAGAACAGGAAGCCTGAGTTTTAGACATAGGATTAAAGCATTCCAGTTAGCAGCAGGAAGAAGGCAATCCAGCCAGGAGCAGCAGGAAGGAGGCACACACCATGGTTTAGAAAAAAGAACCTCATTCCACATGGCCAGGAACATCAGCATATCGTGGAGAATGGCAGACCAAGGGGGCGTATGTATATATGGGGTCATATTTGGGTAATAGAATTATGAGCTAGCTTAGATGGGCTAAGTTTGCACAATTCAGGCCAAGGCTTGTGAAAATCTATGTGTCCTCTGTGTGCTCATTTATAATGTCTGCTTAAAGATTAATAGCCACTGAAACAATCAACAATAATCTAAATACTGGTAAACAATTTAATTAATTATTTCCACAAATGACATCCAACATAATTTAATTTTTTAAATAAGTTTAACACTTCAAACCCCTCAATATGGTTTACTATATCAACAGGCTATCTATGACCATTTCAATAAATGTAGGAAATTTCAACTGATGATTTAAAAACAATTAAAAAGAAACTCAGCAAAATATGCATGAAAAAGAACTTCTTCAAAATAATAAAGTACTTACCAAACACCTAAAATTTGATCACAATTATGATGGAAGACTGAAAGTTTTCTCGTGTGGATTTCTACAAGAGCAGTGTCTGCCATTGAGGAGGGAAGTAAGACTTAAGAGACAGAGCTTACCAGCAGTTCTCAAGAACAGTCACAGCAGTTTTCATCTATAACTCATGCCTAAAGTCCCACAGTGGCTTCCACTACACATAGAACAAAATGCAATTCCTTACTAAGGTATATATACACCGCCCTAAAAGATTTGGCTTCTATTCTTCACTCACCATGTCCTAGGCTCAGGCAGCTTGTTTCTCAGGGTCATTACTGTTTCTGAGACACTGTGCACAGTCTCCCTAAAATATGCTTTTCACAGCTGGTTCTTTCTTGTTACTCAAGTGCTAAGTTAAGTGGCACACCATTTGAAATGCTCTACTTAATAACCTTTATGCCTTATTCTACTTATTGCTCCTATCAAATTGTAGTTTCTTGGGCTGAAGAGATGGCTCAGCAGTTGAGGGCCAGTACTACTCTAAGAGAGTACCTGAGTTCCTAACACACATATCAGGTGGCTCACAAGGACCTATAAATCCAGTTCCATAAGCTTAGACACCTTTAGCTTCTGTGAGTACCTGCATTCATGTGCACAAAACCACTGACACACACACATTTACATAATTTAAAAATAATAAAAATAAATTCAGTTTTAAAATGTAGATTCTTGTTTCCTAGAACATTCTAGCTAAGCAACAGAATCATTGTCACATCTGCTAAAACAGTCATTCAAGTATTTCAGTATTTTTTTTTTTTTTTTTTATAAATACTTTATTTTTTTTTTCTTCAAGTTACATCTCAGTAACAAACCCCTCCCTATTCCCCCTTCCCAACCCGCCCTTCCACCCTCTTCCCTCCAGAGGTTTCCCCTTTCAGTCCAACAGCTGGTTCCTTCTCTTATAACAGTAAGTATTATACAAAACAATAGATATAATTATGCCACATTTATGAGATTAAATTGGCCCAGTATACCTTCCCAATGTTCAGTTTATACCTATTTGGCCCCTGACCTTAACATTCTACTATCTACCCAACTCCATGAGTTTAAAGGTCTATATGTGACTCAACATTCATACTATCTTGCAACACACTTTTAAGAGTATCTTCTTAGATCTATAACACCCTCTTGATTCCTAAACAGTTCAAAATTTAACTATAAGATTCTATCTGTCTATTCTTCAACCACCTCAGAGACCTGAGAGGGATAAATATATTTGCTTGTATAGGAAGTGCAGAGCCTGCAGCTTCCAAAACTAAGAAAGAACATACCAGTAACTGCCTGGACAGTTCCCATTCTCTCTCCATACATTCCAGCATCAATCTTCAGCCTTTGGGTCCTGTTTCTCTGACAGACATTTGTTGTAGAGCAGGGATTATGAAGGACTTACCTACCCTGTCTTGGCAGAGTTAGGCTGTCGACTTCCCTGCTACCAAGTTTTGTCCTTTTTGGACAGCAGTCTGTCTGCAGTTGGTGCAAGGGGTTTTTTCATGCCAAGAAAAAGGCTTGCCCCTAAATCAACCATCTTACAGTGGAGGTTCTTCGATGCTTATCTTCTACTTGGAGTAGAATAGGGGGTGCTGTCAGGCGCTGATATGTCTCGATATCAAAAAAAAAATCTTGATTTAAGATAACATCTTTGAATGCCATATTCTGCAGATCTCTAGGGGTTTTTGAAGATGCCCTAACCATCTCTTGTATTTAGATAAGCAAATGTTGCTTGTCTCTTAGCAACTTGATTACTGGGTAGTTTAAAGAATATCTGTGATAGACTGTCATAGTAGCTAACAAAGAGACATGTTTGCATGACTAGGAGTATGTTTTAACTATCCTAGACCGTTTTAGACGGTTGGTATCAAGTGGTCAGAGCTTCACATTTTATTTTTAAGTATCTCTAGGTATGATACCATTGGGAAGCATTATCTTTAAATTTGTATCAATATACAAAGATCTATTCAATTGTGGTTAAATATACTCTTAATTATGTGTCAATATACCAAGATCAATGCCTATGTAGCCCAATATAATCTTAATATTACGTCCATATGCAAGGGTCAATACCATTGTGGCCAACTATAATCTTAATTTTGTATCAATATACAAAGATCAATACCTATGTAATCCAATACAATCTTATTTTTGCACAATAAACAATGGTCAATACCACTTTAGCCAAATAACCTACTAATTTTGTATCAATATACAAAGGTATAAGGGCATATTCAATAATCTGCCCCTTCTTCTTGGACCTTCCTGTGCTATGACTATATCTCATTTTTCTCAAGCCCATGCACTCCTACATAGGAGAGGAAGAAGGATACAGAAAAGGAAAAGTAGGAATTCCCTGGGGCTAACCTCCAAAACCCATTAAGACAGGATCATTTATCAGCTTGTAGTCTCTTCCCCTACATAACAGAGTTTTCAGGAAGTCGACAGCCTAACTCTGCCAAGACAGGGTAGGTAAGTCCTTCATAATCCCTGCTCTACAACAAATGTCTGTCAGAGAAACAGGACCCAAAG
>CAJQZJ010032201.1:5641101-5718287 GCA_907164525.1 Lophiomys imhausi | reverse complement strand
CACACACACACACACACACACACACACACACACACACACACACACACTGTGGTCCTAGCCATCCAGGAGGCCAAAGTAGGAGGGTCACTGAGCCTAGAAATTCAAAACAAGCCTGGGTGACATAATGAGACCCATCTCAAAAAGAAGTAACCAACCACTTCAGGAAGAAAAAGCTAAATACCAAATGGTACCTATAACACATGTTACAACTACTTCATGGAAAGGAATGATTCTCCAAGACTCAAATAAATGAAGACTCAAAAAGACCATGGCAGCAGATAAGAAAGAAGCAGAGTCAGAAGTACTGTACCAAAGATGTCAAGGAGGGAGAGACCACAAAACATCACAAGAATAGACTAGGTGAGTCTGGCTGAAACTAAAGCTGGTGTAGGTAACAGTGAGGGAAAAAAAGATGAATTTCTTTCTGATAGCAACAGGAGTACTTGGTACTTGTACATTATTACATTATATGATCTTATTTGATCATTCAAACAAACCCCAGAGAAAGGACACTGGAGAAGGCCCCATGTGACAGCAGTGTCTAAGACAGACCATTCTGTCACTAACGGATGAGGAAGCTACTACCAAGGAGACTAGTTAGGAACATTCAACCACAGTTAATAAGAGTTCCAGTCAAAATATGTGTGAGGCATAACATGCTTATACACACTCATTAAATCATAACATAGTCATGTACTATCATGTTGTAACAGCTGCATCTTTCCTATTATACAGTGAAAGAGTAACAGGATAGATGTCAAGGAGCTCCAATTAGCACGTTTTTGCTCACATTCAAGAACAGGAATAGGATGGACTCAGATCAGCCTCCTTCTCTAGACAAATCCTAAAATATCTTTGGAGTCAAAGTCAGCAAATGTCTATATTTACTAATTTCTGTTATAAACACAACATCATTATGCTGTTTACAGAGCAAACAAAGATGGTATACAGTATACAACATAAGTAATTTTAAATTTTCTTATCTAATATCAACTCTTTATTGCTTTGCATAGGAAGATAGTTTCTAATGCATGCTGCAAAAATTAAGAGAAAAAATTATAGAAAATAACAGTGGTAGAAATTACTAACTACTTGCTGATAATCTTTTCTCATTTCTACATTACCAACAAAACTCTAGTTTGTGTGGAGTACATGGCCTCAGTTGATGGGGTGGTGTTAAACATTCTAAATGTTAATTAGTCCTGTTTGCTGTCTGTTACTTACTTTGTCTCTGACTGGTTAAATAAATGCTGAAGCCTGGAGATTGGGCAGACAGAGGTAGGCAGGAGTAAGGTTCACAGGCTTGTTTCTCTGTGTAACAGAGCCTGGCTATCCTGGACTCGGTTTGTAGACCATGGTTGGCCAGGAACTCAGAGATACACCTGCCTATGCCTTCGGAGTGCTGGGATTAAAGGTATGTGCCACCATGCCAGGCTATTCTTTTTGAATGAGAGTCAACTACTACTTTTAGACATATAAATGAAAGATTAGAAGCATTTACTTGGCTGGGGGTGGAAACAAGATGTTTATATGTTCAAATGATGCACAAACAACTTATCAGTTAAGGACATTTGAAGATGCAAGAATGTATCCTTCAAGAACCTACAAAGACCACCTATTACTGTAAACCATTCTATATCCACAAACTGAAGAACTTAGATGAGGGGTTGGAGAGATCGCTAACTTGCTAAACTGCTTGTCTTGTATAAATGAGGATATGTGTTTAGATTCCTGGCACCCCAGTAAAATAAGGGGCATGTGGCTTCACAGAGGACATACATGCCTGATACTATAAATCTGGTCAAGAATTCATGGCTGAGGAACTCACAGGCCCCATGTATGAACCAACTGTTGTTTGCTGATTGAACACAGCTTCCAACTGACTTCTAAATCCCTATTGCTACACTCATATATGTTAGTGCAGCTGTCAGATCTCACCAGTGAAGTTTGTACAGTGGGTAGGGGTTAATGTTAAAACACAACCGGAAAAAGCACAGAGCATAAGTGAGTGTGGAGTGCTAACCACAAATGGGACATCTACAACTCTCTCTCTCTCTCTCTGTCTCTCTCTCTCTCCTCCCTCTACTCCCAGTCTCTCTCTCCTCCTTCTACTCCCAGGCTCACAGGCCACCCCAGACAGAAAAGAGGAAATGGAAAGACTGTTAAAAGTCAGGGGTTGGCTGGGTGTGGTGGCGCATGCCTTTAGTCCCAGCACTTGGGAGGCAGAGGTAGGTGGATCTCTGGGAGTTCAAGGCCAGCCTGGTCTACAGAGTGAGTTCCAGGAAAGCCAGGGCTGTTACCCAGAGAAACCCTGTCTTGAAAAACCAAACCAAACCAAAACAAAACAAAACAAAAAAGTCAGGTTAGAAAGGACCAAAGAGAAACAATGTTTTCTGAATACAATGACTGCTGCACCATAAACTCAAAGCAGCTATGGTTGCCTGTCCAGGACCACAACAGAACAATCTGTGGCTCTAACAGCTATTCACCAGCATCATATCTGAAGTCTTAGCCTATACAATAACTGAAAAACATAAAAACTATTATCCACTGATGATATGATTATATTAAAAAACCTCAAGGTTTCTGCCAAAAGAGAGAGACAGAGACAGAGAGAACCCAACTCTTCAAGTATATGAATTCAGCAAAGTTGCCAGACCCAAGAACAATAAAAACAAAAAATACTGGATTTCTACACACTAGGAATGATCTAGAATATAACTGATTTGGTTGTTTTTCTTAAAAAGTACCATTTACAGGGCTGGAGAGGTGGTTCAGTGGATAAAGAGCACTTGGTGAACTTACAGAGGATCCAGGTTCAGTTCCCAGCACCCACATGTTGACTCACAACCACCAGTTCCAAAGGATTCAAGCTGATCAACTCAGTGACTATGCATGTGGTACACATATATATATGCAGGCAACAACATTTACATGCATAAAACAGAATAAATAAATCCTTTTAAAAATTAAGTACCATTTACAATAGCACCAAGCCATAAAATACTGATATAAATCTAACACATAGACTCAGAATCTGTACAGCAACAAATGAAAAATTTAAGAGGGAAAAAGATCAAAGATCTTCTAAGTAAACACAGCAGCCAGGAGACTTAGTGCTACTAAGTCATCTGCTAACTACTAAGAGCCACTCAGAATTCCTGAAGGGCTTGTGACACACATCAGCAAGCTGATTCTAAACTATGTGTGGCTACACAAAGGAAGACCATCACAATTCTGTCAACTGTGCCAAGGCAACTCAGGGTAGTTGGGACAGCCTTTCAATACTCGAGAAGAGAACACAAGAAATCCATGTGTAAAAAAATGGAACCTCCAGGCACATGTCAAGCTTTTATTTGAGAAAACTAACTCAGCCAGGCAGTGGTGGTATAAGCCTTTAATCCCAGCACTAGGGAGGCAGAGGTAGGTGGATCTCTGTGAGTTCGTGGCCAGCCTGGTCTACACAAAGTTAAATTCCAGAACAGCAAGAGCTACACAGAGAAATCCTGTCTCAAAACAAACAAACAAACAAAAAATAACAACAAAAAAAGACACAAAAACTATGCATGTGGTACACATACATATATGCAGGCAACAATATTTACATGCATAAAACAGAATAAATAAATCTTTTTAAAAATTAAGTACCATTTTCTGAAAACACATCACAGATCTAAATATGACATCCCAAATCACAAAACTTATGGAAGGATAGCTAAGAGAAACCTTGGTTTTAACATTATTCTCCCACAGTGAGTCTTGACTGCATTCCATTGTTCAGTGCATTTCATCCACAAGGCCACCAAACAGACTTGCAGTGACATTGTCTGAGTGGCTCCACTCAGAAGGAGGTCTCTTGCTATGCTTTGAAAACACACTCAACAAAAAAAGAAATGTGTGATCAAGGTAAAATACTAATTCCAAAAACTTAATGTAAGAAAGGAATATAAAATTTTCCTAGTCATTTTTAGACCAAGAACATGCTGAAATAGTAATGTGATGGACAGCTGAATTAAGTAGAAGACATTGGCAAATTTAATTTCAAATGTTTCTTTGTATTTGCTGAAATGTAGTTACTAGAATGCTTAAGTCTAAAATTTTGCCTTCCATTATATTTCCTTTTAAAATGTTTCAACATTTTTATTTTATATTCATGAGTGATTGTCTGCATTTATGTCTGTACCACTTGTGTGCTTGGTGCCCACAGAGGCCTGAAAAGGGCAACAGATCCCTTGAAAGTGGAATTACAGATGGTTGTGAGTCACCATGTGGGTGCTGGGAATTGAGCCTGGGTCCTCTGGAAGAGCAACCAGTGCTCTGAACCACTGAACTATCTTTCCAGCCCCTTCCATTCTATTTCTTTTTTTTTTTTTTTTTTTTTTTGGTTTTTTCGAGACAGGGTTTCTCTGTGTAGCCCTGGCTGTCCTGGACTCAATTTGTAGACCAGTCTGGCCTCGAACTCGCAAAGATCCGCCTGCCTCTGCCTCCCAAGTGCTGGGATTAAAGGCGTGCGCCACCACTGCCCGGCTTCTATTTCTATTAGACAAAGCTGCTACAAGAAATTAAGAATGTAAGTCATAGCAAAAATAAGTGAAATACAACAACAAATAAGATTACAGAGGATAAGTTAGTGTCACTAGGTCAGCTCTTGTCAGAAACTTGTCCTGTCCTGGATTTTTCTGCTATATTAAAATGAGTAAGTTTATAAAATTATTCTCTAAGGAATTTGTGATTTTCCAACTGAAAGTGTCCTAACTCATATTTGATTCCAGTAGCATTTCTTTCTTCTTCTTCTTCTTCTTCTTTTTTTTTTTTTTTTTTTTTTTTAGGTTTTTCGAGACAGGGTTTCTTTGTGTATCCTTGACTGTCCTGGACTCATTTTGTAGACCAGGCTGGCCTTGAACTCACAGAGATCCACCTGCCTCTGCCTCCTGAGTGTTGGGATTAAAGGCATGTGCCACCACGCCAGGCTCCTCTAGTAGCATTTCTTTTTTTTTTCTTTTTTTTTTTTTTGGTTTTTCGAGACAGGGTTTCTCTGTGTATGCTTGGCTGTCCTGGACTCACTTTGTAGACCAGGCTGGCCTCGAACTCACAAAGATCCGCCTGCCTCTGCCTCCCAAGTACTGGGATTAAAGGCGTGCGCCACCACCGCCCGGCATCTCTAGTAGCATTTCTAATGCCATCTTTTGGGAGGCAGAGGCAGGCGGATCTCTGTGACTTAAAGGCCAGCCTGGTCTACAAAGTGAGTCCAGGACAGTCAAGGATACACAGAGAAACCCTGTCTCGAAAAACAAGAAAAACAGAAAAAAAATATGTTCAGTAGAATTTTCATTGTTATTCTTTTACTTTCTTTATACATGTGTATAATACACTAGCTAATTTTATAAACTATCACATTTCTGTATTACACAGATATTTCACATATAACACTGTTCTCAAATAAAGTAGAATATATTTTAATAAGGGAGGGTCTCGCCGGGCGGTGGTGGCGCACGCCTTTAATCCCAGCACTTGGGAGGCAGAGGCAGGCGGATCTTTGTGAGTTCGAGGCCAGCCTGGTCTACAAAGCGAGTCCAGGACAGCCAGAGATATTCAGAGAAACCCTGTCTCGAAAAACCAAAAAAAAAAAAAAAATAAGGGAGGGTCTCAGTGAAGTAATAAAAAATAAATTTTCACAGTAATGAAAGCAGATATTCACTTATTAACTCAACTGCTGCTGAGGCCTTCAGCTAAGATGTGGAAGACGCTTCACTGTTGTGTCACCGTCAGTCACCTATTGTGCTGGCTCGGCTGCTAAGCTAACCTGTAGGTAGATGTGTGTGTCATGATGGAGAGCAGTAAAAGCCCATGGTTGTATGCCCACTCCCCCTGCAAAGCAGAACCCTTCCCCTATAAAAGCCAGAAAAGAGGATTCTGTTGGAAAACTTTAAAACACTGTAAAGATTTGTATTCCATAAACAGTTAAGTAGGTTGAATCTCTCACTTCCTCCCACATGTGAGGGACAACTAAGGCAGGAAGAGGTTTGCCAGCTGAGAGGTCCAATAACACTAGAATATCAAAATCAAAAAGAAACACAGAAATAATGACCACTAGAGATCGGAAAGGGCAAGGCCCTTGAACAATCCCAGGAGGCACATCAGGCTGTGAGGCTTCCTCCTGAGGGGAGGAATTAAAATTTTGAGAATAACATTATCCACATGACTCTTCCATGTGATAACTGTTTCAGGCTACCATTGATGTTGGCTTGTGCACGAGTGACATGTAAGAGGAAAAAGAGAAATGGTGACAACCAGAAGTTGTCTGGAAATAGAGCTGAGAAGACGTGAAGGAGGTAAGAGTCAAAGACAACGCCGGTGTGTTGGTGGGGACAGGCGCTCAGCTGCATATGCTACTCCTTATAGAGCAGCAGTTCTCAACAAAAATAATTTTACAGTGGGGGGTCACCACAACATGAGGAACCATACAAGAGGGCTGCACCATCAGAAGGTTGAGAACCACTGCTGTAGATGGAAAAGTGGAAGGAGAGAGAAACCCAAACATGATTTCAGAAGTGGTAACTGAGGTGCCTTTGAGACACCTGAGAGAAAATGTTTAGCTGGATGTTCAGTGGGGTAAACAGAGGCCTGGGCTAGTCTACTATTGGAAAAAGGCAATGGGACTATATGAACCTTCTTAAGAGGTGTATGTGGATAAGGAAAAATCAGGGCTGGAGTAGAGCTCTGAGAAACTTGAGCCCTGGGCAGATAAGAAGCAGTCTATGAGACAAAGAAGAAAAGAAAACCGGGGAATAAAAGAAGCCAAAGAAGGGAGTCTTTGGAGTGGGAAGGGGTATTAATGACCAAACAGCTGAGATATCAAGCTCGAAGGATGAGCTCGTTCACAGATGTGAGATTGTGTAAAGTTTTGAGGATGAGTAAGCATGTACACCAGATGCTGATGGCTTGCATCAGGAAACACAAGTGAGACTAATCAATATTGAAGGAGAAGGAAGTAAAACAGGACCCAGACACAAAACAGAAGTCCACAGAACTTTATTTTGTTTACATTTTCAGTTGGATGAACACCTGAATTTTCTTTAGCACTAAAGATGGACTCTGACTCACATCAAGAAGCTAAAAAATATAAAACACTGAAATCTCAATGTCCTTTAAATGTAGAATATAGGCAAACATACACGTCTCAGACACTGAGAACTGATGTCGTAAGCAGCCAGAAAGAAACTTCTTGCAATGCTGTGACACTGGCCCAAGACTAAGTACAATGAACATCATGAGCACCATCTCACTGCCAGCAGCTGTATATAAACAACAGTGCTGCCATCCTAGCCAAAGTACACCTATGGTGTGGCTCTGGCTGGAGTTTCTGCCAGGAGTTGCCACCTATAGTTTTCCAACTGTATGAGATTCATTCTGTAGTCTTGCTAACAATTCTGAAGGATTCGTAACATCATGAAATAAATTGGCTTTCTTTTTTTTTTTTTCTTTGAGACAGGGTCTCATGTATCCCAGATTGGCCTCAAATGCTCTCTGTAGGTAAGGATGATCTTGAACTTCTGATCCTCCTGTCCCCCTACTTCTGTGCGCTGGGGTGACAAAAGTGTGCCACTGTGCCGAATTGGAGATAGAACCCAGGGATTCATGGATGTTAAACAAGCACTCTACCAACTAAGTTACATCCTTACTCCACTAAATATACTTTTAGCTTATGTAGGATAGTCAGTGTGTGCTGTTCCATCATCTATAGCACTTGATTGTTCAAGTAACTATGACAAAAGATAATGTACAGTGGAAATGGCTGCTGAATACAGGTCTGAAATCGTTTGAATTGAAATAGACACTTCATATCATTAAGCAAGCAGACACAGGACCACTGAAATACTTTTATTTCTTTTTTTAATATTTATTTATTACTTCAAGTTACATCTCCATCACAGTGTCCTCTTTCCACCCCTCCCAGTCCCACCCTCTTACCCTCTACCCCCTATCCCTTCCATCCCACTCTTCCAGAGTGGAGTGTTCCCACATAACAGCCCCCCACCCCATTTCAGCAGTCATATGAGGGCCAAGAGCCTCCTCATACACTGGGGGCCTACAAGGCAGCACCACTAGGGCAAAGTGTCTCACTGACAGGAAACAAAGTCTATGTTCATGCCCCCTTTGGTGCATTGGTTGTGGTATAGTTATACTGTACTATATGGCTAAAATCCGACTATAAGTGAATAGATGCCATGTGTATCCTTCTGAGTCTGGGTTAGCTCACTCAAGATGAGCTTCTCTAGTTCCATCCATTTGGCTGCAAATTGCATGATTTCCTTGTTTCTGATAGCTGAGTAGTATTCCATCGTGTAGATGTACCACAGTTTTTTAATCCATTCTTCAGTTGAGGGACATCTGGGTTGTTTCCAGTTTCTAGGTATTTCAAATAAGGCTGCTATGAACATAGATGAGGAAACTTCCTTGTGATTTGGTGAGGAATCATTTGGATGTATGCCCAGAAGTGGTATGGCTGAGTCCTGAGATAGAGCTGTTCCAAGTTTTCTAAGATATCTCTTTCTGTGTGTGTAGGGGGAGGCTGACTATAGTTCTAAGTTCTCTTGCCTCTGCCTCTTGAGTAGTGGGACCATGAATATGGGCCAACACGAGAAGAAAGCTGAAGAATAGGGTAAGCTGGGTGTGGTGGTACACACCTTTAATCCCAGCACTAATAGGAAGAGGCAGGTGAATGTCTGTGAGTTCAAGGCTAGGCTTGTCTCCATAGTGAGTTCCAAGACAGTCAGAGCTACATACTGAGATCCTGTCTCAAAAAAAAAAAAAAAAAACACTAAAAATAAAACTATTTGGTAATTTCTTAAAAAGCTAAGATAAATTTAACAAAGTAAAACTACCACTCTTAGGTACCCATTCAAGAGAAATGAAAACATCAGACAAATATGGGTAGATGTCACATAAGCAATATTCTTAATGTCCTCAAAGTACCCATCAGCTTACTGAATAAACACATTTATAAACAATGGAATATTATTAAGTAATAAAAAGGAAAGGAATACTAATACATGCTACAACACAGATGAACGTCACAATTTAAGCTAAGTCAAAGTGATAAGACACAAAAGACCATAAGCTATCTATTAACCGTTGGTCCTTTGTTTACTGTATTGGGAACTGGGAATGTAGTTCAGTAGTACAGTAAGATCTGAGTTCAATCTCTAGCATGGAAGAAGGAGTGGGTGGGGACAGAAGAGAAAAAGAAGGAAAAAGGAAGATGAAGGGAGAGAAGAAGAGGGAGAGAATATAAAATTACAAGTCAGAAGTGGTAACACACATCTGTAATTCCAATAATCAGTTGGTTGAGCCAGAAAGATTGGGAATTGAAGGGCAGCCTGGACTATATATAGTCAGATATTGTCTTTTTAAAAATAGATAAAAAGAAAAAAAGATACTTTGGTAAAAAGCAGAAAACTAGCTTATGATATTCAATATACAAAGGTCTAAATGAAAGAAAAAAAAGATCACAGAAGTTAGCTTGGGCTTAAAATAGAGTTGTCAAATAGGATACAAGGCCAGCTAGCAGCACTCTCTGAAGCACACAATTAAACATATTTCAAGACAAGAGTGTATTTTGAGCACTGGATTCTATCCCAAACACCAGGAAACCAAGTCACTAAATAAATAAACCCTCAGGAAACCAACTAGTGTGAGACCAAAACAGGAACAATATACCTTGCAGGCTGAGGTTTCTGTTTGTAGTTAAACAGTAAGTTCCTGTTTGTCCTGTGTTAAATCCTTGCAGGTTAAGGTTTCTGTTTATAGTTAAAGAATAAGTTCCTACTTGTCTGTCCTCTGTTAAGTCCTTACAAGTTAAGGTTTCTATTTGTAATTAAGAATAAGTTCCTGTTTCTTGGATCTGATATAAACTGCAAAACATGATTTTCAACCTCCCCTAAACTTGAGACCCATTCACATGATATATATCCTTACCATTGTTCCTTCCCTTTCATTGCATCTTTCTAACAATGTATAGCAGCAACTCTCTTGCCCCAGTAAACACTTTATCTCTCCCATAAAAGGAACCTCAAGAGGCCATCAGAGTTCATGAGGATTCTGACTTAGGTAAAGGCAGCTGGACTGGCCAGTTATGGGTACACCCCAAAATTGCCTCAAATGGACAATTGTGGATTTGGTTTTTCTCATCACAATCTTCAGGTTTAATATGATAACTCAGAAAACAAGTAATTTAATAACCTCTGTGATAGACAAGGCTCCAGGCTACTTCAAATAATCAAAGATTCTTTAACATTTCTATCACCAACGGTAAAGAACATTATTCTTTTTTAAAGAGATAATTGGAGACTTCACTGTCCCTTTTCCTCCCTGATGTCCTCATGAATCCTATCAATTTGGGGCAAAACACTTCTCTTGTAACTTAAAGTTACCGTATGCTTATAGAGGGCTTTATTTGTTTGTCCTTACCTGAGGGGAGCTTGTTCATTAGGTAAGAAAAAGACTTACCAGTGAACTTACTTTGAGAACAATTTACAACAACAGTTCAGTTTTTTATTTTTCACTCATAAGCTCCTGACTAAACTGTTTAATAATCATGCTATCTAGGTACTCCTCCTAAAACAACTGACAATGGACACTTAACGTGCTGGCTAATCTTGGTTTTAAAATTGACTAGATCAGGAATCTGCTAAAATGCAACCTACTGGGCACAACCGTGAGGGACTTTCTTGATCAGAGTATCTGAAGCAAGAAGATCCACACAAATAAAAGGATACAGAAGATGTAATTTGCCTCCTTGTTTTCACTCTTGCTGGTAAGTTCATCTATTCTGTCACATTGCTTCAACAACATTGGAACCAACTTCTTCAGGCCTTCAACACAGAGTGAAGACCATCAGCTCCCCAGGAATCCTCCAAACCTTTGGCACAAGACTACAACTGCTGAGGGATCTATCCTCCTGGACTGAGCAGCAAGTGGCTTCTCACCCTCTCCAGCATGGCAGTCATTGTTGGCCTACCTAGATTGGCCAATACTATGTAAGCCATTCTAAAAACTCCCGGTAATATACGTATTCATTCAATCAGTTGTTTCTTTGGAGAACCCTGACTTTTACAAAACAAGCATGTCACACACTTCCCTGCGTGACAAGAATAGGCTGATTTCTTTACTCTACATATCCCAGATGACCTATATCTCCCAATAGACAATTATCAAATCAGCCCAAGAAGCAAAGGGTGAAGGAACAAAGAAATAAAGGAAAACAGAAGAGACAGTTCCCAGCAGGGAGAAGAAGCACAAAAAGGAGCACACTTACTATCCCTGGCTTACTAGGACTCATTCCCAGTTAAGTCCACTGCAGGTCCACAGTACCATACAAAGGGGGTCACTACCTGTCAGTTTCAATGATCACTAGCAAGTAGACGATCAAAAGAAATGACTGTTCATTTAAGAGATCTAAAACAACAACAACTGAAGTAGGTCTTTAGGAAAGGAAACATAACTGAGAGTTGACACATGTGAAAATGAGTAAGAAAGCAAGGAGTACAAAGGGTTTAGTCAACAGGAGAATCAAACACCCAACACCTAAGATAGGAAACCAGTTCAGACACAGGGGATGAAGACTAAACCATTGAAAATGAGGAAACCAGTTCAGACACAGGGGATGAAGACTAAACCATTGAAAATGAAACGTGCTTTAAGTAAATGCAAACAGTTATGATCATAAGAAAGCCTGTAAGCAGGGTTTAGGAGTAAATGGACTGGCATGAGTGTGTCAAGATGAACTGGAAAAAGTCTCCTTATGGGGAGGGATTTAACTGGGTTTTATTAAATAAGATCCTAACTGGTAAGACAAAGATACACAAAAATGCTAATTGAGTAACAAGGCAAATACTATGAGGGGAAATGCTGAAAACACTGGAGAAAGGATAACTTACTTAATGTATCACAGAAAACATCTTTAGGGATAAGAAAGTAAGGTGTTCTTCATGGGGGAAAGGAAATATTAAAGCTTTAAAAAGCACAAGGGTCAAAACTTGTCAAACAGCACCAATGTGAACTTACATAGAGTTCATACTTACATGACTATCAATAGCCCAATGAAAATCATTTTGAGGGTACTATGAGCCATAGAATAGAGTATGGAAGAAGCAGGAAGGCTGGTTTTATGCTGCGGTGATCTCAACAGGTATTTATGTGAAATGTAATTAAGTCCCACACATAAAGAAAATTGAGAAGAGATAATAAAACACAAGGAAGTTTATACAAAGAGTAAGTTGTAAAGAACAGAGGTGCAACAAAAAATCTGGCTCCCAAATCCATGTTGCTCAGCAGCTCAATGGTCTAGAAATAATCAAAACTCTAAGAACAGTGATGTATCTTAAAGAGGGTGGGGCTAAGGAATTCATTTCTGAGGGCAAAATTTCAAGATGCTTGATATTCTAAAGGTTTCAGACACACACCCACTCTTAAGGAAATCAGCTGATAAAGTAACCACTGAAGAACAAATGCTTCAGAGCATAACTCTGTAAAGGATATGTAGAAAAACAATTATGCTCACCCATAGCACTTTTCATGTCAGAACTTAAGAGCATAAGCAACTAGAGGAGATGAACACACATTATTTAAAATAAGGCAAGAATATGACAGGAGGAAACATTGTAATTCACTATAAATCTTTTTTTTTTAGGTTTTTGAGACAGGGTTTTTTTTTTTTGTGTATCCTTGACTGTCCTGGACTCACTTTGTAGACCAGGCTGGCCTTGAACTCATAGAGTTCCGCCTGCCTCTGCCTCCCAAGTGTTGGGATCAAAGGCGTGCGCCACCATACCCAGCTCTTTCTTCACTACAAATCTTAACTACTACCTCAGACCCAAGCATTACACTATCTGCATTTTCCAAGTGTCCTATATCATTAGAATTATTTAGTATATTTATGGATGAGTGTCCCATATCAATTAGAATTATCTAATGTTTATCCAAGAGTCACATTCCTGTGCCCATCCCAGATTATAAAAATCTGGAGGTAACACTCAGGAAAATAACATTTTAATACTCTTTCTGGACAATTCCTCCACATAAAAGCTGAGGTCTCCTTCCTTTGGTGCAGTCGAATTGCTTACAACACTTTGATTCCCAATTGCTTTATTTCCTTTCCTTTGGTCTAGGTTTTTCTAGTCTCTTAGCTGACTATGTTTGATTTGTGCTTGCCTCTAAAATTCTCAGGCTGATTTCTAATCATCTAAACTTGGCTTAAGAGTTTTCAGTGTTGAAATTCATATTAACTACAATATTGACAGAGGAACTTTAAAAAGCTCTAGTTCCTTTCCTAGGCATTGTGATTCTTTTGTTAAATGTAAAATAAGGTTGATGGATACTGTGCTGAACAGACATGACAGTTCTTCCACTGCTGAATCTCTGCAGAACGAGATGGTTTACATGGTAGATTTACTAGTTCAAGTCCTGTTATTGCTTCTAGAATAGAAGGCACAAATGTACCGGTTTATTTGACCTACCACAAAAGCTTATCTTTTCCTTTATTTTTATTTTATGCATACAGGTGTTTTGCCTGCCTGTATGTCTGTGCAGCATATGCATGCAGAATCCATGGAGACTAGAAAAGGGCATCAGATGCTGAGACTGGAGTTACTGGTGGTGAGTCATGTGGGTGCTGTACATTGAACCCGGGTCCTCTGAAAAAGCAGCCAGCACTCATTTCTTAATATTTTAAGTGTATGAATGCTTTGCCTAACATATGTCTGTGTACCACATGTGTGCAGAGCCTGAGGAGGCCAAAAGAGAGTGTCAGAGTCCCTGGGACTAGAGTTATAGACAGTTGTGAGCTGCCATGTGAATCCTAGGAATTGAACCTAGGTCCCCTCGAAGAACAGCCAGTGCTCTTAACCCCTGAACTATATCTCTCCAGACTCACAAGGGGTTTTATAAGGAAATGGTTGTTACTCTATAGGAGGTAAGTATGAGATAGGCTCTAGTTGCTATAATAATTAGGAAATCACCTAAGATTTCTCATTCCCTTTGGACTTGAGAAATAACAAGGACAGAGCTGCTTTAATTAAAACTACCACCTCCTCCTCTTCCTCCTCCTCCTCCTCCTCCTCCTCCTCCTGTTTTGGTTTTTCAAGACAGGGTTTCTCTGTGTAGCCCTGGCAATACTGGAACCCGATCTGTAGACCAGGCTGGCCTCGAACTTCTGCCTCCCAAATGCTGGGATCAAAGGTGTGTGCCACCACCACCCAGCCTAATTAAAGCTACTTCTACAGTGCTATTCTGTCCTCTTTCTGGCTTTCCTGAAATGACTAAGATTTAAAAAGTGCTAAAGTACAGTGTCATTTTTGCCATTTTACAAGTTGATCCTTGAACTAAAGAGTAAAGGCAATGAGCTCACTTCTGTAACACCAAGTAGTAGCTCAGCATGAACTCTCAGATTTGCTGTTTGAGAATGCCCTATTCAATCCCATCAAGAAACCCCATGCACATAACACCCACGTACACTCTTATAGATGATTCCTTCTTGTGTTCAACTCACTCTCTTACCTCATGGAATAGGGACAGACAGGAAACTGTCAGCGCATTCAGACTCCTCTCTTGTCAACAGAACCAAAAGAAACACACTGTCACCATAGAGGTAAGCTTTAGTTGAAGAATCAGTTCCAAGAGCACCATGGTAAACCGCACTCATCTATCATATACAAGTCAGTGTAAAAGAGAAGAGAAGACCACAGAAGTCCACAAGGCAGACAGAAGCACAAGGGGAATGAGAAATAGATGAGGAAGGCATGGAGAATAAAGCTGAGACATGTAGTCCAGACTAGGAGTCTAAGATTCCTAACAGTGTTCTTCATTTAAGGCCTAGTTTCCTCTGATCTCTATCCATGCACCCTAAAAGTATATATGTAAGTGCATGTGTGCACAGATACACACACACACAATTTAAAAAAAAAACATCTAGTTTCATCAATCTCAAACAGCTATACCCTTGTAACAATTTTTCTTTGAAGCCAAATAATTTCTAATTAAAACTATTTATTTTAGAATATATACCAAGAAAAGAAAAGCTGAAATCAGATAAATACAAGGAGAAAAAAAAAGTATCAGGAAGAAAATGAAACTACAGGAACCTAAAGCCCTGCAAGGATGAATCTGACTTACCAGGAAGCTCCACTGATATTTAGCTTATTCTTGCCAAAGAAACAACTTCAAGTTCATTCTTTGGGGCTTTTTTCCAAAGCAAATTATCAATGCTGACAATTAAAAATACCTCAAATTTCAAAGACAGAAACCATGATCTATCTTGTGTTAATACTATGGAGCTGTGACATTTAAAAACTCTCTCCACCACACAGCTAAAGGTAAGCAGCCCTGAAACTACCTTCAACTCGATAAACCCTTCTGCTACCCAAACTAAGGGTAACTATCTAAATCTCCCCCTTTTTTGTTCTTTAAATCTTAATTTCTCCAGAAGTACTTTCTTTAAAGCTAATTTCCTTCTAAGTCCAAAATAAGACTATGACACAAGCTTCAATCCATCTGACAAGTCTGCACTCACACCAAGACCAGCATGACACTGAATAGGTATAATTTTGGTCATCTCATACAGAATCTTTCTGCTTTGGTGAGAAATTTATCAGCTGGGCTTAGTGACAAGCACCTCCTGATTCCCAGCAGTCAGAAAGGAAGGAAAGAGAATCAAGAGTTCAAGCCAATCTGGCAACAGAAAAAGGCCCTGTTTCAAAAGAGGTAAGAAAAGGGAGGAATTCATCTTGATTCTAAACATGAAAACTTCACTATTTAAATTTCCCCTCCTCTTCCTGTACCATACTAAAGTTACATATGCATAGCCAAGAGGGGATGCTGGATGAAGGGCCCAGAGCCCTCGACTATTTCTGCAGCTCCTTATGAATGGCATGATACAGTCAAAGCACTCTAAGGGCTTATGTGAGCAATCCCAGGAAGTGGGTTCTGTTCTGTCCCCACTCTGCAGATGACGGAACTGAGATAGAGACATTTAAATCACTTGCTCAAGGTTACACAGCGGTAGAAGCTGTTTTTGACACCAGTGGAATGACTCAAAAGTTTGAATTTATTTGAAAGGCTGCAGAGTCACTGAAGGATTACAGGAAAAGTATGGCTGACAATCAAATTCACATTTTACTTTGGCAAGATCCCTCAGGTACCAGTGTAGAATGACTAATGAAAAAAACGACTGCATGCAACAAGATTAGTTAAGAAACTGATGGAGTGAGTCAGAAACAATGAATTAAGAAAACAGCAAGAGACTGAAAAGAAGAATATACACTGACAGTAAGATCAACTCCATCTCATGATTGCAAGGCTTGCCTAGCCAAACCAAGAGTTTCAGGATTTAACACTATTACTACTATTTATCAAAATCACAAGGTAGATAATTTCAGTATTACATTCGTTCTCATTACAGCAGAACCCACATTTGACTTTTCTCTATATAAAAACTGAATCCTGGGCTAGCAGGTAGCTCAGCAATAAAGTCACTACTAAACCCAAGGACCTGAGTTCAATCCCAATGACCCACATCGTAGAGGGAGAAAGCCAACTCCTGCAAGTTGTCTTCTAAATCCATGTGTGCACCATGCCAGGTGTACTTATTCACACATAATAAATAAATAAACAAATAAATGAATAAATGTATGTATGTAAGAAGAATATAACAAAATTCATTAAAGTCACTTTTCCTTAAACATGAAAGTTACTAATGTTTCTAATACAACATATCTGGACAAAAGATGGACAGAACTACCAAGTATATTGCTTTAGTTTGCTTTTGATTGCTGTGATAATGATACTACGACTAAAAGTAACTTGAAGAGGAAAGGGTTTGTTTGGCTTACACTTCCACATCACAGCCATTGCAGGAACTCAAACAGGACAGGAATATGACTGGAGGCAGAAAAAAAAAAAAAAAAAAAACTAGAGACTACAAAGGGACCTGATTACTGGCTTGCTCAGAACGCTTTCTTACACTTCAGAGGATCACCTGCCCAGAGATGGCATTGCCCACAGTAAATTCTGTTGGAGCCTGCTTCTTTAGTATAACTGCAGCCATTTTTTGTCTTTAGTCTCCATTTTAGTTATAAGATGAAATTATTCATACTTTCTTACCTTGTTACTTTGTTACCTTGACACTCTGAAGAGTCCCCAACTACAGCTACACTTGGGACCAATCAAATTAAAGGTCAGTTAGAAATGCTTTGTCTAGCTAGTCAAAATGACGTAATGCTGCCATCCCCTTGCTTCCTACACTTGGTTGTTACCTAGATGCGGTTTGTTTCATACACAAACCTGGTTGTTACCTGGATGCAATTTGTTTCCTATACCTGGTTTCCTAGTTTTTACCTGGATGTGATTTTTCTATAAAAAGCCTCCCTTGGGAGCAGACCAATGTCACGGTTAAGCTCTGAGACCTCCCTGTGACCCTGGTCATTCTGGCCATGATCAGTCTTGGGGTGTGCATTCAAAAAACCATCAATATCAAGCTGAGACTGGTGACTGAATGACTTGTGCAGATATTCTTGGACTATAACATTTGGAAAACATTTGGAGGTTCCACCGAGACTGGATTATAACAAACTGGACCCTCCTCTTATCAATTACCAATCAAGAAAAAGTCTCACAGATTTGCCCACAGGCAATTAGACTGAGGCATTTTACAATTGAGGTATCTCTTCCCATTTGACCCCAATCTGTGTCATGGTGACAAAAAATTAGTCAGGACATATATCCAGTAAATATTTTAATCATAATCAACAACCTAATGAAAAATCTAAATGGTCTCAGAATGGACTAGAATCATTCTATCAGTTAAAAAAGTCAGGTGCACCTGTCTTAAGAGTCAAAAAAATAAATAGTCCATCACAACAGAGTTGAACCATTGCTTTAGAAATCACTTGTTCACATTTTTTGTTGTTGTTTTGTTTTTCAAGATATGGTTTCTCTGTGTATCTCTGGCTGTCCTGGAATCACTTTGTAGACTAGGCTGGCCTCAAACTCACAGAGATCCACCTGCCTCTTCCTGGAGTGCCAGGATTAAAGATGTGTGTCACCACACCCAGCTCACAAATGTTTTTTGTTTTTTTAAATAAACCCACAATGCTATTCCTATATCATAAGAGCCCATAAACAGTTATTAAGTGAAACCTAAAAGTTTTACATCAGATAATCACCAGAGAGTCTCTACTAGTGTGCACCTATGATAGTCCTCAGTCTAAGTGAAGGCCATCCTGGGCACAGCTGTGTCTAGGAATCTGAGTCACACACTAATTATTTAGTACTGGCTGGAGAAAAATGTCAGACTTGATAGGCTCCCATTTGAGAGAACTGTAGTTTGCAGAATCTGTTAAAATGATCAGTTTACAATGATAAGGAAACCTCTACCATTTCTATAACGTAGACAGCATGAATGGTAGTTACTCTTAATATCTGCTATTTGTGGATCAGATTCGTTTCATGGTTATAGGTCTGATACACATGCACCCATACTCACACACACTTCATTGATATTTGAATGCATATATGAATATACATATATAACATTCTAGATATGCTATGCTTTTCATAGAAGTCTTGTATAAGGTTGTACAAAATTGAAAAGAAGAAAAACCAGTAATTAACAGAAAAATCAGCCGGGCAGTGGTGGCGCACGCCTTTAATCCCAGCACTTGGGAGGCAGAGGCAGGCGGATCTTTGCGAGTTCGAGGCCAGCCTGGTCTACAAAGTGAGTCCAGGACAGCCAGGGCTACACAGAGAAACCCTGTCTCGAAAAACCAAAAAAAAAAAAACAGAAAAATCTAGCTAAAGAACAGAATAATAGGGGCTGGAGAGAGATGGCTCAGCAGTTAAGAGCACTGACTGCTCTTCCAAAGGACCCGAGTTTAAATCCTAGCATCCACATGGCAGTTCACAGCGTCTGTAATTGCCAGGCATGGTGGCACATACCATACCTTTAATCCCAACAGTAGGGAGATTGAGGTAGGTGGATCTCTGTGAGTTCAAGGGCAGCCTGGTCTAAAAAGTGAGTCCAGGACAGCCAGGGATACACAAAGAATCCCCGTCTCAAAAAACTAAAACCAAAAAAAAAAAAAAAAACCAGAATAATAATATTCTGGAAGCCAAACTATCTACATAAAGTAGGAACAAACAAACAAAACCCAGAAAAAATCTTATTGGGTGCTTTTAAGACTAATTTAGGGGGCTGGAGATATACCTCAGCAATTAAGAGCACTGGCTGTTCTTCCAAAGGACTGGGGTTCAAATCCCAGCACCCACACCGCACCTGTCTGTAATGGCTGGGTATGGTGGTGCACGCCTTTAATCCCAGCACTTGGAAGGCAGAGGCGGGTGGATCTCTGTGAGTTCAAGGCCAACCTGGTCTACAAAGTGAGTCCGGGACAGCCAGGCTTTGTTATACAGAGAAACCCTGTCTCGAAAAACCAAAAAAAAAAAAAAAAAAAGACTAATCTATAAGTGTTCACCATTTTAAAAAGTTGAAAAGTACATCAGCTCCTGTTTATGAAAAATAACATTCTATGATAAATTTAAAATCTCCAAGAGAAATAACCCAAGTTTAAAGAATAGAATACAAAACAATAGAAAAGCTGCAATAGACAACCCAACAGTAAACCTGCTTTCGATAGAAACAGGTAGCCAACTGAACTTTGAAACCAGAGACAGAACTAACATGACACAAAGGAGACTTAAAAAGAACAAATTAATATACAATACACAATGAAGGAAGCAAGAATACCCATCAACACTTAGTATAAAATTGCAATAAAAGAATGAGATCTTTGTTACAGTGTGTGTTATAACTTGGAAAAACAGAGATATTAAGTTTCCACTTGGGCTAGAAGATGAAATGCACCCAGCTGTGCAAATGAAGCCTTTGGAAAGGCATTCAACACATTGTTAAGGTTTCCCTTCCTTGATGCGCTTTTGTAACTAAACAGCTTCACGTATATGCTGTGCACAGAACTAGCAGCAGATTGGTTAA
Source organism: Lophiomys imhausi (assembly GCA_907164525.1). NCBI lineage: Eukaryota > Metazoa > Chordata > Mammalia > Rodentia > Muridae > Lophiomys > Lophiomys imhausi. The sequence continues at coordinate 5,698,243 of CAJQZJ010032201.1, read as the reverse complement.
AAACAGCTTGCATTTTCAACTTCCCGTAATACAAAGGTCAGATTTTTTTTTTTTTTAGAAATGATCATATTAAAATAAATATATCTTTACAGTTACGAGATGAAATTTTAATCTGGACAGGCACCAATGGCCCCCTTCTCTACTTTTTTTCAGAAACCATATGACTTCCACATGCTAAGAATGTTTTATGCTTTAGCCTGCAGTAAAGGCTTTACATCATTTTAATGCCCCAGTGCTCAAAATGCAACAGAATTAGCCCAATGAATGCAAAGAATACTTAGTGTACAGAGATCCATTTTTACCAGGCTACTAGTCAGAAAAACTTTAACAAATGTTTTCCCCATAAATAACTCACATTTCCATTGATGAAAATAAACAAAAAGATTTGAGGAAAGGGTAAATGAAAAACACTCATTTGTCTAGGTTGGAGCATTTTAGTCTGTCATATCTAAAATGATTATTAAACATTTAAAATTTCAATATAATACATTTCAGGAAATCACAAGTAAACAACTACTATGTTGTTACACAAAATTTTCTTCCAGCTTTTGAAAATTAATGTTTCAGCTTGAGATAAAGCTTCAAACAAGTAATTCTAAAAATCCTGGTCTTCAACAAACCAAAGGCTTAGTTTGGAACATCACATTCTGTATATGAAATTCTATTCAAGTCAATTTAAATACATGAAGCTCAACTTCATGCAAACAGTCCCCTTTTTTGTAAGAATGATCAATAGCAGAAACTTCAAATCAAAGACTAAACCCACCATAAAATCCTAGTGTGTCTATGTGACTTCCAGATGCTATGCAATCTTAAAGCCCATAGCTGATAGATGAAACACTCAAGAACTAATACATTCTTGACCAAACATGCAAGTACATTAAATGCTCAAGTCGAAATAGAAATGATGCCCATTATTCTTTAAGTTATAAATTATCATAGTGATTGAAAAAGTTGTGTTTTGGACTGAGGGAGTAGAAAATGTATAATCTAAAATTCTCCTGGTGTAATGTCATTAAATATTCAAGACTGTGAGAAACAAGAGATGTTTCATTCCAACCCTAATTGAAAACTGAAAAATAAAATCAAATTTCCCAAAGTTGACTTACAAGCATAATTCAACCAGATCTAGCAACTTAGCTGTGCAATTTTAATAACTTTAATGCAAAGCACTGCAAACCTGATGTGATAATTACATGTGGCATAAATGCAAAATAACAACAAATTCGAGTCCTTTTCACTTAACGATGCATTTTATAGTGAAACCACAAGAAGTACAGCCCATATTAGCACAAAGTAAGCAAAAAAAGCACAGGGGGTATTATGTCCATCGGGAAGAGAAATGTTCTGTGCCAAGGAAGGAAGGAAGGGGGTGGGGAAAAGAGGAAGCGAAGGAAAGATAGAAAAAGAGAGGGCAAAGATTTCTATTATCTGCAGGTCCCTTGAAATAGGAGCACGTGACTATACCCTATATAACACACGAGCTTTTTTCTTAAGCTTCAGACAAAAATAAAAATAGCAATCACTTTTATCATTCAATTTCACGTAGCGTGTTGAGTGCATTCTTTGCTTCACTCACCCAATGCTTCCTCACTCTTCCATACCAGTTTTCAAGCAAATATGAGACAGAACAGGGTGGGGTAGAAGGGGGGAAAAATGCAGCGCCTTTCAGCGCACCGCCAGCCCTCTTCCCCGCAAATATCTTCCAACAGTTTTTTCAACTACGAAAATAAGTCGCCCTATCTACCTCAAGATATGCAGCATTCTGTCTCATTAGTAGACACGGATGCGTGTGGCATTTAGCACCCGTGACTCCCGATCCCACGTTCCCGAATTTTAAATAACTGGCAAGCCACTGAGCATGAAGATGAGAAGATACCTCTTCTTACTGTTTCGGGGTGAAGGTGGGCGGAGGACTCCTTTCAAAGTAGCCCCAATAGTGTAACCAAAACACAGTTCCGGAATAAAATATTAAGAGACAGTTTTCCTTTCCCACCTTGAGCTGCCGACTTGAGGCAAAGATGCATCTTTACATCACATCATCTGCACAGCCCTCCTGCCGGGAGTTTAGGGTGGAGACTAGCCCAGAGGAGAGCGCGGAGTGTGAGCGGGCCGCCAGACACGAACGAGTTGCTGAGTCCCCCAAAACACGAAACAAGGTCCACCGGCTAAAAGTCCTGCCCAGGATTCACGCTTGCTTCTCAGCCCCAAGGCCGCTTATCTACGACTCCGGCTATCTAACTTAACCATCTACAGACATTCCTTCAAGACGAGCCCAGCACCCAAGTACACGTCACAGTTTAAAACACAGCGAGACGCTCCCCGAACAAGCCAGCACACCTCGAAACCACCTCACAGTTTCTCAAACTCACAAGCACGAAGACCCCACCTCCAGAATTCAAACCTTCGGTCGGTCCCGGAGACTAGAGAGAAGTTAGGAGCACGTCGCCTCTCCACGCCCGCCCCTCACAAACTGCCCCACCCCACAGCCCGCGCACGGCCGCCCCCTCAGAAGTCCCCCCGCTAGCTCCCCACGCTCAACCTGGCCACTCTAGAGACTCATCTGTGGCGCCTACTCACTTTCTCTCCCCCAAGCCCCTCCAAAACATTTTTTTTTCCTTAAAGTAATGAGAGAAGTGAGGGAATAGACTTGGGGCTGTCAAGCTTGCAAACGACCCCACTCACCTCGGAAAGCCAGCTGAGAGTTCTCTGCACCCGGCTTAACCCCCTCCCCAGCGTCCCAGCGCAAAGCTGAGGGAGGGAGGAGGAAGGCGGGAGGGGGAGGGGATCTTCACCGCGGGGCGCCCTGCGGGAGGGGCTGAGGAAGGCTCCAGACCCGCGCAGGAAGAGCAGAGGGGGGAGGGGAGGCCCCTATCTCCCAGTCTCCCCCTGAAAACCTCCCTTGTCTCAATCACATCAGACTGACTGTCTTTGTCTGGTTGACAACCGCCATATTGATAGCAACAGCCCCGCTCCCACCTGCTGCCGCCGGGCATCCCTGGGAGTTGTAGTTTCCGGTTCCCTAGAGGAAAGAGCACAGAGCTGAGGGTTTGAAGCCCCAGGGAACTACAGCTTCCAGCAGGCACTGCGCCTATACGCCTTTCCCACAGGGAGGAGGGGAGAAGGGAGCTGAAGTTGTGCGGACTACATATCCCAGAATGCCATGGATGCCAGACTCAGATGAGGGACATGATATCATGCTAGGATGGAAAGGAAGGATGAATTGGCGGCGGCGATGAATTTGAGCGGACGGAAGGAGGCGTTGAGAGAAGAGAGGAAAAGGAAAGACGCCCATAGTTCCCATGATGCCTACTTTAAAACTACATTTCCCGGGATGCTCCGGAAAGTGCGTGAGAAGGGAAGACTCCAAGTCCCGCGATGCTCTAGGCTACGGAGATTGAACCGGAAGACCCTTCCTAGTCTTGAGAAGTGAAGAGACTGGTATTGAACAATCAAAAGTCCAATATGAAACTGGTGAGTTTCCTCTACTAAGTCGGAGGGCAAAGGTAATGCTATATTCCTTTGGACTCTGTCGCCTCCACCATGACTTGTCACGGATGGAGGTCAGCAGTAAAGTGAGGTGGACTGCGGCAAGCTGGGTTTTTCGATTGGTATTTGAATTCCTTCTTGCACACATCCTACACCTCCTGCATCTGTCAGGAGGTTTTCTTTACTGCTTGGCAGGTCCCTTTGGGCAAACGTGAAGTTGGATTTTACATTTCTTCACCTTCGCGCTAAGGATAGGTTTCAACACTTTGGCTTGGTTATGTCTCTCAACTTCCACAATTATAATAATAGGTCACCGACCTCTTTCCTCTTACTGAGCACTTGAATGGACCCCCTACTGATGTTGCAAAGCTGGATTCGATCCGAACGGAAAGTAGGAGCTATCAGACTGAAGGGCATCACTAAATGGCCTGTCACGCCTAACTGCTTTTTGAATTAGGAGAAAGCGGTGCTAGAGGGTGCTCTTGGAGGATTTAGCCCGAGTACTGTTGAAGCATTGCAGTTAAGGGCCTACGTGAAATAAAGGGCTCTAGATGAAGCATGCCTCCTGGCGGAGTCACTGTGTGGCAAAGCTTGGCTTACGGGCGGACTTCTCAGATATTTGCTCTGGGCCATTTTACAGAACACACTGATCTAACAAGTTGTTTTATTCAAACTTACTGGAATAAGTAATAGAATTGGAAGGAGACTTGAAGGCAGGTGTGAAGCGCTTGTTCTCAACCTCCTACACCCCACATTCTCACTGGTAACTTATACAATTGCTACATGGAGATAAAAGTCCTCAAAAAAAGAGTGAAGCGTGTTTTGGTAGGTTTTGTTTAAGAAGGAAGCCACATGCAGACGTTTATTCTAGAATGTTTGGGGGAGGAGGTTTGACAGCTTTTCTCTGTGTGGCCCTGGCTGTCTATCTTTGTAGACCAGGCTGGCCTCCAACTCAGAGAGTAACCTGCCTCACAGAAGAATTTCTTTACAAGGGTGTCAGAGTATGAATTTTTTGCTTTACTCATAAAATCCCCTTGCTTGACAGAGATTATAATATATATAATATAAACAGAGATTAAAGCAGGAAAGATGAACAAAGGACAGATTAGCCGTTTCCTTTCAAAATCAAAAGGTGACACCAAGAAAAGGAAGTGGAGCCCAGTGTGGTGGTCCACGCTTGTAATCCCAGCACTCAGGAGGCAGAGGCAGGCGGATCTCTGTGAGTTCGAGGCCAGCCTGCTCTACTAAGCTAGTCCAGGACAGCCAGGGCTCTGTTACACAGGGAAACCCTGTCTCCAAAAAACAACAACAAAAAGAGAGAGAGAGAGAGAGAGAGAGAGAGAGAGAGAGAAAAGAAAAGGAAGTGTTCTAGTTTATACTCCCTCTCTTTTGCTTTCAAACCAAGTGTAGATCTCATAATTAATCCAGTAGTTACTGACCACATACCAAAGTGCTTTCAAAACTAGTTTCTCACTTGTGTGCTGTGCTTACCAAAGAATTTGAATAAATTTTCTCAGGTCCGTAAGTTTTAACTTTGTGTACAGCTTTAGGAATGTGAGGTTGACTGGGTTTTTCTATTATAGGAGTAGGGATGTGTGTAGGTCAAGGGTAACATGCTTGCATTGGGTTTGATCTTCAGCATGGAGGTAATGAGTTAAATTGTGAAACATGTCCATGTTTTTGAACAATTCTCAACTTGGAGATGAGACTTTCCAAAGTGCTTTTCCCCAACACAGCACCTGAGGTATAGCCCAATCTTATTGATTCTTCTCCCTTAATGAAATTTTCTTGATTAGGTCTATTTTTCTGCCTTCTTACTAATTTAGCTTTTGTAGTGGTTTGTTTCACTTTGTTTCAATAAGGCCCCCTGTCCTGATTAGTTTTGTTTGTTTGTTTGTTTGTTTAATCAACTTTACACAATGCTAGAGTTATCTGGGAAGAGGGGCCTCAATTGAGAAAATGGCTCTATTAAGTCTGTAGGGCATTTTCTTGATTGGTGATTGATGTGGATGGGCCCACCCCACAGTTTGTGGTACTATTCCTGTACAGATGTTCCTGAAACTGATAAGAAAGCACTCTCAGCAAGCCTTGGGGAGCAAGTAATAAGTAGTGTTTCTCCATAGCCTATAATAGTGTTTCAGTTCCTGCCTCTACGTCCCTGTTTTTGTTTGTTTGTTTTCTTTTTGGGGGTTTTGTTTGTTTGGTTGGTTTGGGTTTGGGTTTTTTCAAGACAGAGTTTCTCTGTTTAACAGCTCTGACTGTCCTGGAGCGCTCTTTGTAGACCAGGCTGGCCTCGAACTCACAGAGTTCCACCTGCCTCTGCCTCCTCCCAAGTGCTGGGATTAAAGGTGTGTGCCACCATGCCCGGCACTTGTTTGGTTTTTTGTTTGTTTTTGTTTTGGCTTTAGTTTTGTTTTGAGACTGGGTCTCACTGTGTAGCTCTGGCTGTCTTTGCACTCACTAAACAGACCAGGTTGGCCTCAAACTCAGAGATCCACCTGCCTCTGCCTCTCAAGTGCTGGGATTCAAGGTGAGTGCCACATTTAGCTGGTCATGATGTTTAATCACAGCAGTGGAAAGCAAACTAGAACACCTTCCAAACGGCCTTCAGTCTTGACCTCTGGAGTTTATTCTCTTCTTGGAAACCTCATTTTCAGTTGACTTGGCTCTGGAGAATATGGTCCTGTTATGTCTGCACATATAGTCTAACATGCCTTCGCCGCTGATGTCTTCATTCAGATCATGTAGGGTGTTTTCCAGCTCTTTGAGTTCACTTTGTTTTCTTTTGTCTCTGGGAACTTTAGAGTGTTCAGTTACCTACCATATTTTGCCTTTTCTTAGTGAATGTCTTTATATATTTCATGATGCTGTTTAAATAACAGGTTTTCATGGGTTTCTTGAATGAGGCACTCCTGGTATGTGTTTCCATGGCATACCTCCTGTTTGTTGGACTTAGAGTTCTTTCTTTTGTGTTTGTCCTCTCTAATGTAGACATTATAGACATAACACATGTTAAACTTCACTACTACATGAATAACCTCCAAAGACTGTCAAGATCTGTGGGGAATGTTGTTAAAGGTTAAAGGGTGAATTTGAGATTATAATAAACAATAACCTTAGTAAAAATAATATTAATTTCTAATATAATAAAAAGTATTTTTATTTTGGAGGAATGTTGCCTGTATGTAAGTCTGTGTACCCTAAGTATTGGTGCAATACATACTTTGATCTAGATGATAGTATTCCATCTTACAGAATAAGAATTTCAGCTTATGGGAAGTGAAGGAAGAGACTCCAAGTTAAACAGATTAAAAGTATTGAAGCAGGGTCTGAGTCCATGTCTCTCTGGTTTAAGAGGCTTGCTCTCAGTAGGGCAGAGTCAGGAGTGGCTGCACAGTGCAGCACAGTGCTAGATGAACTCTTAGAGGGGTGTAGACTGAGCTATGGTAAATTTAAATTGGAGTTTGTTTTTCAGTAGTTAGTTTTAAAATAACTGTTGGTGTTGTGCGTGGTAGCACATATCTGTGATCCTGTCACTGTAGAGGAAGAGTGATCTCAAGTTCCAGACCAACCTGAGATGGTAAGACACCATGTTAAAAACTTACTGGTAAAACAAATAAGGTTTTAAAACCTCCTTTGTAATCTCATGTCATACCAGCCGAGTAAAACAAGTGTTCTTTCCGTTTTGTTTTTATTTGGAGACTCTTATTTGTTTTATTTGGAGCTCTGCAGCCATGCTGGCCTGGAACTCACTATGTGGCTCTTCTGACCTCGGACATGCAGTCCTCCTGCTCTCAGCCTTCTGGTGCTGGGATGGAAGATGTCAGCTGACTCTTCACCTTAGTTGGCTCTTTGTTTTCCTCCTATTTTGTTTGTATGAGTGTTTTGCCCTCATATGTATGGGTAATATGTGCATGCCTTGTGCCTGGGCAGGACAGAAGAGGTTGGATCCCATGAACTGGGGTTACACACAGCTGTGAACTGCCATGTGGGTGCTGGGATTTGAACCTGGGTCCTTTGGAAGAACAGCCAGTGCTCTTAACCACTGAGCGATCTTTCCAGTTCCTCGCACATCACTTTCTTCATGGCTTTTCACATGCACACTCAAGACATTGAATGCCATTAGGCATTATAGTATATATTTATAATTTATACATCATTCTGGCAACTTTGCTTAACAAAATTAATTCATTTGTATTTCCAGTTAAAATCATTTTAGGAGAGATAAGGAAATTGGAGCTGTAGCTTCTAAATTGGCACATTTTAGAGCACAGTTGAGCCTAATCCGGTACACCCTAGTGGTCAGTTCAGCTAATGATGAGAAGTAGAAATCACCAAAGTCTTTAACCATAAAATGCACTGAGCAGACTGACAGCAAGTGAGCTTGAAACACGATGGCCAGGAATCTAGTCAGTGAAAAAAGTGAAGATTAATGTGAATGAACTAGTATGAAGTTCGGGATGCAGGCAGGATCCTTCTCAGCTAGTTCCAGTGACTGACAGAATCTTCAAGTTTATCCAGTCCACAGATGCTATGCAGTCACAGTATACCATTAACATTCAAAGTTTCAACACATTCCATTTTAACTGTTACACTTGACCCCAAAGGGCTATGCACGGGATTATTTATAATTTGCTGAGACACAAAGTTGAATGTGACTTTGAGATTAATGGTGCTCTCCTGGGTGAGGCACCTTGCCTCTGCACTGGTGGCTCTTGACATCTGTTGTCACTCTCTTTAAAGACCTGCAGGGAATTTGATCTCCACTATACTGTAGTTACGGGTTTCCACGAGGGGAATTGTATGCTACTGTTGTATTTACAATTTAAAACTTGGACAGGCCACAGACTGCATCAAAGGTCTAGGCTGCTCTTTGTGGAAAACTTTCATTTCTACGTGTTCAAACCTAACTCACCATTGCTCCTGGGAAAACAGAACAGGGAAATAAGTTTATGTACCAAGTCAGTGGAGGAGGAGCAGAACTCCGAGTGCAGTTGTAGATTATACAGAAGGTCTGTTTTTAACACAGGAAATCCTGCTCCAAGGTCATTTAGCGAATCATTAGGGATTAGGGTGTGGTTGATCCTCACCTTGTATATGAAAGTGTTGGCTTCTCTATGACAGAGTGACAAAATCTTTTGGCTTCCTTGATCTTGAATCAGGAACAGAACATCTTTTTCTGCAAATGATAGTCCTTCAAAATCTCACCAGAATTTGCTGTGTGTGTTGCAGTTTGTTAAAATGTCAACCTGATTTCATGCTGTTCTGTTTCTCCTCTCTGGTTGATTGGTGCGCCCTCCTGTGTCCTTCTGATGTAATGGCGAGCCTTTTGAGAGGTGGGATTTTATCACAGCCCCAGTAAAATAGATGTTTTTTTGCATTTCTTAATTTCCTCAAGCTCTGAGAAAGACCTGTGTAGCATATAGCCACACCACACCTTATATGGTAGTGCCCTGTGATAATAGTGGACGTTTTGCATTTCACAATCCTAAACTGTTTCTCTGAGATATCATCTTTGTACTTAGCAAGGCAAAAACTATATAGATGTAGATGGCAGATTTTTTTTCCCCCAGGAATTAGTAGTTCAGTGGGGCTGGGTGGGGGCATCTGTTACTTGCTGTCAGTTAAGCCAGTGATGCTCCCGTAAAGGTGACTCAGTACTCACAGCGCTTTACCACTTTCTCTGACGGTTAGCAGTGTGTTTTTGACAAGACAGCCCTCAGTAGGGAGGTATAGTCTGGCCTCCAAACTCAGGGAAACCTAGCCATTCCTGGTGGGAAATTTGTTCCTGACTTGCTGTATATCAACAAAGATCCAGAAGAAACCATCCCTGACATCTCCATCTTCGTTCACTCAGTTGCTTAACAAATCTTGAACTCCTTAGTACTAGCTATTGCTCACAGTTCTGGTGTACTGCCGAGAGCAAGAGATGTATTTCCTGCTTTTATGAAAATAGAGCTTGCTGGATTTACATAAGGCTCAGACATCAGACAGTGTTACAGTGAATGCCAGGATTTAGATCACTGGCTTAAGTATTCATGTAATAAAATAGTAGAGATTTTAATTTTACTTATAGCTAGTAATATGGCTTCTTAAAATTTTAGTAATATCTATCTGCCCCTAGCATTTCATTATTCTGTTAGTATGTGAGAAAGCTGTTGCCTTTTTCTTAACAAATAAAACTATCTTCTTCTGTCCTTACTCCTTATCCACCTGCTGCAGACTTTCTTCATGTTTAGAAAAACATACCTATAGTAGTGATTGTGGTTATGGAAAAACATCTCAGAAAGGGATACTTTAATCAGTTAAAACTGGTGCTCTGCTAGTGTGTCTTTTCTTTTCCCCTTTCCATTACCAGTATATCCTTATCCAAAGGTCTTGAGGGATGGGAAAGAAACTAGAAGAAACTAGGACCCCAGAAACAGAAAACTGAGTGCTATCAAAAAAAAAAAAAAAAAAAAGAGAGAAAGCCCAGAGGTGAGGTATTGAAGATGCAGAGGTGGACATCCTACATATATCTCCATAGCAACCCAGGCCACCTCTAAGCAACCTGCCACAGTTACAGTGCCTTGGAATTACTACTTCAGTCCTCTTTCTAATCCATGGGCTTCACAAACTGATGCTTTGAGCTCTATATTCTCAGAACCCAGCTCAGATAGATGGGAGGTGTTCAAAACACAGGGTAGCTCACTTAAAATCTGGAGGCAACACAGGCAGATTGTGAGGCAGGAACAACAAATAAAATAGCTTGAGTTAAAATGATAGATGTTTGTAGGGAGATGAGTCTCATAAGGCCGAAAGAGATCCTGGCAGGCTTGAGTACTTGACAGTTACTGAACAGTGAGTCAGAAGCCCAGGGAAGCCCTGGTTGGCTTGAAACTTAATTCTGAGAAGCCTTTGATGAGGAGCAGGAGAGAAGGAAAGAGGTCATGGGCCGAAGGACTACTAAGGTGTTATGGGTAGTCAGCATGAGATGAGGAATGGAGGGGCTGAAGGAGCATTTGTGAGAATAAAAGATATCAACATAAACAAGGAGCAGTCTCTGAAAAAGAAAGCATTGTTTTTGTTTCTTGTTTATTTTTCCCTTCTTTCATTTATAAGTCAGTAGATACTTTATTTAGCATTGGCGTGTGCAAGTACCCATGCTAAGTTCCATGCTCTGTTAGCTGTAGGACACCAGTCAGGGAGTGACCAAGTAACATAATATAAACTTCAGATCACATCTGCATGTGTTCACATTCCAACTCTCTCCATGTGCTTCTTGGAAGTGTGTTGAACTTCCTATGGTCTTCTCATTGGCTAACTGATCTCCTGGGGTTATTTTGAGAATGGTAACAATCTGATGATGACTGGCAATTATAGAATAAAGATTTGTTCAGCAAAAAAAAAAAAAAAAACAAAAAAAAAACAAAAACTGGTGCTCTGGGCATGAGGACTCTGTAATCCCATCACTTGGGAAGCAGACACAAGCGGAAGCAAATGCAAATTCAAGGCCATCCTGATCTACATAGTGAGTTCCAGGATATTTAGTAAAAGTCTGCTCCCCTCCCCCATTAAAGTAAACAAACAAGTCAATAAATAGTGTGGTGCCATAAGCAATCGTTAAAGAACATTTTACAAGATCTCTACTGTTGCTTTGAAAATGCTGATGTATGAACATTAGCCGTTAAGGTGATTGGAATTATGGGATCAAGCAGATTGGCAAAGACTGAACAGCGAGGGTTTGGAGGCAAACCTTCAGGAGAGGCTACCTAGAAGCTAAGTGCTGACATACTAGACAGGACCACGAAGACAGTAGAAGCCAGAGGTTCTGAGACAAAAATAGGACAAGAACAGAAAAGACAAGAAAGGAACTAGAGAAAGCTTTCTTTAGATTTTAAATTTTCATTTTATGTGTATGAATGCTTTGCAGCATGTATGTCTGTGTATCAGGTACATTCACAGTGGCCAGCGAGGTCAGAAGAGGGCATCAGATCTGATGGAACTGGAGTTACAGACAGTTGGGAGTTTGGGAAATAGAACCCTAGTCCTCTGCAAGAACAAGTCTGTTCACTACTAAGCCATCTCTCCATTCACTAGAGAAAAGGAGAATCGCTGGGCGTGGTGGCGCGCTCCTTTAATCCCAGCACTAGGGAGGCAGAGGCAGGTGGATCTCTGTGAGTTCAAGGCTAGTCTGGTCTACAGAGTGAGTCCAGGACAGCCAGGGCTACACAGAGAAACCTTGTTTTGAAAAGAGAGAGAGAGCGGGGCGGTGGTGGCGCACGCCTTTAATCCCAGCACTTGGGAGGCAGAGGCAGGCGGATCTTTGCGAGTTCGAGGCCAGCCTGGTCTACAAAGTGAGTCCAGGACAGTCAGGGCTACACAGAGAAACCCTGTCTCAAAAAAAAACAAAAAAAAAATGAAAAGAGAGAGAGAGAGAGAGAGAGAGAGAGAGGAGAGAGAGAAGGAGACTCAACTTCAGAGCCCCAGGATGTTCATTGACCAAGATGAAGAACTTATTGTGAGAAAAGTACGTTTAAATTATCCCATGGTGCCAGGTGTGGTGGTGCACACCTTTAATCCCAGTACTTGGGGGCAGAGGCAGGTGGATCTCTGTGAGTTCGAGATTAGCCTGGTGTACAAAGTGAGTCAAGGCCAGCCAGGGATACACAGAGAAACTCTGTCTCCCCCCTCAAAATAAATAAATTCCCCCATGTTGGCTATGTCTCCATGCCTTCAAGATCTGAAATGTTTAAATTTATTAACTTTAGCTTCCTCAAAGATGGATAATTGGGCAGAGATGATGTTCACAAAAGCATCTCTTCAATACAAATTATGGAATTAGTGCCCCATTTTGCTCTTAAGGTAGCTAATTTTTTAAATCATTCATGTTTATGAGGGGATGGAGAAGGTTTATAACAAAAATGTCTGACACAATCAAAATTTCAGACTTGTGGCTTAAGCAGATACTGCCATTTTCTAAGTACAATCTATGTGTTCCTTTTTCATTAAATAGAAGAAAGCATATGTAATGATTAGTGTCAGCTGTCAGCTTTATAGAATCTAGAATTACCAAGAAGATTGTTAATCCCAAAGATAGGAGAAAGACCATTGGCCCAAATCATCGTGGTCAAATTAATTAAAACAAGCTTTTTTTTATTAGTGTCCAGCAGCTGCCTCCCCCTAAGGCAGCTGACCCCTAAGGTCAGCACTGGGTGTAAGGAACAAGATGTTGTATGTTTGTTGTTGTTGGTTTTGATTTTTCTTTGTTTTGAGATTTGTTTTGTTTTGTTTTGTTTTTTTTAGACCGGGCTTCTCTGTAGCCCTGGCTGTCCTGGAACTCCCTCTGTAGACCAGGCTGGCCTTGAACTCACAGAGATCTGCCTGACTTTGCCTCCCAAGTGCTGGGATTAAAGACATGCACCAGCACACACTTAGATGCTCCTGTTGCCATAGATTCCCTGCCATAATGGTTTGTGCCTTGAACAGTGGCCAAAATGAACCTAGTCTCCCTTAAGTTGCTTTTGTAGGGCATGTACCCCAGCAACAGGAGAGGAGCTAAGGTGGCATGGTTAGGCCTTCTCATTAAAGTTTCCTTCCCACATTTTTTCTAGTATGTGGAAATAGGGATATAAAGTGGCAGGTTTAACAAAGGACTTTGTAATATTTACCTATTTTTTTTGTATTCTAAACAGCTTTATTGAAGTATTATGTATCATGAAACACATGCATTTAAAGAGTCAAATATACTGTTTTTCAGTGAATTTACAGAGTTACTTGCCTATCATTACAATTCATTTCTCCAAAAAGATCCCTTATGTCTCTTGTCAGTCAGCCTACTGGGCCCATGCAGCCTCTAGTCTACTCTTTGTCACTGGAGTCACTCCTAGTCTTTTCATATGAATTGGTTCATATGCTGTGTAGTTTTTTATGTCTGACTGCTTTTGCCACCATGCCCAGCTGTGGGAAGATAATTTTTGTAAAATAATTTCTTAATTTTTTTTAATTTTTATGTACATTTAGTGTTTTGCCTGCATGTATGTCTGTGTGACGGTGTTGAATGGACTTCTGGAGCTGGAGTTACAGACAGTTGTGAGCTGCCATGTGGGTGCTGGCCATTGAACACGCGTCTCCTGGTTGAGCAGCCAATGCTCTTAACTGCTGAGCCATCTCACCAACCCCTGTGGGAAGATTTTAATTGGCTTGCCCAACTTCACTTGCTGCGAGTCTTTGTGCACTGTTGTCTAAGAAGTGACAAAACATACACAGTGTCAAATGTACTATATAACCATTTTTAAGGAATCAGTTCAGTGGCATTGAGTACGTTCCCATTGTTATGCAGCCATGACCATACACTTCTAGAGTTGTACATGTTCTTAGATTGTACACATTAAATATTGCCCATTTCTCACTCCCCTCAGCCTCTGCTTGTCAGCCATTGTCCTTTCTGTCCCTGTGGATCTGGCTAATCTAGGTACTTTATCAGTACAATGTACACTTTCTGATTGACTTACTTCACGTAGCAATGTTCGCAAGTTCATCCACATTGTCATGTGTGTCAGAATTCCCTTAAAGGCTGAGTAATGTTCTGTGGTATAGACAACATTCTGTTTAATCAGACCTTTTGCCTACTTCAGATATAGTGAATATAAATACTTATTGAAAGCCTTGATTTCAGTTTGCTTGTGTGTTGTTTTTGTTTTCAATATGTACTCAGAAAAGAAATTGTTAAATCGCCCAGAATTCTGAATTTAATTTATTGAGGAGCCTTCATAATATGCTCCATATTGGCTGTACCTGCACCATTTTATAATCCCACCAGTAATGCACAAGGCGTCTTGATTCTCCACATTCTTATTAACACTTGTTTTCTATTTGAGCCATTGTTTTAGTGATAGCCATCCTATATCTGGTACTTTGATTTGCATTTCTCTAATGATTATGCTGAGACTTCCTGTTGTGCACGTTTTTGTTTTGTTTTCTATGGTGCATCCACATTATTTAGTTCTATTTTTGAGAACAAACTGAATGTATAAAAATGATAAACAATAACAGAAATTGAAAAGGTTCTGTCTTGAACTGGTGTTGTTGCACAATGTAATGCCAGAATTCAGAAGGCAAAGACAGGAGGCTTAGGAATTCAAGGTTATCCTGAGTTACAAAATCATGTCTAGTCCAGCCAAGGCTACATAAAACCCTATCTCAAAACTCAAGAAACAAACTAATTCCCTTGAAACTGGAGAGATGGCTTAGCGCTTAAGAATAATTGTTGCTCTTGCAGAGGACCTGAGTTCCGTTTCCAACACTCACATCAGACTGTAACTCCAGTTCTAGGGACTCCAAGACCTTCTTCTGGCCTCTGTGGGCATCAGGTATGCACACGGTGTGCAGTCATAAATGTTGAGACCTGCTTTAGCACTTAGCATAACTGCAGCCATTTTTGCCTTCAGTCTCCATTTTAGTTATAAGATGAAATTACTCATACTTTGTTACCTTGATACTCTGAAGAGTCCCCAGCTACAGCTCCATTTGGGACCAACCATATTAAAAGTCACTTAGACATGCTTTGTCTAGCTAGTCACAATGGTGTAATGCTGCCATTTCCTTGCTTCCTACACCTGGTTACCTGGTTGTTAACTGGATGCGGTTTGTTTCATACATGAACCTGTATTGGAAGCAGACCAATGTCACAGTTAGGCTCTGAGACCTCTCTGTGACCCTGGTCATGCTGGCCATGATCACTCTTGGGGTGTGTGTTCAATAAACCAACAATATCTGAGATAGGTGACTGAATGGTTTGTGCGACTATTCTTGGACTACAACAATAAATGCAGACAAAACACACATATAACATGAAAGTAAATAAATCCTTAAATATATACATACTATGTGTGTGTTCATATATATATATATTTTTCCCCTCCTACTCTTTTTCCTGTTCCTCAGAACAACTTCATTGTTTGGTTTCTTATGTGTCCTTGGAGATAGTCTGTGGGCTTATATATGTAAATATAATTAATATCCCCTTTTTATTTTTTGGATAAATGGTGTTAATATTGACATTTTATGTGACATGTTGCTTAATCATGAGTTAGAAATGTATAGATCTTTTCCTGTCCGTTTCTAGAAATTTGGGGCATGGTGGTGCACACTTTTGATTCCAGCACTCTGGAGGTGGAGGCCGGTGACTCAGAGGTTCATCCTCTGCTACATAGTGAGTTTGAGGCCAGACTGGGCTACATGAGACCTTGTTTTAAAAAGAAATCTAAAACTGCTCAGTTCCTAAAACTGAATGCTCGTGCCTAGTCAACAAGAACCCGCATGTAACAAAATCCGAGGACTTTTTATTTTCCACATACTTTCATTCTAAACTATGAAATGTTTTCAATGTGCCTTTCAAGTATTTTTAGAAATATTTTTAACAAACACTTTGTATTTTGGTTTCCTGAAGGGATAGTTAGAACTGTGGCACTTAGCCAGAAGCTGCCTCTTGCCAGTGGCTCCTTTCCTATACACCACTTCAGCGTTAGCATCAAAACTGTTTTTTCCTGGCTGAAAAGTGAAAACATGGTGTGTCCACGTGATGGTAATTTGGCTTCCCTGTCTTGTGTGAGATAGGACATCTGTGTACTTGTCAGCACTTTGGATTCCACTCCTTCCAAGTCAGCCACAGTCCAGCTCCATACTATTTGACTTGGAGAGCTTCGGCCATACGCCTGCATCTTACTTCCTCATCCTGCTTCTCTCTCCAGGACTCATGGCAGATATTACATGCTCTATAAAATAGAAACCTGTCACTTTCTTATACTTCCGTGTGTGTGTGTGTGTGTGTGTGTGTGTGTGTGTGTGTGAGATGTTTGTAACAAACCCAGAGTTTCCCGTGGGTGCTGAGGATCTGAACGCAGGTTCTCATGCTTGCACAGCAAGTGCTTTCCCCACTGAGCTGACTCCCCAGCCCTAAATACTACTGTATGTTTTTATTGTTACTGAGTTGCAATCTTTTTCTACGTATCTAAGACTCATGCCCCCCTGTTAAATTTATTTTACTATTTCATTTATCCGATTGGGTTTTTATGAACTTTCTATGTGTGAATCTTTGCAGCTCACATGTTTTTCAGACTTCATTTCCATCTGAAATGTGTGTTTGTGTGCATGTGCAGTGGTTTGGGTTGGAGTGATGATGGTAGTAGTCATCTCTGTTCTGTTTGTGGTGTGAGTGGTCGTGCCTTCTCAACACATTATCTTGATGCCAACTTTGAGTTCAATTTCGTGAATATTTATGTCCTATAGCTAGCTGCTTTTTTGTTCCAGAATTTTCTAGTCATTACTAAAATGAAGTTTTTTCACATGGTTCAACAATATGTTATTTTCTTCAGGAAAGATCTATTTGTGTTTGATTGTTTGCCCTAGGCAGTTAATTATATCTTGTAAGCCATTTGCAGAGTTTTAAGTAAACAATGGATTTCACAACTTGAAGTCCTAGGTGACTCTTAGCAGACTCACAGAAATAATAAGACTTCTATGACCTCAAAAGAAATGGCAACGTTTCCTCAAAAAACAGCAGCCAAAAATAGCTCAGTCTCCAGAGACAGGCCCTATCAAGGCAAGAAATATAAACAGATAGTCTGTTAAAATAAACATAATTTCTACTTACATGCTTTAAAAAAAATGTTGTGGGAACAAAAGGGGGCTCAGAGCCTGCCCTGCCTGGCAGCTTATTTATTTTAAAGGATATTTGATTCAGGCCACATAGTTCCAGTAGGAAAAAGAACTTGTTGCAGAACAACGATCTATAACCACCAATAAGAGTGGCAGTAGCAAAAATCCATTGTCTGGCTGTCTGGGATAGCCAGTGAGTTTACTAAGTAAATATTGAGCCTGTCATGTCAGCAGGACTGTCAGTGGCGTGGGATGTGCCTATCAGCCTTCAGACACAATGTATTCAAGCCTGTGATTGTTGGGCTTTTGGGTATAGACTGTTAAAAAGGCAGTCCCAGCCTGTGTAAGGCACAGGTTGTTAAGCTTTTTTTTCCAAGACAGGGTTTCTCTGTGTAGCCCTGGCTGTCCTGGACTCACTTTGTAGACCAGGCTGGCCTCAAACATGTAAAATTTTTAGATTTATTATTTTATGTGTGTGTGTGTGTGTGTGTGTGTGTGTGTGTGTGTGTGTGTGTTTTGTCTGCATGTGTGTATGTGCACCACATGCATGCCAGGTCCTCAGGAAGCTCAGAAAAGGTCACTGGATCTCCTGGAACTGGAGATACAAATGGTTGTTAACTGCCAGATGGTTGCTGGGAACTGAATACAGATGCTCTGCAAGAGCAGCCAGTGCTCTTAACCAGTGAACCATCTCTCTACCCCTAACATGTAAATTTCTAAGGACTTTTCTGGAAATAAAAATAACCCTATTATAAAAATCAACAAACACTACTGTGGGTAGTTTTTCTTTTCAGGGTATAATTCAGAAATACAAAGAAATAAAAGTCACCTGTAATTCTCTGTAATAAGTGACTGACACTTTGATATACTGTGTGCATCACTCAAAGTATAACTCAGTTAACAGATGGAGTGACAGAAAGTCTTACCTGTGGCTTAAGCAGGACAGATGTTTACAGCCCTTCTGTGTATACTGTTAGAATCCAAGAATAGCCGCACAAACCACTCTGTCACTGATCTCAGGCAGATATTGATGGTTTATTGAACACACACCCCAAGAGTGATCATGGCCAGCATGACCAGGGTCACAGAGAGGTCTCAGAGCCTAACTGTGACATTGGTCTGCTTCCAAGGCAGGTTTTTTTTACAAGAAAAACCACATCCAGATAACAACCAGGTAACCAGGCACAGGAAACAAACTGCATCCAGGTAACAACCAGGTAACCAGGTGTAGGAAGCAAGGGGATGGCAGCATTACATCATTTTGACTAGCTAGACAAAGCATTTCTAACTGACTTTTTTTTTTTAAATACTTTATTTTTTTTTCTTCAAGTTACATCTCAGTAACAAACCCCTCCCTATTCCCCCTTCCTAACCCGCCCTTCCACCCTCTTCCCTCCAGAGGTTTCCCCTTTCAGTCCAACAGCTGGTTCCTTCTCTTATAACAGTAAGTATTATACAAAACAATAGATATAAATATGCCACATTTATGAGAGTAAATTGGCCCAGTATACCTTCCCAATGTTCAGTTTATACCTATTTGGCCCCTGACTTTAACATTCTACTATCTACCCAACTCCATGAGTTTAAAGGTCTATATGTGACTCAACATTCTTACTATCTTGCAACACACTTTTAAGAGTACCTTCTTAGATCTATAACACCCTCTTGATTCCTAAACAGTTCAAAATTTAACTATAAGATTCTATCTGTCTATTCTTCAACCACCTCAGAGACCTGAGAGGGATAAATATATTTGCTTATATAGGAAGTGCAGAGCCTGCAGCTTCCAAAACTAAGAAAGAACATACCAATACCTGCCTGGACAGTTCCCATTTTCTCTCCATACATTCCAGCATCAATCTTCAGGCTTTGGGTCCTGTTTCTCTGACAGACATTTGTTGTAGAGCAGGGATTATGAAGGACTTACCTACCCTGTCTTGGCAGAGTTAGGCTGTCGACTTCCTGAAAACTCTGTTATGTAGGGGAAGAGACTACAAGCTGATAAATGATCCTGTCTTAATGGGTTTTGGAGGTTAGCCCCAGGGAATTCCTACTTTTCCTTTTCTGTATCCTTCTTCCTCTCCTATGTAGGAGTGCATGGGCTTGAGAAAAATGAGATATAGACATAGCACAGGAAGGTCCAAGAAGAAGGGGCAGATTATTGAATATGCCCTTATACCTTTGTATATTGATACAAAATTAGTAGGTTATTTGGCTAAAGTGGTATTGACCATTGTTTATTGTGCAAAAATAAGATTGTATTGGATTACATCAGTATTGATCTTTGTATATTGATACAAAATTAAGATTATAGTTGGCCACAATGGTATTGACCCTTGCATATGGGCGTAATATTAAGATTATATTGGGCTACATAGGCATTGATCTTGGTATATTGATACATAATTAAGAGTATATTTAACCACAATTGAATAGATCTTTGTATATTGTTACAAATTTAAAGGTAACGCTTCCTAATGGTATCATACCTAGAGATACTTAATAATAAAATGTGAAGCTCTGACCTCTTGATACCAACCGTCTAAAACGGTCTAGGATAGTTAAAACAAACTCCTAGTCATGCAAACATGTCTCTTTGTTAGCTACTATGACAGTCTATCACAGATATTCTCTAAACTACCCAGTAATCAAGTTGCTAAGAGACAAGCAACATTTGCTTATCTAAATACAAGAGATGGTTAGGGCATCTTCAAAAACCCCTAGAGATCTGCAGAATATGGCATTCAAAGATGTTATCTTAAATCAAGATTTTTTTTGATATCGAGACATATCAGCGCCTGACAGCACCCCCTATTCTACTCCAAGTAGAAGATAAGCATCGAAGAACCTCCACTGTAAGATGGTTGAATTAGTGGCAAGCCTTTCTCTTGGCATGAAAAAACCCCTTGCACCAACTGCAGACAGACTGCTGTCCAAAAAGGACAAAACTTGGTAGCAGGGAAGTCAACAGTCTAACTGACTTTTAATTTGATTGGTCCCAAGTGGAGCTGTAGTTGGGGACTCTTCAGAGTGTCAAGGTAACAAAGTGTCCAAGTATGAGTAATTTCATTTTATAACTAAAATGGAGTCTGAAGAGAAAAATGGTTGCAGTTATGCTAAGGAGCTAAATCTAAAACAGGTCTCAACATCCTCCCTTGAGTTGTTCCAATAAGTCAAATCATTGACTTGATATTCTTTTCTAAGGCCAGGGGGTATATTTGGTCCAAAGGATCATGAGCATTACTCATATATGGGGCATAAATCATAACCAGGAGAAACAGAACCAAGGATGCAATTAGGCTAGTGATGAGGGTAGTATGTCAGTTGGCATTATAAGTACCCATTTGTGGGGCTGGAGAGATGGCTCAGAGGTTAAGAGCACTGGCTGTTCTTCCAAAGGTCTTGAGTTCAATTCCCAGCAACCACATGGTGGCTCACAACCATCTATGAGATCTGGTGCCCTCTTCTGGCCTGCAGTTATATATGCAGGCAGAACACTATACATAATAAATAAAGCATAAAGACAAACTTCAAAAAAAAAAAATAAGTACCCATTTGTAGCTTATGCTAGGGAGTTCCTTTTGACATAACATCTCAGCCTATTCCGTAGGACAATGGATGACATGTTCTCATCTACAGCTATTTCCAGTTGACATTAGGACATTGTCATCAGGGCCCAGGAAGGCTCAAATGCTAGTCAAAGGCTGGATAGTGGGGCATTTATCAGAAGCATCTGATTAACCAATCCAACTGAAAGACAGGGAGTAATCATATCGACTGGACTGGTTTACATCAGCTTTCAGGAAGTCCAGAGTTCAGATGCTTGTAGTCCATGGGTGATCCCTGGATAGAGTCTATCAGCCAAGTGAGAATCTGCTGAGACAAATACAGACTAGGGACAGAAGTTAAATTCGTTTAATAGCCGAGCGTGGTGGCACATGCCTCTAATCCTAGCAGGTGGATCTCTGTGAGTTCAAGGCCAGCCTGGTCTACAAAGTGAGTCCAGAACAGCCAAGGATACACAGAGAAACCCTTTCTTGAAAAAAAAATGTTTAATAATTGGAAAAAGTAAGGAATCCCAAGACCAAAGGAAAAATCCCAGTTTTAAGAATTGGCAATTGTACTTCTGTGGAATCCATCTGATCTGTGGCAGGTGGATCTAAGTCCTATGACTCCTTTGATTCCCTGAAGCTTATATGAATTTTAGTCTACAAAAGGAAGTGTATTAGTATTACCATTGCTATGAAATCCATAGTTTAGAAGAAGCAGTCCACAGGTGTCTGTAAGACACCTGGAGGAGATGTATACCTTTGAGACCTAGTAAAAGTTAGAGCTTTGGGCTAAAAGTCATGAGCATTTTTTCACAGTGCAAGAGGGCTAGATATACATACTGGACAGAGATATTTTTAGCATGATGAGAAGTACTTTTATGTCTATAATCTGAAGACAACCAAAGGAAACTTAAATCTTGAGTTTGTGGCTGAATAGTAAGCAGTGTAGTGCTCCACCAACTTATCAGAATTTTATTGATCAATGTCAAAGTTCTAAACAGTCGATACATCAGTTAGGAGAAGAGATCTGAAGCATTCTTTATTCCTTTTATGTGTCTTAAATCATTTATCATTATCAAGGTTCTTATATCCTCTAATTTTTATAACTTGTATTTATTAATTTTAAAACATCTTCCTAGACACTCAAACATTTTTTTATATCCTTAGACTTTACATAAAGTTTATATTTTTCTGAGAAGGGAGTTAAAGCCTTGGTTTCTGTTATTAAATTGATCTTCAAACCCATCAAGGATCTGAGAAGGATAAATTACTGTATCAATTAATATGACAGAGGCTTACATATTACCCAAAACCGACTTCCCATTAGGTTCGTTGGTGTCAATGGCTCCGTGTTGGGCATAGGTCCTAAGGCAGTATTAGTTTTCAACTGCCAGCCCGCAAAATCTTCCTGTGGGGAAGGAACTTGGGAGACTGACCTTACTTTGTCTAGGCAAAATGAGGCATCTCCGGCGTCCTGCTTGTCCATGGTTTGGACAGGTTCCTGGCAGCTGGCGAGGCATTAGGGCAGTCTTTCCCAGTGGTTATCTTACCACAGTCCAGGTGAAGTCATTTGTTGTTGTGCCAATATCTTCTTGGAGATCTTGGGATACCACTAGAGACTGGGTCTCTGTCATAGTAAGCTTTTTCATTAAATATTTAAATGCCATATTCAGCAGATCTCTGAAGTGTTTGAGGACCATCTACCTATCCAGACAAACATTTGAAAACAAATATAGAAAGCCATATATATATATTATATCTTTAAATCTGTCTCCGTTAGCTTGAGTAGATTCCATGAACCAGTGATTCTAATTTCCCTTTCAATATATCTTGTTGTGGTAACATCATAAAATAAATCATAGAATGAATATCTGATTTGAAGGTAGTCCTGTGGGAAAAAAAAGTCTTGACTTCCTTCAAAGGGTTAAGAAACTGTTTCAAGGTCTTTGTTAGACTGTCCAAAGTCATTGCTTTATTGCTTCTCCAGATAGAAGCTTATCTATTAAATCCTGTATTTTTATAAATCTGGCTCTTAAGACGGGGCAGAAATTGTATAAAATCTTACCCCAATTTAGAAGGATCTTTAGAGACTTGTTTCTTTGCTTGGCTCGTGCCACTTGTTGTTGCCCAGAATGGCTCCAACCTTAAGTTATGAGTTTAAGCTAAATTTTTGTTACAGGTGTTATAGACTCTTAACCATATCCAATAATTTATAAGCCAATAATCCATAACCAAGATATAGAAAACATAGTAGATTTGTATACTTGAGACCAGTTAAGAACAAGCATGTAGTGGCCATATACATTTATATTCAAAACAGACACAACTCTGTCTTATTTATTTTAGTTGTAATTTCAAAGGAGGTGCATCTTGTTACCTGCCGAGTCTAATTCTCATGGGGGCAGGACTAGTCATCAGTGTCCTTATGAGAGAAACTGAAAAGTGCCGGTGCGAAGGCAGGGTTCCAAGAGCAGTGCCAGGTTAGAGCAGCTTTTGTTGTCCTAATTGAGGTGCTTTTCTCTAAAAATCTTTGAAATGAGTTAAAACTAAGTCAAAGGATAAACAGCCAGCAGATGAAATTTGGCTCTTTCCTCAGAATATGAAACACAGAGGAACAATCGAGCAATTAAACAAAACTACAGACATAAACTGACATGCATGGACAGACAGGTGCACCAAGGACCAAACAAAACTAAAGTATAAGACATTGACAAAACTGGTTTCAAAGACAGAGGGCCTCTCAAGTGAGAGTCCTGGCCAAGTCTGAAGGAGTGAACTGCAACCTGTGCCCTTTTGCCAAGTGGAGAATCAGATTGTCCTCCATCCCCTTGCTCTAAGAACAATGTCACATCTGGCTTCTCTTATCTGAGTCACCAAGGGTCTAGACCATACTAGAAACAAGACCAAACCAAAAAAAGAAACCTTGCACTCCTTTAATCCCAGCACTTTGGAGGTAGAGGCAGGCGGATCTCTGTGAGTTCAAAGCCAGCCTGGTCTACAAAGTGAGTCCAGGACAGTCAAGGGTACACAGAGAAACCCTGTCTCAGAAAACCAAAAAAAAAAAAAAGAAAGAAAGAAAAAACCTTACCTCCTCATGGAAGAGCCCGCTAGTTGGTAGCATTCCTTTATCAAGCTAAGGGGCTAAGGGGTGACTGAAAGTAGGGGGCCATCTCGGTGGTACCTCCAAATGTTATAGTCCAAGAATAGCCAAACAAACCATTCAGTCACTGATCTCAGGCAGATATTGATGGTTTATTGAACAAACACCCCAAGACTGATCATGGCCAGCATGAGCAGTATCACAGACAAGGTCTTGGAGCCTAACTTTGATTTACCTTGGCTGAGATTTACTTTCATGGCTATATCTGATTGCAAATGAGACTAGCAAATACAGTTTCTATTCAAGATGGCATGCTCGCTCACACCTTAGATTTGGAATTCTAGTGTAAAAAGATAAACAGATCCGTAGTTGCTTTTCTTTTCTTTCTTTTTAACAGGATTTCTTTGTGTAGTACTGGCTGCCCTGGAACTCCCTATATAGATCAGGCTGCCCTCCAACTCAAAAGACCAGCCTGCCTCTTCCTCCTGAGTGCTGGGATTAAAGGCATGTGCCACGCTACCTGGCTAGTTAGTTACTTTGCTTGTAACTGTGTCAGCATACTTGGCAAAAGCAACTTAAGGGAAGAGTTTACTTTGGCTCAGGGTTTGAAGGTATAGTCACCAATGGCGGAACTGTGAGGCAACTGGTCACATTGTATCCACTGTCAGGGAACAGAGCAGTGACTGCTGGTTGCTCTTTCCTTTTTATTCAATCCAGAACACTAGCAGTGAAATAATTATAGATAAATCTTTCTGGAAGGACCCTCACAGGCATGCCAGCAGTTTGCCTTCTAGGTGATTCTAAAGTCCTTCAAGTTGATGATGAAGATTAACCTTCACAAGGTGACAAGTGTCTCTGTGTAAAGCTTTTCATTTTGAGTATTTCTATAGTTCACTGTGAGTATTTCACAGTGTGACCCTGAGCATTCACTCCACCACTGAACACTGGTTTGCTTCTCAGCATGTGGGTTCTGGGATCTAACTCAAGTCATCAGACGTGGTAGCAGGTATATTTATCCAATAAGCTGATAAGCCATCTTGCCCACTCTGTTTATTTGAGGAAGGTCTTACTGTGTAGCCCAGACTGGCCTCATTCACAGCAGTCCTGCTTCAGCTTCTGGAGGGTATGAATCACAGGCACAAACCACCATTCCTGCTCTGTTTCTCTTCCTCTACAAATAAACCAACAACGAAAACTGGCTAATGTTTAAAGGAAGTAGTCAAGAGTACAGAAGTGACATATACCTGGTGGAATGATGCCATGATGCCAGCTTGAAGTGTTTTGCTGTTTTTGTCTTGTTTTATTTTGTGCTGAAATATCAAGAATTTGCTCAGAGATCGTGATCATGTCTGCGTCACAAAAATAAAAGCATTGTAGCTGTGGAAGCTGCTGAAAACTTGATGCCCAGGGTCCAGAGCAAGCATACTTGCTGTTGTGTCCTCAGCCCACAAGCTGCAACCTTTGAAGCTGTGAGCTGTCCCTCATTGCTTTAGAAACCACAGTGCTCACATGGAAAAGGGAGCAGAAAGAGTAGTCATCCTCTCGGGAAAGAGACAGTGCCTTGAGCACCATTCAGTCCTGTGGTTTTACTGTACTTTATTTTAATTTTGGAAGACTTTAGCATCGGCTACATTTTAATTTTTTCTCCATAAAGGTAACTTTTGAAGGTAGCTTATTGAAGTACTTTCTCTTAGGTTATATCAGTGAGACAAATGAGGGGAAAAAGAAAAATAAATGGGTGTGTACGGTGGGCGATTATTTAAGAATTAGAGATTAGGGAGAAGTTGCTTCCTTTACAGCCACATAAATAGGCCTGTGAACTTTTCTCATCTACTCTAATTACTTCTTCACATTTATCACTTGCTGGTGCCAGGCAGCCTACAATCCCCAGCCAACCCTGACCTGCCTTACTTCCTCAGCCCTAATTTTGCACTGTGAGCATTTCCATCCGCCTCTGAGCGTCTGTTGGCTGGGATGTTGCTTTATAAAACTTCCCTCTGCATCTTGACTTGTTTTCATGGAAGTGCAAGGCACAGGATTCAGGTCCAGAGAAGTGAGAGCCGTGGGGGTGTCACTTACTCAGCTGTGTGTGATGCCTAGTGACTATCCAGGCTGAAAGTGCCTTTACTGTGTATGCTACAGATTTACATGCATGCTACAGACTGTCTGCACAAGTGGAGAATTAGCCCTCTTATGTTACCCAGCTGTGTAGTTAGTTTGCCGGTGAACATGATTGGCACATTTAACAGCTCTCCTACAAGATAGAATCAAGCTAGAAAGTTACTCTTTAAAGAAAATCATAAGACTTAAGTAACGGAATTCCTCCTAGCATGTTCATTGTGTAAGTACATCGATAGAATAATAAAAAAAAAAAACAGCATGTTTGTGTTAAAAGAAGGCTGAGAAACGATTTAGTTAAATCTCATTTGTCCATTGAGAAATTTGAAGCCTAAAGATTTTTTGGCTTCTATTCAGGACGGGACCATCTTAGAAACAGTATGTACTATTCCCTGTGCCCGAGTCACATGCAATACTGGATGCTGTGATACACAACACAGCAATAAAAACTGACTAGGTTTTTTGTTTTATTTTGTTTGTTTGTTTGGTTGGTTGGTTTTTCGAGACAGGGTTTCTCTGTGTAGCCCTAGCTGTCCTGGACTCACTTTGTAGACCAGGCTGGCCTTGAACTCCAAGTGCTGGGATTAAAGGCGTGTGCCACCACGCCTGGCTAGTTTTTTGTTTTTTTTTAACCAAAAAAATAACATCATTTTGGAAGATAGTTTAAAAAGCTAAAAATGGGTGGTGGGAGATGGCTCAGCAGTTAAGAGCACTGGCTGCTTTTCCAAAGGACCCAGCACCCACATGGCAGTTTGCAGCTGTCTGTAATTGCCAGGTGTGGTGGTGCATGCCTTTAATCCCAGCAGTCTGGAGGCAAAGCCAAGTGGATCTTTGTGAGTTCAAGGCTTGCCTGGTCTACAAAGTGAGTCCAGGACAGCCAGGGATACACAGAGAAACCCTGTCTTGAAAAAAAACAAAACAAACAAACAAAAAAGCTAAACATGTCTTTACCATATCACCCAACATCCTTGCCTAGAGACAATCTATGAAGATGTATGATCCTTCAGAAACCTGATGTAGACATGTACAGCAGCATTATTCATAATCATACAAAATGTGTAAACTTTTCTGTACCACAGTGCACATAAGTACAAGCCAAGTACCCATCACTCTGTGAATACAGAAACTGATTCTGGTACATCTGTACAGTGAACAGGTAAGCATGTATGTACATATACGTGCAATGAGAATGAGTCAGCAGTGCTGTGGAAGTGTAAGCTTTCCAGTTGTTGCCCTGCATTCTGGCCAGCACGTGGTCTTTTAAATCTTACCCATTCTGATACAAGTGCAGCAGTGTCTTTCTAAGGATTGACATTTTATTTACTGACCAGTATCATCTTCAGTGTTCAAATCTTAGTTCACCTTGTTGTATTGTTTGTACCTTAGTGAGTTGTGAGAGGTGGATAGTTGATTGGGTCAGGGTCTTGGTGAAGCCTAGACTGGTCTAAAGCACCATTGTAGCCCAAGCCTTTGAACTTGGGATCCTCCCACCTCAGTCTCTCAGTGTTTAGGTTACAGGTGTCCCACACCAACCCAAAAGTTTGATTTTTTCCATCTCTTTTTTTGGTTAGCATGTAGTAACTATACATGATGGTTTCATCACAACATTTTCATACATGTACACAATGTTACTTTGATCATATTCACCCCCTTTCCCTGTTTTACCCCCTCTCACTCCTGCTGAGCCCCTTCTTCCTAACTTCCCAATTCAACGTCTTACCAACTCAGGCCCATTAGAGTATATCACAATTTAAAAAGAATTAGATCTGTTGGTGACCCTCTTCTCCAAGGAAGGAACGCTGCAATGGCTAAGCGTGCTGACTCTAGAGCTCACTGCACTAAATCCAAGTTCTGCCTAGGTTCTTACTGCTTTGGAACCATATGCACACCTCATTCCTGACTTCATTAGCTTCATCTATAGAGTAGGAAAATATTTCCTACTCAGAACATTGTGAGGAGGACTAAAGGAGTTAAATGTAAGTTATTTGCAAGTAGTCTTATACCTGACAAACACTAGGTCATAAATAACCATATATCAAGCAAAACTTCTTTCAGCAAGACTAGGGAAAAAGAGACTGTGTGACACTTTGCCTCATTCTTTTTACAAATGGCACACTTCTCTTAAGCCAGTTAGCTGGAATCCAGCTTATCATATGATCACAGCTGCCAAATTTGTAAGCATTGTTTCTTTTTATGCAATTCTTATTTCCTACCACTCTGGAAGACTTCTTGAGATTATATTGGGGATGAAGAGGTAAAGCTACATGGTTGTCAGTTTGAAAGCATTACATTTGCTGACAGTTAAGGTTATAAAGGGATTTAGTCTTGTTAGTAACAGACATAATATTCTAAACGCCATTAAAAATAGTAACAGGGGCCTCCCTGACTTATATGTCCCAACAGAAGGACTGCTGGAAACTTCCATTCACTTAATCATTGGGCTGTTAAGAAATGCCTCATGAGGACTTGGACCAGAGGAGGAAAGTCTGGTTTGGTTGTTCCCCTACATGTTTGTTGCAAGCATTCAAGCTAAGAAATCAGTATGAAAATTATTCTCAAAATAGTGGCCTGCTCTGGTCCATTATTTTTTAAGTTATATAAAGGCAGGTTTATTGGTTATGAGAGGAAAAGAAATAGTGTGTGCATACAGAGAGAGAGAGAGAAAGAGAAGCTCCTGAGGGCGGGGTATGCCCTGTAACTGGTAGAAACTGAGGCATGCTGGGAGAACCTGGAGATCAGGCAGACCTAACATCCCAGACTTTTGGTGATAATAAATGACTAAGGCCGGGCAGTGGTGGCGCACGCCTTTAATTCCAGCACTTGGGAGGCAGAGGCAGGCGGATCTCTGTGAGTTCGAGGCCAGCCTGGTCTGCAAAAGTGAGACCAGGACAGCCAGAGCTGTTACACAGAGAAACCCTGTCTCGAAAAACCAAAAAAAAAATAAAAAATAAAATAAATGACTAAGGAATGAAGCATCTTCTGGCTACTTCATTGATGAAGCATCATCAGCTACTGCTGACATTGTGGGCATTGGAATTGGGGGTGTGAGGAGGGCAAAAACTGGAATGTTGGTCAGGTTCAGGAAGAGCAGGCTGTTTTACTTGCTGTCCAGGTTCTACATGACCATCTAGAGATGTGAGGGCTACAGTTTGAGCAGTTTGCAGTCTTTAATTGGTTGGAAATCATGTCCATACTTGAGTCAGCAGCAGCTGGAGGTTAGGAGAAGCCCGGTGTCCACACATTTGGTGGGGCTCTACCTTCACCAAGTCACCTTACCAGATGTTTTTAAAAATAATGGTGCATTCTGTGCTGTGCAAAATGATCTAATCCAAATCAAATTAAGTTAAATAAAGGCAGGTTTATTGGATATGAGAGGGAAAGAGAAACAGCTTGCACACACAAAGAGGGGAAGGGGGAGAGGGAGAGAAGGGAAGAGAAAAGCGGCCTATTCTAGAACTGTAGATAATGAACGCCTCACCAAATGAAGTATCAAAATGTAAGTAAGAAGTAATGAAGTCTCTTTCAAGTTAGAATCAGAAGACATTTCAAGATTCCCAGGGACTTCAGACTGTTATGCAGTCGCTAGAGACACCGAAATTAACCAATGAACATGAAGTATCATGTGACCGAGATAAGGAAAACAGTCATAAGTTTTAAAAGCAACACCCAAATTTTATAATACATTACCCCTTAAAATTTTTTAAAATAAATTTATTTATTTGTTGCTTCAGGTTACATCTCCATCATATTGTCCTCTTTCCCCCCTTCCCAGCCCCGCACTCCCACCCTCTACCCCCTATTCCTTCCATCCCACTCCTCTGGAGTGGAGTGTCCCTACATAACAGTCCCCAGTTCAGCAGTCATATGAGGACCAAGAGCCTCCTCATACACTGGGGGCCTACAAGGCAATACCATCAATGAAAAGTGTCTCATTGCCAGGGAGAGAAAACTAAAAACAAACAAAAAAGTCTATGTCCATGTTCCCTTTGGTGCATTGGTTGTAGTATAGATATCCTGTACTATATAGCTAAAATCCGACTATGTCACTCACTGATTTTTAAAGCAACTTCTAGGTACTTGGCTTTACCGTCAAATAGAAGTAATATGGCCATTTCTGGTCAAAGGTGCCAGATTCCCAGATACTGTTACAGGTGCAGAGACTGTAGCAGTGATAAAAACAGACACAACCTCTGATTTTATGGAATTCATATTTTGTTAAAGTTGCTTTTGCTATTTTTTCCTTTATTTTTTATTTCTTCAAGTTACATCTCAATCGCAGTCCCCTCCCTATTCCCCCCTCCAGTCCCACCCTCCCACCTTCAACCCCCCATCCTCTTCCCTTTTTTTTTTAAGTTTAAGGTATATCTTATTTCCCCCTCCAGTTTCCCCTTTTAGTCCAACAAATGGCTCTTTCTCTTATAATAATAAATACAATACAAAACAACAGAGGTAATTAGGCCACAGTTATGAGGGTTATATGGCTTAGCGTACATTCTCAATGTCCAGTCCATATGTATTTGGCACCTGACTTTAACATTCTACTATCTAACCATCTCCATGAGTTTAAAGTTCTGTATCTAACTCAACATTCATACTAACTTGCAACACAATTTTAAAAGTATCTTCTTAGATCTATAACACTCTCTTGACTCCTAAACAACTCAAAATTTAATTATGAGACTCTAGCCATCTGTTCTTCAACCACCTCAGAGACCTGAGAGGGATAAATATATCTGATTTTATAGGAAGTACAGGGCCTGCAGCTTCCAAAACTAAGAAATGACATACCAGTAGCTGCCTGGACAGTTCCCATTTTCTCTCCATACATTACCGCATCGATCTTCAGTCTTTTGGCCCCGTTTCTCTGACAGACATTGATTGTAGAGCAGGGGTTATGAAGGACTTACCTACCCTGTCTTGGCAGAGCTAGGCTGTCGACTTACCTGCTTCCAGGTTTTGTCCTTTTTGGACAGCATTCTGTCTACAGTTGGAGCAAGGGGCTTTTCCTACCAAGAGATAGGCTTGCGACTAATTCAATCATCTCCCACTGGAGATTCTTCGATGCTCATCTTCTACTTGGGGTAGAATAGGGGGTGCTGTCAGGAGTTGATACATGTCTTGATATAAAAAAATCTAAAGTTACGAAAACATCTTTGAATGCCATATTCTGCAGACCTCTTGAGGTTTTTGAAGAGGCCCTATCTATCTCTTATATTAGCCCCTTAAAGTTTTTTAAACTTATTTATGTGTGTGTGTGTGTGTGTGTGTGTGTGTGTGTGTGTGTGTGTGTTCTGCCTGCTTGTATATTTGTGAATACAGTGTGTGCATAAATGCCCTCAGAGACAAGAAAGGGGTATCCAAACCCCTGGAACTACAGACAATTGTGAGCTGCCATGTTCTGGCAATGGAATCTGAGTCCTCTGGAAGAGTAGACACTTCTCTGAACCACTGAGCCATCTTTCAGTACTTCCCCACTCCCCCCACACAACACAAATTACATCTTTTACTAAAGTAAAAGGAAATATTTAAATAGTTAGACAGGTATGACCTTAATACTTCTCTTTATCTTTGAAGATTTTTGAAACATAGGTGTGTATTTTTATTTTTAAAAGTGAAATTCCATGCTGACTTAGGTTTTTGTGATTTGGTCTATAACCCTTACCACGGGTTAGGTGCACCGTGAGCAGAGAGCCCATTAGAGACTTGTAGAGAGGATCTCTGGGTGCTCTGGGGTATGGTGGTTGGAGGAACCTTTGGCCATCACTGTATCTCTCCATGTAGGTGACCCATGATGATCAGTAAATTCTAGGAGACAGGACTGAGATCGTGGGAGTCAGGAGGATCTCACCATATATTGCCTCCCCTGAAGCTGAGACATGCAGTTTCCTGGTCCCTGCAATTAGGCAGACAGGAACAGGGTCGATCACTGTCCTAGGTACTCTGAACACTTTTTGCACTCACATACAACCCTTTCTCCTATGATGACTGTAATAAATGATGCCTTTCCCCTTCATTTCCAAAAATGAAGCAGAACCAAAGAAGTTAAAGTAAACCTTTATGGAAATGAAATTAAGGGAATAAAGTGTGCCTCGTGTGGTAATGGGAATGGGAATGGCCCCCTTGGGCTCATATGTTTGAAAACTTGGCCCCCAGTTTCTGAAACTGCTTGGGAAGGATTAGATGGTGTGGCCTTGTTGAAGGAGGTTTAAGGTTTCAAAAGCCTACACCATTCTCAGTTAGCTCTCAGTGACTCCTGGTTGTGTGCCGAGACGTGAACTCTTAATATTGCTCCAGCGCTTTTCCTACCTGCTTACTGTCTTAATCCCCACCATGATGGTCATGGGTGTTATTTCTCTGAAACTATAAACTTCTCTTTAAATAGTTTCTTTTATAAGTTGCCTTGGTCATGGTGTTTTGTCACCACAATAGGAAAGTAAGAAAGACATCTTGTGAACAAAGCAAGCTGACTAGGACAAGAACAAACTAGCTACTCTAAGTTTTGGAATCAATGTAGCATTTGTAGGGGTGGGCATAAAACTGTTCTGCCCAGGATGGTGGGAACCTTGGCCCTAAAACTTGTGCTCCACCTTCCTAGATCAAGTGAGAAAGAAAACAGTCTGTTGTTTCCACTAAAAGTTGTTCTGTGTAATCCAAAACTCAGGATGGGTGTTTGAGGTAGGAGATAACTGTATTTAATATGTGAGTCTACCTCTTAGCTTTCATTACCTTTGCAATAGGAAGTAATAGCTAATTGTAATAATGCCTGCTGTCATCAGTTTAGCTTTCAGGTCTGGAGCTCATTTAAAGCCCATTTCTGACTTTGGCTTCTCTTTAACCTAACAGTCATAAGCCACAAACTTCTGGTTCATTTGCAGCTAAGCAGTGACTACTTTGAGAGTTGGTTGCCTGCTGAAAGGTTAGCAGTACAACATTTCCACTGCCTTCCCTCCCAGCTGCTTCCTTCCCAGAGGAAGTATACAGAGCACTCAGCTTCTTGGTTTTTGGTGTTAATATTTTAAATCATGCAAACAGTTTAAAAGAAGTGACCATTTCCTATAATATTCTCTGTGGAAAAGATTCCTACCTTCTACAGATATTGTTCCCTCTTTGCTCCCCGTCTCTTAATGCCCACAGTCAGACCTGTGGCCAGAGAGGGAAGGAACAGCCAGGGGATGACGGAGGCCTCAGACAACTGGTGAATGTTAAGAGAAACAGACTTCTGCAGAGGCAGACTTCATTGAGCAGCTCATTTAACTGAGGGAACAAAGACTGTTTAAACCTTTGGCGAGTAGGTAGAGGCTTTTGGGGTAAGTGTGTATCATTGACTGGGGCCAAGGTGCTGGGAATCCTGTATTTGCATGAAAAGGAATTCTAGGTGCTTGCTGGACATGACCTTATAAGGAGAGAGGAAGTTTAGCCTGTAAGCTGGCCTCCAAGCACTGTGACTACCTCAAGGGTGGCAGAGATGGAGGCTGAAAGGTTAAATGTGCCTCTGGGACATGCAAGCCCCACATGCAGAGACCACACAGAGGTATAGACACTTAAAAGATTTATCCTAAACAATGGGTGGGTATGGCTGGATGTTGATGTGGCATTGCTCTGACTTGTCCTTATGTTAAATGAGAAGCACTGGACTTTTCAAGGGACTAAGAACATGGTTTGCTTCATCTTCTGGGATTACAGTTCAATGGAAGCTTCTCCAGAATGACTTGAATCAGCCAAGGAGAAGGTCTTTCTTGAAGATTGCAGATGGATCTGAGGAAATGACTCAGACTGTAAAATATTTATCCTACAAGCATAAGGACCTTCACTCATGTCTTCACTCATAACCTGAATACCTACATAAAAAGCTGGACATGGCAACATTTACCTGTAATCTGAGTGCTGAGTAGACAAAGATGGGAGATCCCTGCCTAAGTCAGCTTGCTGACTAGTCAGCCTAGACAAATCTATGAACTTCAGCTTCAATGAAGAGACTGTCTCAAGAAAGTAAACTGGAGAGCTGTTGCAGGATATTTAATCACATTGGGAACCCTGAGCCTGTGAACTGGGAAAATCTGTTTCTCATTGTAGTATGGCTCAGCCTTTGATCCTAGCTAGAGCTTTTTGTTTACTATAAACAAGTATTTGTGGTGTGGCTCAGCCCTAGCACACACCTTTAATCCAAGAGCTAAATAAAGTCAACCATGGGTCAAGAAGCAGAGCTAGTAACCTGCTGACAGGGAGTGAAAATAAGTAAACAGAAAGGAGGGACATTGAGGAGGAAGGTATTTAAGACAGCGTGGAGAAGGAGAAAGACTTTCCTTCTGAGACATGGGGTGGAGTAGGAAGGTCAGCTGAGTGCTTTCTCTGCCTCTCTGAGCTAACAGGTTTCCACCCTAGCGTCTGGCTCCTGAGTCTTCATTGGTAAAATTGAGTGATTGGGATTTTTTTTTTTAAACAATAGAGAACAACTGAGGAAAACGCCCAAAGTCACCATTTCAGCCTACATAGGCACACTTACACACATAAACACAGGCACACACAGTGACAGGGTACTCCCTGTATATAAGTCTCATTGTGTCATATGCATCCTTCCCTTTACATTGAAAAGGGCATGAGATTTCAGGTTCAGGGCACTGACTTATTAAAGCTATTCTTTTATACACATTTGTTCATTGTCTCTTTTCCTGTCTTAGAATGGAGACTACTGATTGGCTGAGAGTGAGTACCCACCCTTCTGCTTCAGGTGTGCATATCAAGAGCCATTTCTGCTGACAAGGCTGATGAGCCATAAGCATTCATTGGTGCTAACTTTTTAAACTAGGTCCCCTTTTACAGTTATTTTTTAAAGGAATAGATTTCATTTTGATGTTTTCATAGATAAATGTCTTTCTATTTTGTTATTCACACCTCTTCCCCTCTGCCCTACTCACACTCCCTTTCCTCCTTACTGGCTCCCTTCTTTCCCCCAAACAGTCCCCCATTCCACTTTCATATAACATGTATTCCACTGTCCTCTCCTGCTCCCTCAAGATCTCCAAGTCTGGCTTATTTCACTTAAGGTTATGATCTCCAAGTCTGTTCATTTCCTTAAAATTCCATAATTTCTTTTTCTTTTACAGCTGAATAAAATTTCATTGCACATTTGTACCATATTTTCTCAATAAGTTCATGTCTTGTTGGATATGTAGACTGGTTCTAGTTTTTTAGTTGTTGTAAATAAGGCAGCAATAAAAATGGGTGTGTAAGTATCTCTTTAGTACTTAGGATTAACTTCAAGATCTTCAGGTGTATGTCCAGGAATGATGGAAATGGCTTACATGGTAGTTCTCTTTTTAGTTTTTCGAACTCTCCATACTGCTTGAACCAGTTTTCATTCCCCTCAGCAGTGTGTAAGGGTTCCTCTCTCCTCACACTGTCACCAGCACTTGTTGTCTTTGTTTGGGCTTTCATTTTGTTTTTTCAGGTAGAGTCATAATAAGAAGCCTCGCTGGCCTCAAATTTGTGTTGCTCCTCATGCCTCTGCATCCAAGTGCTGGAATTGCAGGCAGACCCCACCATTTTCGGCTTTTCTTAATGATAATCACTGTAACTGAGGTGTGATAGAATCCAGAAGCAGTTCCAATTTGCATTTCCCTGATAGCTGAATATATTGAACACTTTAAAAAATGAGTTTTGGTCATTTTTATTTCTTCTTTTTAAAAGTCTGTACTAAGTTTATTACCCCATTGATCCATTAAATTATTTGATGTTTAATTTTTGCAGTTCCATATATATTCTAGATACGAATCCCCTGTCTGATGTGTAGTCTGCAACAGTTTTCTCTTCCAGAAAAGCCAACATCTAAGAGCAGAGGAACCCAAACCTCAAACATAATTTGAGGGCTTAGTGCGTTCACTGACTCCCCCAGCTTCAAGGTGCAGATGGGATGGCAGGGACCTAGCTGTAAGCCGTAGGTGTTTGAGTGCATGGCTGAATGAACCATTGAAACTCTCTACTTAACAACTGTGACCTGTCCCAGACTGTTAGGATCTGAGACTTTTGAGTATTTTACAAGTAGTTAGAACTTAACAAGAGAAAAGGACGTCACATAGAGGGTTAGCCGAGTTCACACACTGCCCTTATGGGAGAGATGACATCACATAGGAAGTTAGCTGAGATCGCACACTGTTCTTATGGAAGATGTCACATAGAAGAAGGCCGGCTGAGCTCACACTGTCCTTATGGGAGAAGATGACACCTCGAAGGCTAGCTGAGTCACACACTGTTCTTACGGGAGAAGATGACATCACATAGAAGGCTAGTAAGCTCCCACATGTCTTATGGGATAAGATGATGTCACATAGAAAGGTAGCTGAGTGACACACTGTACTTGCCAGAGAAGATGACATCACATAGAAAGCTAGTGAGCTCCCACACTTCTTATGGGAGAAAGTGATGCCACATAGAAAGGTAGCTGAGTCACACACTGTTCTTACAGGAGAAAATGATGCCACATAGAAAGGTAGCTGAGTCACACACTGTTCTTATGGGAGAAAATGATGCCACATAGAAAGGTAGCTGAGTCACACACTGTTCTTACGGGAGAAAATAATGTCACATAGAAAGGTAGCTGAGTCACACACTGTTCTTACAGGAGATGACTTCTTTACTTACTTCACTTCCTAGGCTGTTTCTATAATTGATTTTGTATTTTTTTCAGTATTGCCTGTCAGGGCACCCAACTTTACCATGCAATGTGCTCAAATTCAAATCCACCACTATTATGTTGGACTGCGGACTGGACATGACTTCCACCCTCAATTTCCTTCCTTTGCCTCTTGTTCAAAGGTATGTGCTGATGCATCCTGAGATTAAAAAGAGCTTTAGTTCCCTGAAAAATGGGACCCATTAGTATGAACATTACTGATACCTTATGTTGTCTCATACATTTGCTTTATTCCCTTAAAACTGTCCTATCAAAATAATTTCCTTTGCCTGTGTTGGTGGAAAGTGCTCTATTGATTTATTGATTGACTCCTTTATTCCAACTTCTTCTAGGCCTCTGTAAAATGTTTCTGCAACTGCTCAGTGCAACTGAGGTCATGTATATTTCATCTGTCTTCCTAATTCATGTAAGAGCTAGTAAATGATTGACTGATGAGCCCCCGAATTGAATTTTAGGATCATTTAACTCTCTCTCTTTTTTTCTTTTTTAAACATTCTCTCCTTTTTTTTTAAGATTTATTTATTATGTATTCTGTCTGCATGTATGCCTGCAGGCCAGAAGAGGGCACCAGAACATATTATAGATGGTTGTGAGCCACCATGTGGTTGCTGGGAATTGAACTCATGACCTCTGGAAGAGCAGCCAGTGCTCTTTACCTCTGAGCCATCTCTCCAGCCCCCATTTAACTCTCTTTTTGGGGACTTGACAGAGTAGATGCTGATGTTTCTTCTCTGTGCGTTGTTTTCATATTAGTCAATTTCAGATTGTGTATGTGTGTATGTGTCTATGTATCTCCCAAATCCATGTCTTAAGTCACCTAGAGTGCCTTGACCCTATAATCAGCATTGTTGACACTAAGATTTTAAGAAACTGGCTTCTCAGCTTGCTTCTACTTAGAGTAGTTTGTAAGAAAAGTAACTTCTAGAATCAAATAGCAAAATTTCACAATAGTGAAAAACTGATAACCACATATAAGAGATGAAATGGAAAAGCTGTCTGAAACAAATTTAAGAGCTTGAAAGAATAGCAAACTGAGGAAGCCATCTAATTTATCTTAGTCCTTCCTGAAGACAGCCCCAAGTACAGTGATTACTCACAACAATAACCCATGAACCATCCAGAAAATCATAATCAACCATTAATTTTTTTTTCAGAGGTAAAAGATATAACAAAGGACTAGAGGGGCAAGGTCACTCAGATTGTATTTTATGCAAAGTTGTTGGGATTCACTTATAAGTACACTCAGCACTTTAAAAACAGATACTATCCAAGAGTAGGAGAAGGTGGTATTTACATAGCTGGCAGATTACTTCTTATTTAAAGAGCTGGATACTGTTGTCTTTTTTTCCCATAAAGAACAAAATATTTATTATTTTTGCATTTATTAAAACTCTGCTCTATGTGGGACCAGGGATACTGATATCACACAACCAATTTCTTACCCTCAGAGAGCGTGAAGTCTGTCAGCAGAGAAAGACAGTGCACAGCTGGAGACTGCCTGTACTTGAGATGAACAAACAAACACCTTTGTTCTGTGATAACTACTTTTTTTAAATACCATGAAGGTTTCTAAAGAGGACATACCTGTTTTGAATTTGACTACCAAAGCCAGGATTGGTCAGACAGTATCAGCTGTGGTAACTCCTCTGTCACCAGCACTGAGGAAGAGGGAAATCCACAGCCGTCTTCTCCTGCCATTTTTTTAAACCTCAGAGGGAAATGATTCTACTGGGATGGCTGATATTTCATAGAGTTCTTTATAAAAAGTGTCTCTTGGGACTAGGGAAATGGCTCACTGGATAAAGCACTCACTGTGCAAGTGTGTGGCCTGGAATTAGTGTCTCCAGCATCCACACAAGAGGTAGGGAGGCAGGGCTGGGGGCTCCCTGGCACAGGCTGGCTAGCTAGACTAGCCAGATCAGTGAGCTCTCGGCCAGCAAATAAGAAAACATCAGCCTCGGCCTGCACACACATGAATGCACGGCACATCACACAAATACAGGGTTTTAAAAAGTTCCTCTTGTCACTCAAGCCAGAAACTGGGGGACATATTTGCTTAAAATAAGTATATCCATTGTTCTATCCCTGTCCCCGTACCCTGCTTTGTCTTTGTAGCTCTTACTATTTCATATTTATTATCTTTCTTCTCTACGGAAGATGTTTTGTAAGAACAGGAACTTGTTTTCTCTTGCATTCCCAGCACTTAGACCAATTCTTGGCCTGTAATAGCAGCTCAGTAAATAATTGGCTGTGTGAGAGTAAATCACTCTCCTCCTTGGAGCCGGTCCTGCCTTACCTTCTCAGTCTTTCATTAAAGTGTCACTGTTAAATTATGGTATCTTCAGGTTAGGGCAGTCTACGTCTGGGGCACGCTTGGGATCAAACTCAGGGCCTTGCACATGTTAGGCAAGCATTCCTTACCAACCTACATCTCCAGACCAGGTGGCCCTCAAACTCATAATCCTCCTGCCTCAACCTCCCCAATGCTAGGATTATAGGTATGCATCACCACATCCAGCTGTCTTTCCTTTTTTTTTCTTATATATTTATTACTTCAGGTTACATGTTCATCACAGTGCCCTCTTTCCACCCCTCCCAGTCCCACCCTCCAATCCTCTACCCCCTATCCCTTCCATCCCACTCCTCTGGAGTGCAGTGTCCCTATATAACAGTCCCCTGCCCCAGATCAGCAGTCATTTGAGGACCAAGAGCCTCCTCATACACTGGGGGCCTACAAGGCAGCACCACTAGGGCAAAGTGTCTCATTGGTAGGAAGCAAAGTCTATGTTCCTGTTCCCTTTTGTGCATTGGTTGTAGTATAGTTATCCTGTACTATATGGCTAAAATCTGATTATAAGTCAATAGATGTCCTGTGTATCCTTCTGAGTCTGGGTTAGCTTACTCAGGATGAGCTTCTCTAGTTCCATCCATTTGGCTGCAAATTGCATGATTTCATTGTTTCTGATGGCTGAGTAGTATTCCATTGTGTAGATGTACCACAGTTTTTTTATCCATTCCTCGGTTGAGGGACATCTGGGTTGTTTCCAGTTTCTAGCTATTACAAATAAAGCTGCTATGAACATAGATGAGGAAACTTCCTTGTGATTTGGTAAGGAATCGTTTGGATGTATACCCAGAAGTGGTATGGCTGGTCCCGAGGCAAAGCTAGTCCAAGTTTTCTAAGATATCACGTGACTGATTTCCATAGTGATTGTACAAGCTTGTACTCCCACCAGCAATAGAGGAGAGTTCCCCTTTCTCCACACCCTCGCTAGCATGTGCTGTCATTTGAGCTTTTGATCTTAGCCATTCTGACAGGTGTGAGATGGAATCTCAGAGTCGTCTTGAGTTGCATTTCTCTGATGATTAAGGATGCTGACTGAGCATTTCTTCAAGTGTCTCTCAGCCATAAGGGATTCCTCCTTTGTGAATTCTCTGTTTAGCTAAGTTCCCCATTTTTGATTGGATTTGCTTTCTTGGCATTTAATTTCTTGAGTTCTTTGTAAATTTTTAGATATTAGCCTTCTGTCAGATGTGGGGTTGGTGAAGATTTTCTCCCAACTGTAGGCTGCCGTTTGGTTCGAATGACAGTGTCTTTTGCCTTACAGAAGCTTTCCAGTTTCATGAGGTCCCATTTATTGATTGTTGGTCTGAGGTCCTGAGCTGTTGGTGTTCTGTTCAGGAAGTTGTCACCTGTGCCGATGAGTTCGAGGGTTTTCCCCACTTTCTCTTCTAATAGATTTAGTGTGTCCGGCCTTATGTTAAGGTCTTTGATCCACTTGGACTTAAGTTTTGTACAAGGTGATAAGTATGGGTCTAATTTCTTTCTTTTACATGTCGACATCCAGTTGGACCAACACCATTTGTTGAAGATGCTGTGTTTTTTCCATTGTACGGTTTTGGTTTCTTTGTCAAAAATTAAGAGACCATAGGTGTGTGGGTTCATTTCTGGGTCTTCAATTTGATTCCATTGATCCACTGGTCTGTTTCTATACCAGTACCATGCTGTTTTTATTACTATTGCTCTGTAGTACAGTTTGAAATCAGGGATGGTGATGCCTCCAGATGTTTTTTTTTCTGTACAGGATTGATTTAGCTATTCTGGGTTTTTTGTTATTCTGCATGAAGATGAGAATTGCTTTTTCCAGGTTTATAAAGAATTGTAGTGGTATTTTGATAGGAGTTGCATTGAATGTCTTTCCTTCTTAAGTCCTTATCAATATATGTATTTGTTCTTATAACAAAAACAAAGGGGAATTTGTGTTCCAGGATCCTGTGTTGATCACACACTGTTTTCAGTTGTCTGGGTTTGAGTCTCCTTCAATCTGGAAGAATTTCTCGATCTCTCTGTTTTAGTGACCTTGGCATGGTTAGACATACCGATCAGTTATTTTGTATAGTCTTCTAATGTGGGCGTATTTGACGTTACTCATAATTGGGTTGGAATTATTATTCTCTTATCAGAAGACGTAGGACTCCATCCTCCCCAGAACCACCCTGTAGAGATGCAAGCCTAAGCTTGTGGAGCACCTGTCTAACCTCTCAGTATTTTGTCTGTCTTACTGCTCTTACGTCCCTTCAGCTCTTCACTGTCTCAGGGTCCTATCTTCCTCCTTGTTCCTGCCAGCATGGTAATAATGCCTGGTGCCTTCCCTGTACTCTCCAGACCTAGACCCTCAACCATGTTTCCCCAGACCCTAGTGTTCCAGACCTCCGTGTAGTCATGTGTCCAGGGGAGTCTTTTGATGCTGCCTACACTGGTCCTTGTTAGGCATCTTCTGTGGCACATGGTACTATTGTGGTTGTGTTGTGTTGAGATTGTGGCACCTCATCCTCTGAACAGCTTGTTCTCTGGCTGTTTGTGTGGGTATATAATGCCTTGCCTGTGTGGGAGGACAGGTGTGT
Source organism: Lophiomys imhausi (assembly GCA_907164525.1). NCBI lineage: Eukaryota > Metazoa > Chordata > Mammalia > Rodentia > Muridae > Lophiomys > Lophiomys imhausi. The sequence continues at coordinate 5,656,752 of CAJQZJ010032201.1, read as the reverse complement.
TTCATTCATAGCTGGGGATCTAGGACCTGCCTAGGTATAAGTGAGGGGATGTACGCCTTGGGCCTACAGCACTGGACCAAACACTGAGACTCTTCCCAGGTTTCTACACTTTGATCAGAGTAGAGTAATGAGCTGCTAACAAACATTGTTGAATAAAGAAGTAAATGCACCATGTATTTTTATTGTTGTCTTCTGATTTTAAAATGTATACATTGCATACTAGGAAATTGTAAAAATGTATTTTTTAAAACTGCCTATAATACGCAATTGCCTCTCATTTTTCTAGGCAAATGGGTTATAATGCTTTAGGTTATTTCCTTGTGGGACTAATTTGCATATTTCCAAAATAAACAATCATTAAAACAACAGTTCTTATATATGTGATTTCTTATATTTTGGTTGTGAGCCTGCCTTTAATGGCTGAACCATCTCTCCAGCCCATATATGTGATTTATTTACCAAATAATAATAGTATGCTTGTGTGAAAGAAATGGTTCTAAAACAGTTAAGTGCAATAATGTGTTTTTCTGCAATCATCGCTTTTCTAATATTTTCTCCTGAATTACTGGCATTTTCAGGTTTCTAGTATATAGAGCTAAGTCTGATTACTAGAAATAAATGGTTGCTTGATTTTTAATGTTTTTATTAAATGTGTAGGATGTGTATTGGGAGGCATGCATACAGAACATATATGGAGGTCAGGACACGTCTTTCAGAACTTGGTTCTCTCCTTCTGCCGTGGAATCTGGGAGTTGAACTCAAGTTTCAGGTTTGGCAAGCACTTTTGCTCAAAGCCCTCTTGCTGACCCATAAATTTTTTTTTTAATTAAACCTTCTTTTTTTTATTATTATTTTTATTATGTATACAGTGTTCTGTCTGCAGGTATATCTACAGGCCAGAAGAGGGCACCAGATTTCATTATGGATGGTTGTGAGCCACCATGTGGTTGCTGGGAATAGAACTCATGACCTCTGGAAGAGCAACCAGTGCTCTTAACCGCTGAGCCATCTCTCCAGCCCCAAATTAAACCTTCTTAATGTACATGAAATTAGTCTCACCTTCTAGAAACCATTCTCCCGGATAGAGTCATTTATAACTCTTAGGAAAAGTAGCTTCATTTTCTTTCCATAATCGGAAACTTAAGCCATGAGTGCCAAGTACTCAGCTTCTAAAATTGTAGATTGGGACCCGACATAATTAGCTGTGAAGGTTGTAATAGATTTGGCAACAGTAAAAGGTTTCTGAATGTACAATGACCAAAAATTAATTCAAAGTCAAGCTGGAGTTTCTGCCTGCACTCACCATTGTTACACCAAGTGCCTGCACTGCACTCACGGTCTGAATGCACAGTGTCACGTTCTGCAGTGCCAGGACACACTGCCTGAGTCACTCCACCCACACTGCTGCATGCCATGGCCTGCAATGCCTTCACTGTCTCAGAGAAAATGAAGGCTGTTTCTTAGCCAGTAGGATGGCTCAGATGGTAAAGGTACCAAAGCTGATGACTTAGGCTTGATCTCAAGGGTCTGCCTGGCAGAAAGAGAGAGCCTGCTCCTGAAAGTTCTCCTTTGACCACATGAGTGCCATTATACGTATGCAACCCCTGGCACACACAGGCACAAATAAGTAAACACAATTTAAAAATTTACAGTGTGTCTGAATTGCTGCCTTGAGTTTCATAAATTGTTAGGTGAATCCAACAGTTTCTTTTTTTTTTAAATAATTTTTTTAATTTTATGTATATTGGTATTTTACCTGTGTGTATGTCTGTGTGAGGGTTCCAGATTCCCTGGAACAGGCATTACAGACAGTTGTGAGCTGCCATATAGGTGCTGGGAATTGAACCTGTGTCCTCTGGAATGCCAATCAGTGTTCTTAACCACTGAGCCATCTCTCCAGCCCCTAACAATTTCTTAAATGGCCCTACTTCTGTCATTTAAAAAAAATCTTCTATTCATGCACAGTGGCATTTTCAATATTTATGATTATAATATCAAAATGTTAATCAACTGAAAAAAATTAGACATCTGCTTCCTACAGAATCAGATATTCAGCCAAGACTTATCTATGTATATAAAATGAAGTAAGCATAGCAGTTTGTAGATTTACTCTGCTCTTTACTAGATGATAAGCTTATATGTATGTCAAAGGATTGTTTCTTAATGATTATTAGTAAATGTTTGCTGCAACAAAATTTTTATTTAAAACACCTATATTAATACTTAACAAACACCACCTATAAAACACCTATAACCTACAGTACCTAATACCTATAATCTAATACCTGTAAACACTTAATACTTAAGAACACCTAACCAACCCTGTTTTACTTTTCTTTTTTTTTTTTTTTTTTTGGTTTTTCGAGACAGGGTCTCTCTGTGTAACAGCTCTGGCTGCCCTGGACTCACTTTGTAGACCAGGCTGGCCTCGAACTCACAGAGATCCGCCTGCCTCTGCCTCCCGAGTGCTGGGATCAAAGGCGTGCGCCACCACTGCCCGGCTTGTTTTACTTTTCTTGAAAGGATATTAAAAATTCTCTATTGCAGGTCTATGTGGGCATCTTGTTTATAAAGCAGTCTAACTCTGGGAATCACGGCAAAATTAGCTTGCTTCAGCTTCCTCTGGGCCTAATGTTGCAGGTTCCTGCATTCAGTTCCACAGTCTCCTCAGCCCAGGCTTTAAGGCCTTTAACAATTTCCTGGCTTCCTCAACAGGGATTTGCACAATCTCCTCAGAGATGTAGCCTCTTTCTCTGAGTTTTCCTCACAGTTGCTTAGCCCCTGTGGCTGTGGCTGTGGCTGTGGCATCCACCGGTTTCAACTTTGTATGGTCTCTTCTGCCCACGCTTGCTTCACACTTCATTCACTCTTTAGCGTACCTTAGCCCTCTTTGCTTCCGCTGTTGTCATCAATCTCTGTGACCTTTATGGCCTCCTTTCGGTTTGGAGTCTACCACATGTGGACTAGCTCCATCCATGGGGGCAAAGAGAGATCCACGTGGAGCTCCTTAGTTTATATAGAAGTCATCTCACAATCTTTGGCGGGCTCAAGAGCACTCTCACAGTAACTGGCAATTCCCACAACTTCTGCAGCATCTCAGTCACGCCCCTCCACCAGGCGCTTCCTGCAGGTTTTTCTCCGCCCCTCCTGGGCCGCAAGTCTTAGCTAGTCCTGGGTCCTTCAAAATGAGGCAGTGACCAGCAGCTGAGCAGCGTTGAGCAGCTGAAAGTTTCAGATAGCATCTTTCAAAGTGTGGCTACATTGAGAAGCCTTCCTTCAGTTTCCAGGGCTTTGAAAAGGTCCATGTGCTGCCAGGCACCAGGCTGTTCTGCATGCCCCTCTTAAGAATCCTTACTATCTCACTACAGAAATCTATCTCATTACATATCCCCCTTTTTGTTAAGTAACAAAAGTTTTCCTCTAATACTAATATACACCTGGAATAATTATAACAATTACGTGTACAATGTAAATGAATACTTATGTACAATACATAAACAGTAACCATAATTTTTTCTATCAATGCATAGATAGTAGTATTTATATCTTTTGACAATCAAAGTACATTAAAGCAAGATATAAACAAAATAATTTTCAATTCCTACCAATATGCAAAATAACCTTAAATTTCTTTCATATACAAAATAATCTTAAATTTAACGTTAAACTCCTATTAGTATAAACAAAATAATCTTAGATTTCTGTTAATATATTAATATATTCAAAATAACCTTAAATTTTAATTATTTTTAATAATATGGATAGAGAAAAAAGAAAGGAAGAGATCCCTAAATCCACCCCTTATTTTAACTTTTCCTTGACCATTACCAATCCAACCCTTATATCCATTCATCATATACAACCACAAACAATCATGACACATAACACATCACATAACAAAAAACTTCCATCCCACCTCTTGGGAATGGAGATATAAATATTTTTTGGTTACACTTTTTAAAAAATTGAGATACTAGTCAATTCCCAGGATAGCTAGATATAGCTTTTGTTGTCCAGTCTCTGTATGATCACTCATTTTGGGTGAGCCCTTTTGAAATTGATTTGCAGGCAAATTTCTGAGAAAAATAGTAATTGAAGCAGTCTGTTAGGCTGGATCACCTGGCCTATTTGCTTTGCCTTTGTTGTCATTTAGTCTTTTGCTCTGAAAATCATTTTTTTGCCCTAAGTTTGAGCAGGTGACTGCCTCTATCAATTTTGTAAGTCCGTTTGAAGCATAAATTCCATCCATTCTGGATGAAAGATTGGAATATCATGAATACTACTACTCTTACTATGTGAAGATATTCATGTCTCAACTAATAGGAGGTTCTCCCTGGTCAAATCTAATCTTAATAAGTTTTGTTGGTAACCACATCTTTTCATTCCCTGTAGACACATAGGCGTAACCATGTCCCCATCTTAACTATTGCAGGTTTCCACTCTAAAGTCAAAATATCCTTATATAGTATATTGGTTGATTTAATTCCTCGGTTTTTTTCTATAACCCAGTGACTCTCAGCTGCAGTGGTACCTTTTTCACCAACAGTTTAGTTATTTTTATTTGTTTATTTTACATTCCATTCACCATCTCTCTCCCTCCTTCCCCTTCTCCCAGTCTCACCTTCCTACCCACTTTCCCTATACTTCCCGACCCCACCCAGTACCAACCCACTCTGGCACATCAAATCTCATCAGGACTAAGTGCCTCCTCATCCACTGAGGCAAAACAAAGCAGCTTTGCTGGGAAAATGAGCTCCAGAGGGAGGTAACAATGTCAAAGTCTGATATAGACCCTGTTCCGATTGTTAGGGGATCCACTTGAGGACCAAGCAGCCCACAGCTTCATATGTGTAGTGGGCTGAGGACCAGTCCATGCATGTTCTTTAGGTCGGTGGTTCAGTCTCTATGAGCCCCCCTGTGTCTTGAGTTAATTGGCTATAAGGGTCTTCCTGTGGTGTCCTTGATCCCTCCAGCTTCCTCCAACCTTCCCCTAACTTTTCCTCAAGACTCCCTGATTTTTGCTGAATGTTTGGCTGTGGGTCTCTGCATCTGTTTCCATCATCTGCTGGATAAGACTTCTCAGTTGGTAGTAATGCGAGATTCCTGTCCAGATCCCTCTCCTCACCTACTTCCAATGTCTATTTTATCTCCCCTACTTAGACAGATTCAAGCATCATCACTTGATTCCTCCTTGTTACTTAGTTTCTTTGGGTCTATGGGTTGTACTATGGTGATCCTGTACGTATTAGCTAACATCTGCTTATGAGTGAGTAATACCATGTGTGTCTTTTTGGGTCTGGATTAACTCACTCAGGATGACCTTCTGTGGTTCCATCCTTTTGTCTGTATATTTCATGTTCCTTGTTTCTGATAGCAGAGTAGTACTCCATGTAGATGTACCATAATTTCTTTATCCATTCTGTGGTTGAGGGACATCCATGTTGTTTCTAGTTTCTGGCTATTATGAATAAGGCCGCTATGAACATAGTTGAGGAAATGTCCTTGTGATTTGGTGACACAAAATGTTTGGATTCTATACTTAATTTTTAAGATGTATGTATTTATTTTGTGTGTGTGAGTTTGCATGTGTTATGTATGTACAGGTGCCCTCAGAAGCCAGAAGAGGACGTTGGATAACCTGGAAATGTAGTTACAGTCAGTTTTGATACACCCAATGTGGGCTCTGGAAACCAAACCTGTATTCCTGCAAGAGTAGGACTCACTCTTAATTTTGGAGCTAGCCCTACAGTCCTGTATACTTACTTTATATACCTGTACAAATAGGATTGTGTAAGAATTTCTTAGGCAGAAGGGGATCAGGTAGAAAGAGTTCAAGGTGACCTGGTGTGATCCACTTGTCAACACTGAATACAGTGTTCCTTTGACCGAAACTCACAGCCCAGCACCTAACCTAAGGCAACTCTCTCAAAGTCTGTAAAGCCACCCATTCTGTCTCCTCTCAATATTTCATCTGTACTCTTTCCTTTCTATTCTTGCTAAATTCTTTTAACTTTCCGAGTTCCGTGCTGGGTTCTGTGGTTTTGGTAGTATGAGGGATAAACTGGGAGCCATGAATGTGATAGACAAGCATTCTGTCACCAGCTGTATTCCCAGCCCTGGGTATTTGTGAGACAGCATCTCACTGCCCAGCCTAGGCTGACCCTGGAGTCACTATGCCTCCATCACAGGTACATATCATGATACCCAACTGTGTTGTTTTGTTCAGACAGGGCTTTACTGTGCAATCTAGGATGGCCTCAAACCTGAGATCCTCTTGCTTCATCCTTGAAACATTGGGATTAGAAGCTAGGATCACCAAACCAAGCTCTAAGACAGATTCCCAAGCTTAATACAACAGAGTTAGTTCTCATCTTTTCAATTGGTTAATTTGAGTAACTGTTCTTAATTGTATGGTGAATGTAAAGTCTTCATGAATTTACTGAAGATCACAATATATTTAGGATAATTCAATTTTTGTTTTGCAGTCCCAGGCTGTCTAATCTTCCTGGCTGGTCCCTAAAAGATGGAAATGCTTTTTTGGATAAGGTAATGTCTAAAACAAAAACTGAAGCCTGCCTGTGCACAGTGGAAAGCTGTTCTGTCCTGCTGGAGCCATGCCGATGACTCAAGTCTCAATGTGTTTTTTCATGTGTGTTCTCCCCTAAACCCTGAGAGTCATGTCAGGATCTTTAATACTTGGTAATTGCTATCTTTAAGTGTCTTTGAAGACTCTCTGTGTTTGGCCTCAGGTCTGTGACAATCTTAAATACTTTGCAAATAATTTATCACCAGGGAAAGAAAACTGTCTACAGTTGTAATTGGGGTCTCAGAGGTGATGCTTATGAGAGTTTGATCAACTTATTAAGTGAGATCCCAATGCTTAAGAAAAAATTAAAACTGTGACATAGGTACACTTTGTCAGAGGTGGGAGATTAAAACCTGCAGAGCTCTATGCCACTCTGTGCTCCTCTAAATCATTCATCCTTGCCTCAGCTTCAGAATTGAAAAGCTGAGTGAATTTAAAGATCCTTCCCATGCTTCATCTGAGTAAGACAACTAGTTACCGCTTATAATGGACCCTGCTGAAGAAGCGTGGGCTTTTTCAGAATTAATTCCTGTAGCTGCACCCCAAACTCAGGTACAAGCCAGATGCATAATTTGAAACTACATTTTCCTTATAGCTGACTATAAAATTATGTGACATTCAGGATTTCAGCCTGGGTCTCCTGCTGGCTATAAATCATTATCCCTGAGAAAGGCTCAAAAGCATTGCATTGTGGGTGAAATGACTTGTGTGTGAGTGTGTGTGTGTGTGGGGGGGGAGTGTTTCATTAAAAGGAAGTGGTGAGGGAAAGACAGTGTGACATTGTAAGTGTCTGGAATGGCAAATGTGCCTCCTCCAGGCCTGTCCATGGTACTGTGAAGAGGAAGATCACAGCGCCCTCTTGAGGTCAGACCAGGAGTTGACACTGCCCATGGTGTCATCATTTTTAGCCTCATCTTGAAGCAGCTGTGAATGTTCCCTCATTAAACATAATTGCTCATTTGTTTTAGCTAGCGGGTCCATTATAATTAAGGATTGTTCATCTTTTTTTTTTGGACTTATCCTATCAATAGTTAAACAGTGCTCGTGTAATGTAGTACAGTGCTCACAAGAGCAGCATCCAAGGGGAAAAAGTGTTTAAGACCCCAACAGAAACCCTAATTCCTAAGGATAGGAACACCCTGTTTTCAAATAAAGACATAGAGTAATTCATATTACGGTAAATTCAGGTGTGTGTGTGTGTGTGTGTGTGTGTGTGTGTGTGTGTGAATATATAGAAATATTTGTTGGGTAACTTGTGAAAACATAGTAGAACTGAAGTTGTATATTTCCCTTTCTGAAAAGAGGGAAGGACACTGTCAGATCCACCTAGCTAGACTCTAAAGTCAGAGATATCTGCTTGATGATCCAGAAACTCCACCCTTATTTAAAAGTGCCAGTGGCTTTCTGGGGACTTGCAGCCAACCTGTCAGTGGCCCACCCAAGTCCTCTTCCTTTCCAGTCCAGGGTGCTCTGCCACAATTCTAGCCACTCTAATATGTGTGGCTTTGTCTGGGAGTTTTTCCTGATGTTACTCCTACATGGTAACTGGCAGGTTGAGGTTCTGTACTGCTTGCTCCTCAGTGGACTCAGGACTCTTTGATATGCTTCTGAGTGGAAGTAAATGCAGCTGCTCTAGTGGAACATGTCCATAACATGTCCATCCCCAGACACCTTGCCTTCTGTTTGCCACCCCCCATCGCAGGGAAGAACTACCAGGAAATCAGCCCCCTGACTGAGCTACTGCTCACAACAGCCTGTGGGAGAATCCAAACTAAGTTGTACGTGTAAATACGGCCATTAGCCTCTGAGGTAGGGAGTCATGTGATCCTGTTCTCCATACATAAGCCTTCCCTCCTTCTTTTGATTAAATATGTTTGGTTTATAATCAGAATCAGTACATGTTCTGTGGAGCAGACAGTACCTGCACTGGTGGTGGCAATGCTTTGCTTCCTGTTGTCCACTCTTGCTCCTCCCTCCTTACTAGGCCCTTCCCTTCAACTCTTGATGGGTGGAAGAAAAGGCTCCTAGGTAATCTGCCAATGCCTGGACTGTTAACCTGATAGCATAGTAGAGTCACTGGAAGTCCCTGTCATAACTGTCTCCATGGCCTCGTCAGTTTCTGGTCCCTTAGATATTGGACAGCACCCAGGGAGCTTTGACTTCATAACTAGTTCTTAGGAAACACTGGATCGCAAATTATAGCAGCATATGTTCTTCCTAATGTCTTCGAGAGGCGTCAGGGAATGCATGCATGTTCAAACCCGGAGTCTGCTGCCAGGCAGTGTTCTCACCCTCAGTCGGGCACCTGGCCAACCTGAGCCTAAATAGGAAAGGTTTGTCTAAAAGTAACCTCCCACCCTCGGAGTTAGGCGTGGAGATTGAATTTCCTTGGTGCGTCTCTAGTAAGCATCTCAGTGTTTTTCCTCTCTATCTCTTTAGGAGCTAAAAGAATGCTCAGGTCATGTATTTGTGGATTCTGTGCCTGAATTCTGTTTGCCAGAGGTAAGATGAAAGTGATTCTTGTCGGAAGCAAAACATAATGTAATCCAAGCAAGATTATATGACTTAAATAGGAAGAGTCGCTGTTCTAAGGTCAGCCATGCTGTTGTTATGATATGGAGAAAACATGAATGTGGAAGAAACAGAAGAGGCCCCAACTAGTCTAGTGAGCCCAACAGACCCAGCATAGACCCAGGAAACTACTTTAATTGTGTTGTTTCCCTCAAATCTGTGTGTTGTGGATGACCCAGTACAGTATAGTAAGCAGCCAGCATATTGTGACTGTGTGACTCTGTTCACAGTTTGTAGAACCAAATGCTTATACATAGCACCTTTGAAGGTGAAATGTTTTTATTCTAGTAAAAGTATATAAGTAAATATATAAATATCAGTGCATAAATGGGATTTTAATATTAAATTATTTGAGGGGAAATGTTTATATAATCATGTGTCTTCGATACATAAATTAAGAATTTTTTTTTTCCTTCTGACTGTCCTCAGCAGATTTTTCCATGATTCTGGGCTCTGTGGACTGCCTGTTGTATTTTAAGGAGAACACTCAGGCTCCCTTCCGAGTCCTTACATGTGGGGAAAGTGGCTACTTTTGAGCTTTACTGTTGCTCCAACTATCACTATGTTTTCCCCTCTGCTTTCTGTCTGAATTTCCTTATTGAAAAGTGGCTGTAGAGGAAGCAACCGCTTCTGATGTGAGAACATTGTCTCACAAGTACAGGACAAAGTGTGGTATTAGAGCTAATGGTTTGTTGTCACCATGTGCTGGGTGACACTGCTCCTGGGGAGATGTGAACAGGCATCTACTCTTCCCAGATAGGGAGCCAATAATAAGCCAAAGCAAGAATGCCACCAAAGCCAGGCAGTGGTGGCGCACGCCTTTAATCCCAGCACTTGGGAGGCAGAGGCAGGCGGATCTTTGCGAGTTCGAGGCCAGTCTGGTCTACAAAGTGAGTCCAGGACAGCCAGGGCTGCACAGAGAAACCCTGTCTCGAAAAACCAAAAAAAAAAAAAAAATGCCACCAAAGTCCAGCATGGTAAGCTAATTAGTTGTACTGGGATTACTTGAAGGAATACGGGTGAGGGATTACTTACAGGACAGAAGTGACTCAATGATACTTAGATTACCAAAACCCCACCCCAGCATGGCTGATGGTTCACCAACGATAGAAACCTCAAATTCACTGCATAACTTGCAGGTAGTTGGACAAGTCTCTGTGAGGAAACTCAGTTGGTCGGAGCCTCTTCCGGCAGGCAGCTCTGCTAGTCAGAGACTGTCTTCAGCAGTCCTTCCTGCTGATAGAAGCTTGAGGAAGAAGGGGCCTAGTGAAGGAGGTCAGTTTCTGGGGACTTCCTGGAGCCTTTGTGTTGTTTACTTCCTGAATTTTGATGAACTCCACCACAGGATGGACTGTCTGACCTCCCCTGACAAATTGCTGCATCTCACCTGAGATGGAGTATTTTGCCTAAGGAAATTGCTACACAGCTCCATAGATGCCATTGTCCTAGCCATGTGGCGCTTGTGACCTTCACTCACATGCTGGTGATGGCAGGTTAAACTATTTGTATACTAAGTCATTCAGCCAGAAAATATCCACATCCCAGATGGCACTCTGCTCCTTAGTGTTTGCTTATGTTATCAATATCTTTGTTACTTCTCTGCACACAACTAACAGCTCCTACGTCACACACTCCTGTGACCCAGCAGTGCTCGTCCTCAGTGTCCCACATGGCTGGGGTTAGCTTCTCTGTGAGGGAGAGCTGCTGGCTCTGAGCCGCAGTGCCTCAGCTCCCTATTCCCAGTCTGGGCTTGAGTCCAATCTACACACACACACACACACACACACACACACACACACACACACACACACTAGTATGCCAAGGCTTGTTAGATGGGAAGGCAGAGGAGTCGCAGGAAATAGCACACAGGGTGCTAGCACAAGAGGGATGCATAAAAAGCCCCCTTGGAGTTCTAAGAAGTCACCACCATTCTTTTTTTTTCTTCCCCTGTGAATAAAGCAGCCAAACATTAAAAAGTCAAAAGCTTAAAAAAAAAAAAAACAACAAAATGAAAAACATTTTAGTTGTCTCTATTTGACTTTTGAAGAATAGGCTGTTAAATGTATAAGATCAGAGTGACACTGGTGAGCTGTCCTCATTGTTGCAGCTAGCCATTCTGCCCTGACGTCAGCTGTCAGTATTAGGACACATCCACAGTGAGAGAGGGCGGTATTGCTGGAAATGCTTCATTATTCTGAAGAAGCGAAACTACTACTCTACATTCTGAGAGCATCATTTGTCAGTCCCGTCCTGATGATCCATGTGCCCTGGCACAGACCCATATCACCCTCCCTTTCTCTCCAGACCGAGCTAATAGACCTGTCTACAGTCGATGTGATCCTCATCTCTAACTATCACTGCATGATGGCGCTGCCCTATATCACCGAGCACACAGGATTCACAGGCACAGTGTATGCCACAGAGCCCACCGTGCAGATCGGCAGGTGAGAGGAATGCGGCTGCCAAGATCCTTCAGTGGCCACTGTTGAGTGTGATACCAGAAGTGTCCCATTTGTTTCCCAGGAACAGGGGAGAGTAGGCTGCCCTCTAGACACAGGAATGCTCACTGGGGATGCCTAGATACTGTGCCCCTGGCATCCCAGTCTTTCCTCTAGCATAGCTGAAAAGAGTGTTCACAAGCACTCCTCTGTAGATGGTGCTGAGCAGGACTGAGGCTTAGGAAGATGCCACAAAGATCCAGAGCAGAGGAAGTCTGTACATTCAAATAAAGAAAAGGAAGAAACTTCATTCCTTTGCTTTGAAAATATCCCCCTTTTCATGATTTACTGAGGGCTATAAATAGAGACAGCTTGTAGAAAACAAGGGAAGAAGAGTAATTAAGCAGTTAAGTTGTCCTTCTCTGGTGACAGAGTAAAATATAGCACTCTAAGGATTTAAGAGTGAGAAATCTTGCACCTGGAGAGATGGCTTGGCAGTTAGTGCTTGCTGCGCCCGGCGCACGCCCTTAATCCCAGCACTCGGGAGGCAGAAGCAGCCAGATCTCTGAGTTCAAGGCCAGCCTGGTCTACAAAGTGAGTCCAGGACAGTCAAGGATTCACAGAGAAACCCTGTCTCGAAGAACCTAAAAATAAAAAAGAGTGCTTGCTGCTCTAGCAGAGGACCGGGCCCAGCTCCTAGCATGCACATTAGGCAGCTCACGACCACCTACAACTCCTGTTCTAGGGGATCTTGCTCCTGGCTCCATGGGCACCTGCTTACATGCATACATATGCAGGCATATGTATGTGCACACACATAAAAAATAGATGATTTTTTTATTACTCATTTTATTTTATATGTGAGTGTTTTACCTGCAAGTGTGTCTATGTACCATTCCTGTACTTGGTGCTTTTGGAGCTCAGAAGAGGGCCTTGGATCCCCAGGAACTGACCCCCCTTAGAACTGGAGTTATAGGTAGTTGTGAGCCACCGTGTGGGTGCTGGGAACCAAACCCAGGTCCTCTACAAAAGCAGCAAGTGCTCTAAGCCACTGGGCCATCTCTCCAGCCACAAAAATAAATAAATCTTAAAAAGCAAAAATTAAAGTCTTCAGTCAGCTAAGAAGGTTATGCTTTCTTCTTCACTCCCATTAGGCCTTCCTTCACAGTATAGGTGGCTACTGAATGATAGCATAGAATCAGTTACTGAGAGAAGAGGAAAAAAACCTATAAGGAAAATTATTCCCAGGGTGGGGAGACCCATAACGTATTGCTTTGAAATAACCAATGTAAGTGGAAGCTTTTGAGATCCAATACACAGGATCAAGATGTACTATAAGCTGTTAGATTATGTTCAGGTTCTTATAAATAAATATCTAACAAGATGAGCTAGTGACAAGAAATGAAACAGAATATGTAATGTGAAAACATTACCTGCATTTTATACAAAAGCAATGAGGGGCCTGGTGTACACCTTTAATTCCAGCACTCAGAAGGCAGAGACAGGTGTAGCTCTGTGAGTTCAAGGCCAGCCTGGTCTACAGAATGAGTCCAGGACATCCATAAAGAAACTTCATCTCAAACAGAAAACAAAAAACCAGTGAGGGATTCCAGGAACCAGAAAGGGCCATTATAGGAAAACAAGACAGCAGTGTAGTGAGAAGAAGGACTACGAGTGTTAGGCTGTAATATGAGAAAGATGGCGCTAAGGATGGACTCTGGGAGCTCCCCACAGCACCAGTGAGCCTGGGCCTCAGATCTTGGGGTGCTGGGGCCAGTGCTGCTGCCTCAGGAAGGAGACAGAAACAGGGAAACAGATAGATGTGAAGTGAACTTACTTGGGTTTCTGTTGCCAGTGAATTTGTATGTCATCATTGTCTATACATTGATACAGAGAATATTAGCCTTTGTGGGTTATCTGTATTAGAGCATGAACTGAATTCAGATGTTAAAAATGTATTTGCAGGTGGGTGGGAAGGTGGGTATATAGGTTTTTGGAGGACAGTCTCATTCTGTGGTCTAGGTTAGCCTGGAAGTCACTATGTAGCCTAGGCTACCCTAGAACTCATGGCAGTCCTCTTGTCTCAGCCTCCCAGGTGCTGAGATTGCAGACATGAGCCGCCATACCCAGCTCTACTTCTAGCTTTTTGATTATTCTCTGGTCTTCAGGAGTGCTATCATTATGTGTGGAGCCTTGAGTGCAGCACTCCTTGGATGCCCTTGACTATATCAGATGGTCCATCTCAGAATGGCAGAGGTCTATTCCACTGCTGATCTTTTGGGCAGATTTCAAACTAGCTCTTGAGGTCTTCCTCTAAGCCAGTGGTTCTCAATCTTCCTAAGGCTGCGACCCTTTTATACAGTTCTTCCTGTTGTGGTGACCCCCAACCATAAAGTTATTTTCATTGATGCTTCATAACTGTAATTTTGCTACTGTCATGAATTGAAATGTAAGTGTCTGGTATGCAGGATATCTGATATATGTCCCCTGTGAAAGGGTCATTTAACTCCAAGGGGGTCGTGACCCACAGGTTGAGATCCGCTGCTCTCAGTGGAGTATTTCTGATTCCCAGCATGTGTTCACTTCTTGCATCAATTTAAAATGTCTGTCTCATGGGACAGGCTAGTGGATGGTGGGCAAATACACCTCTCCTGGCTACAGTATTCGCGGCAAATTGTTCTCCAATATTCTCCATGCTTTGTTTAAACCAGGCTTCTCATGGAAGAGCTGGTGAATTTTATCGAAAGAGTGCCAAAGGCCCAGTCTGCCTCCTTGTGGAAGAATAAGGATATTCAACGGTGAGAAACCCCCTCTCCTTGTTGACTACCGTTTTTATGCTTCAACACAGACCTTGTTAGAGTAAAAGGTGAAAGTGCTTCATCTAATTCACACGGTTCCGGGCCCTTGCTGGGTATGGGAGCTTTAGGAGCACATGTCCATGGAGGCTCTGGGTCTGGTGATCCCAGTCACTCAGGTCCTACCAGAACTGTCTTAAGACCTCTTCACCGCAGTGCTGTTGACACTTAGAAAGTAAAGAGCTAGGAACGGCAGCAGGGCTCTGTGGGTAAAGGGGCTTGCCACCACGCTGAAGACTGAATTTGATCCCCAAGACCCACTGGTTGGCCTCTGACTTCTGTGCATGTGTCTTGTCACATACGTGCCATGCACATACATCATACACACATACATGTACACTATAAATAAATAATGTTTTTAAAAAGTAAAAAAAAAAATGTTTGCTGCTTAAAGAAGCTAAGGAGGACATTTCTTAGATGAAGTCAGTCAACTGTAAGAAAAGACTTTCTTGCTGGGTGGCACATGACTTTAATCCCAGCACTTGGGAGGCAGAGGCCAGCCTGGTCTACAGAGTGAGACAAGGATAGCCAGGGCTACACAGAGAAACCCTGTCTGGAAAAAAAAAATAAAAACAAAAAAAGAAAGAAAAAGAAAAGATTTTCTTCTATAAAGGCTGGAGGTGAAGCCGGGCATTGGTGGCGCACGCCTTTAATCCCAGCACTTGGGAGGCAGAGGTAGGCGGATCTCTGTGAGTTCGAGGCCAACCTGGTCTACAAAGCGAGTCCAGAACAGCCAGAGATACACAGAGAAACCCTGCCTCGAAAAACCAAAAAAAAAAAAAAAAAGGCTGGAGGTGAGAAGATAATTCAATGGATAAAGTATCTTCCCCACAGTCATTAGGGTCAAAGTTCAGATCCGCAGAACCCATATAACAGCAACCGTGATCCCAACACTTAGGAGGAAGAGATAGGGGCTCCCTAGAGCAAGCTGGCTAGACTGGTAGAACTGGTGAACTCTGGGTTCAGCAAGAGGCCTGCTTCAGTCAATAAGGGAGAGCCATTCAGGAAGACATGCACATCAACTTTGGGCATCCACACATATGCACAGAAGTGCACATACACATGTAGACATTGTATGTCTACACACATTTAAACACATAAATGCACACATACCACACCCGCTCACACACTTGTACACACATACATACACGCATACACACACACACACACACACACACACACACACACACACACACACACA
>CAJQZJ010032201.1:5620396-5631369 GCA_907164525.1 Lophiomys imhausi | reverse complement strand
CTCACCAGGGGCAGGTATCGGGCACTGACCGCAGTGTCAGGATTGGTGACCACTAGGCAAAGTCTCTTGTAAATTTTGTCTTGAGCTGATAGTGACTAGAACAAAAGATGAGTAAGTAGTGAGCTGTGTGATCTTAGGCTGGGATAGGAGTCCTGGGGACAGCACAGCGGGGTTCTTTCTAGAGGAGTGGAGATAGTTTAGGTTGGGCAGTCCATTTGAAACCAAAGCTAAAGAGCCATGTGAAGCCGTGAGGCAAAGCCTGCCGAGATGGTGGAGAGCTCCTGGGGCAGAGCAGGCATGTTGAGAGCAGAGAAAGCCTTTGTGACTGCAGTCTACTGCACGGTCAGGAAAGGGAGAGGCCAGGCACACACACACACCTTGGTAGACTGTGATAAAGTCTCATTATATTTCTTATTCATTCTTCTGTGTGTGTGTGTGTGTGTGTGTGTGTGTGTGTGTGTGTGTGTGTGAGAGAGAGAGAGAGAGAGAGAGAGAGAGAGAGAGAGAGAGAGAGAGAGAGAGAGAGAGAGAGAGAAAGAGAGAGACTGTGGTGTGTGTACTTGTTAGTGTGGGCATGTGCATGAATGAAAAAGGTCAAGGCCGGGGTCTGTCCTTGATCTCTACCTTGATTCCTTGAGGCATCGTCTCGTCTTTCACTGAACTTGAAGCTCTGCTAGACTGGCTAGCCAGTGAGTTTTAGGGATCCACCTGTCTCCACCCCAGCTAGGTTATGGGCTAGTCAGGCTGTGCCGTCAGGCTCAGCTTTTTTGTTTCGTTTTTCCAGATGGTGTTTCTCTGTGTAACAAGCCCTAGCTGTCCTGGACTCTCTTTGTAGACCAGGTTGGCCTCGAACTCACAGAGATCCACCTGCCTCTGCCTCCTGAGTGCTGGGATTAAAGGTGTGCACCACCACACCCAGCCAGGCTCAGCTTCTTAGGTGGCTGGGGCTCTGAACTCAGGTCTTCATGCTTACACTGCAGCACTCTACCCACTGAGCCATTTCCCAACCCCTCCTTATTGTATCTTTTGTTTTGTTTTATTGAAACAGGGTCTTACTATGTAGATTTGGCTGGCTGGTCTGGAACTCACCATCTAGAGCAGGCTGGCTTCCAACTACAGAGATTGAACGTCTCTGCCTCAAAAGTGCTAGACTTAAAGGCCTGCACACCCCCACCTCCCTTTCTCATTGTATTTTAGTGTGGAAGGGAAGCTACTAGCAGGTTTAAGTTAGTCACGCATTACAGTTGCATTTGGCAATAAGTTATACCTAAACATTCTTATGAATATAAAAGTTAACCCTCAGGCATTTGTAGAGAACCTACTGTTTATTTTATAGACCCAGTTCTTTTGTGTTTGTAAAGGAAGAGTGGCCAAGATTAGGTCGTCAGTTGCTGAACATACAGATAGCATGTAGAAGTCTCTGTCACATTGTCTCTTTGAGATTTGTCACTTTGTGAACATGATCTTAAGATGCTACTGTCATCACAACAAAACAGAAATTGAGCCTGGGCCTTTCTGCTTTTCTTGTAGTTCTATCCTTTCTCTGTGGTCTATACTACAACCACCACCTGGGTACATAGAAATCCTATCCCTGTGCTCTGTCTGTTTGAGGGTTAGTGCCTACCTACCACATTTCTTACAGAAAGTTCTCATGTTTTAGAAATATTTGCTGTGGGCTGGAGAGATGGCTCAGAGGTTAAAAGCACTGGCTGCTCTTCCAGAGGTCCTGAGTTCAAGTCCCAGCAACCACATGGTGGCTCATAACCATCTATAATGGGATCTGGTGCCCTCTTCTGGCCTGCAGGCATATATACAGACAGAACACTGTATACATAATAAATCTTAAAAAAAAAAAAAAAACCTTATTTAAAAAATGCTTTATTTTTTTAAAAAAATATTTGCTGTATTTGTGACAGATAAATGTATGATTTGAACATATTTGTTTGTATGTGTATGCATATGTATATATCTTACAGAATGGTTAAATCAAGCTGATTAGCACACCCCATTTTCAAATAGGAAAAAGAACTCTGTGTTCTGTTTGGAAAAATTAGGTGCTGCTGCCATTCTGCAGTGTTTATTCATGTTTTCTGTAAGGGTAGGGGCAGACTCTCATGTGACTCAGGCTGGCCTCAGACTTGATATATAGCTAAGGATGACCTTGAAGTCTGTCCTCCGTCCTCTGTCAAAGTGCTGTCATTACAGGCATACCACCACCTCTGGCTCATGCCTTCTTTACATCCAAGTTTTATCTCAAGTTCTAGACGAGACAAGCTTCCTGTTTCCCTGTAGCTGGTGGAATTCTGGGCCCTTCCCGCTTATTGAGATCAAAATCCCATCAATATCATCATAATCTGCCTCATTGAATCAAAAATTTTTACTGGCAGGCAGCTTCTTTCATTTTTTATGTATTCTGCCCGAAAAGACAGAAGGATGACTTGGCTGCCAGCTTCTCTGATTTGCCCTGCTTGGATCAAAACCTTTACAGTACTGTTGATGTAATTTCCAGTAAATTGTCCTTACAAGGGCCATAAATTTAAAGGGAAAATAAGGTCTTGAAAATAATGAGCAACAAGCCAGGCGTGGTGGTGCACGCCTTTAATCCCAGCACTCGGGAGGCAGAGTGTCGAGAGCGCGGTTTGGTCATCCAAATCCCGACACCTCCTTCTCTATGGAAGGGAGTCGTGTGACCAGGTGACGGCACTCGCCACCCAATAGGGTCAAATGGAATACACTTAGGCAATGTTGGTCTTTATAATATTTATTATACTAAATAGTAATTACAACCTATACTAAATGAAATATCTCTACTTCTACAGGATCAGGATAAGCTGCATCAATCAAACAGAAACACTTAATGGTCATTAAAGCTAGAATAACTAATATTACAATATATAACCACCACATCCTACATTTATATTAATATTCCCACATCACACATTATACGACCTGTCCGTCGCTCCAGCTCCTCTCTGGCTAGTCACGAACCTCGAACCACTTGAGTGAAAGCTTATGGTCTCAGTTCAATGCCTGAGGATAGAGCAAGAGTCTCAGTCCAAGGCCTGAGGATAGAAGCAAGCAAGGCAGAGGCGGACGCCAGTGTAAACTGAGCGACCCTGACTGCTTGTCTGCTCCGGCTTTTTATACTTTTCTTTCATTCTAATTAGCATATGTCTACGTCACCCGCATATGGCAGCACTCTTCTACGTCATCCACATATGGTGGCACTCCTTATCTACTTATCTTTCTCCTACAGCTGGTCTCAGCTGGGCTGAGGCTGACAGCTGTTACCAGGCTCTTTACACAGAGGCAGGCGGATCTCTGTGAGTTCGAGGCCAGCCTGGTCTACAAAGTGAGTCCAGGACATCCAGGGTTACACAGAGAAACCCTGTCTCGAAAAACCTAAAAAAGAAAATAATGAGCAACAAACCTAAATAATTAGTTTTGATTTCTAGTTGGCAACCTGTTCTTATGTAACAAAGGGGGGAAAAGCAGATTTTTTTTCCTTTGCCCACATTGTTACGTTTGTATTAAATACATGGGAATAAGGAAGTTTTAATCTGAAAAAAATTATGATGGTCTATGGTAGAAGCCAAGAAACTGTGGCCCTAGGGTGTTGTTTTTAATTAAAAAATAAATCCCCTGCCATTCAATTCACCAGTGAAGACAGATGTACCATAGGAGCCAGATCCTGAGATGAAAATCTGTTAGCTCAGAGAGGCAGAGAAAGCACCCAACTGACTTTTCTATTCTACCAATATTCCAGAAAGATAAAACCTTCCTACTCAGCTCATGTCCTAGAAGGAAAAAGCTTGGTAGCTCGCCCAACTAACTTTCTTATTCAGCTGAAAGCCCAGAAAGAAAAAGTCCAGAAGAACCTAAGGAAGTACCCTACAAGGAGAAAAGCCAAAGAAAGAAGCCGTGAAGGAAGACAAAACTCCAAAGGAAGAAAAACTTCTGAAGGAGAAAACCTTCCAATTCCTTCTCCACACTGTCTTAGATACCCTCCAATGTCCCTCCTTTCTGTTTAATCCCTGTCAACTGCTTTCTTGCTCCACCTCTTGACCTAGGGTTCACTTTGTTTAATCCTGTGTGCAGAAAGCTCTTGGATCAAAGGTGCGCACTAGGGCTGAGCCACACCATAACCACCTGTTTACAGTAAACAGAAAGTTCTTAGATTTAAAGTGTGTGCCAGGGCAAAGTGCTTGTTTACAGCAAAGAGAAAAGCTCTAGAGTGACTTTCTAGGTCATTTTTCTGACATATCTCTAGGATGAGCCATGCCCAATAGAAACAGATTTTTTTCAATTTACAATCTCGGGGTTCACAATGTGATCAGATGTTCTGCAACACTGGGGCTCTCTCTGGCCCATCACTTATTCTGGAAAGGTTTTATTGGGTTGCAGACACACCTGTTGTTTGTTTGTGATTCGCCTAGAGCTCAGTATATGCTGCAATGGCCGGTTTAAAGGTAAACATCACAGAAAGTCGGCTGTTCTCTGGTCTTCCTGATTGGAATCTCTGAGCAGAGAAACACCACACAAGCATTGCAGTGATCTATAAATATGGGGGAAGAGGCCTTTGCCTAGGCTGGAGGCAGCAGGAGTGGAGAGATGGCTGGGCATGGTGGCACATGCCTGTAATACCAGGACTCTGGAGGCAAAAGCAGAAGATCTGTGTTTGAGGCTACCCTGGTCTACAAAGTGAGTCGAGGACAGCCAGGGCTATTACACAGAGAAACCCTGTCTCAAAAAACCAAAAAGAAAAAGAAAACATAGACAAGTCTGTAATTCCAGAAGCCTTTATGATGGCTTCTTGCAGCCATCAAGATGTTCAATGAGATGGCTCACCGGGCAGTGGTGAGTTTGTCACCTGAGTTCAGTTCCTGGGACCCAGATGGTGAAAGGAGAGAACAGACTCCCACAGGTTGTCCTCTTACCAAAATATAAGTGCACACACATGCTCACAAAATAAATGCAAATTTCAATATGATTTTTTTTTAATGTAGAGCATTTATTGATGGCTACTGTCTTCAGGAAAGGAAAAATGGAAGTCAAATATCCTGTGTGTGAATGACATTGAAAATAAGGATAATGCATTTGACAAAGAGTTGCCAAGGTGACCATCTGTCTCAGAAGTCAGTTGTAGGTAACAATGGATGTGAACCTGAGAGAACTTTAGCTAGAAGTACAAGGCCAGAACCTGGGTTAAAGGCAAATCTAGAAACAAATTGGAGAATCACCATACTTTCTTCAGTTATATAAATAAAAGGCTGGGGCCAAACATCGACCTGTAGGAAAATATTTACCAGTAGACTGTAAAGGGAAGAAAAGCAATCTTGTGTATGTATGGCTGGAAAGGGAGAAGAAAATTGAGACCATAGCAAAGAGAGTGTCCTGAACAGGAGGGAAGGGCATGGGTTCTCAGTGCTGACTCTGTTGGCACTGCCGCTCAGCTCCCATGTCCAGCTCTTGGTCTGCAGTGCGCGCTCTGACAGTGGTATCTGCAAAGACCGCTGTGCTGTCTCTTGCTTCCCCTTGTATCTCTTCCTCCTCCTGGCTGAAATCAGCATACCATGTCACCACAAGTGATGATAGTTGTTTTATACCAAATGTTAAAGAGAGTGCTTTTGTGGTCCCTTAGATGAAATGTGTCCATGGTCCACACCTGTTTATCAAGGATTTTTTCCTCTAGTCTTCATTTTCTGATTTTTTTTAAGACATGTCCCCTTAGAGGGTGCTTTCTCTGAGTCTGAGATAATCATGTGACCTGTAGACTGTTAATGAATTTGTGTTCTCTATTCTGCCCTTCATTTCCTCTGTTGCTTTACCCCATTTCATCTTTGTAAATGTGAAAAACTCTCCTGTTGTCATTTAACTGTCATTTTAGTACGCAGTGCTTTGTGGTTCATCTTAAATAGGTCATAATGTCCTTCGCAGTGTTCATTCCTTAGATAACCCAGTGATATGTTACTATATTTTTGGTTTTAGTCCATTCTGTCTGGTTAGACTTGGGTTAGACAGTACTTTTTTTTAATTCTTGTTTTTGTTTCTGTTAGCACAATTAATTGTACATACTAATGTCTTTCACTATACCATTTACACAGGCACACCGTGCATACTGATCATAACCAGCCATTGTTCTCTCGGTCTCACACTCCCTCTTCCTGGGGCCTTCTAATCACTGTCCTCTTTTGGTTTGGGGGGTATGGGTTATTTATTTTTTTATCTTTTTTCTTTTCTGCACATGAGAGAGAACATGCAGTCCTTTGCTTTCTGTGTTTCTATAGCTGGTAATTTCCTAATGTACTGTTCCAGTTACATCCAATTTGATGCACATGACAAGATTTTTGTTGTTCTAACTGAATGGGCTACATTATGCAGATATCTGCATATTCCCTTCATCAGTTCATGTCTTGGGAGCACCTAGACAGAGTTCATATCTTTGTTTTGTTTTCTTGAAGTTTCATTGTCCATGATCTCATAAATGTGCATTCCTCCCACAAATCTAAAGAAAATACTGTAAATTTGAAGCCCCTAAAACCATTGTTCAGATCTAAGGTGGCCACTTTGTTGATTGTGTATTGTTGACAATTCTCTTCTGTTGTTTGTTGTGTTTTTTGTGGCAGTGCTGTGATGTAGACACACCACAGGGAAAGTCAAACATCATATAATTGAAACAAGGGCCACAAGAAAGCTGAGCTACAAACAGGCCCTGAATCTGTTGCTGCCTCTGGCTCAGTTAATGGCACCAGAAAGCCGGGAGAGGATCACAGCTACAGGCTGTGTGTCCCTCTCCATTTGCTGTCTCCATTGTTTGTCTCATTTGGCTGGACACTGTCTCTCCTCAGAGTATTTCCTTCTCTCAAAAATAGTGTGCGCTGCTTAAGTGCATTCCTGTGTGTGTTTGTATATTAATTTCCTCATTGCATCAAAGCTATTCCCTAAGCCCCTCCCCTTTAGCAGTGGAGTCTCCAAAGAGGCAAGGGGAGATAAGATGGTGGGTGTGACCTTTACAAAGTTCTGATAGGGGAAGAGCTTTCCTCCACAGTTCCACTGAACGTTATTGTAAGACCAGTCGTCCACCGGGAGTCTAGGGTTAGGGAATGGGGGCGCTTATGAAGGGGTGGGGTTTCATTGGTTTTGGAGGGCAGAGTTGTACTTCATGGTCAGGGATGTATCTTGCTTTCCTAGGCAATAAATCCTTAACTATTTCACTCATTCCTTTTCTGCCATCTAGGGTTTTTAAGGTGTAAAAGATGTTCATATTTCCCTGTATTATTGCTAACTACTGTTTTCACTTTCTCTTAATTGGGCTACCATTTCTCTTGTATATTTCAGTCGTCTAGTTACAGCACCCTGACATGGGCTACCATTTCTCTTGTATATTTCAGTCGTCTAGTTACAGCACCCTGACATGCTTCTTGTACCTCCTGGATCCTGCTTCACATCTAAGAATGAAATCTGTATGACATCCTAGGGATATCATCCCGTATTTTCTCCACTCCACCTTGGCCTTCATTGTCTAAGTAGCGTTATTACCAGAACCCATTCCCTGTTTCAGGCTTCTGACTTCTTATTCTCGGCCCTGTTCACAGGCATCACTCAGATATCTGGAGTCATTTCTCAGTTACACCTTCTCTTTTTACTATTGGCCTCTGCACATGCGCACACGAGTATGCACACCTTCATGTGTACACATGCCCACATGGGTATGCACACCTTCAGGTGTACATGCATATACATACACACTGCCAACTTGCACACACACACACAAACATAATTGGAAAGAAAGAGAAAGACTGTTGGAAGGGAAGAGGAAAGAAAGGGGGGCAATGGAGAAGTGTGAATATGATCAAAGTGCATTATATATGGGAATGAAAATGTCATAATTAAGCCTGCTACTTTATAAGTGAATGTGTGTTCATAAAATTAAATTGTTAGAGGACCAACACAGTAAACACATTTCTTACTAGGTTTAGAGTTTTGGTTTTTTGTTTTTATTTTCTGTATGTAAGTTTTTGCTTGCACACATGTGTCTGTGCACCGTGTGCATGCCTGCTGCCTGCAGAGGTCAGAAGAGGGTAGCAGATCCCCTAGAACTGGACTTAGGGATAATTTTGAGTCACTATGTAGGTTATGGGAACTGAGCTCCAGTCCTCTGCAAGAGCAGCTAGTGTTCTTAACCCTGATCCATCTTTCCAGTCACCTAAGCTTAGAGTTTTCACTATTTTATTCCATCTGTTTATAGCCATCAGTGAGGTGCTTTTGATTTGTTTTGTTTTGTTTTGTTTGTTTGTTTATTTGTTTGTTTCTCGAGACAGAGTTTCTCTGTGTGTCCCTGGCTGTCCTGAACTCACTCTGTAGGCTGGCCTTGAACTCATAGATCTACCTCCCTCTGCCTCTCGAGTGCTGGGATTAAAGGTGTGTGCCACCATGCCGGGCAATTACAGACAGCTGTGAACTGCCATGTAGGTGCTGAGATTTGAACCTGGGTCCTTTGGAAGAGCAGCCAGTGCTCTTAACCACTGAGCCATCCCTCCAGCCCTGTGCTTTTGATTCTTGGACAAGTTCTTCTTTTTGTGTTTGAACAAAGTATTCCACTTTAAGCACTCACTAAGTGGATGTTGACTCCAGTAACAGGTGCATTTGTCTTTGGAGAAGTACAGACATTTGATGTGTCACCTGGGATTGGAGGGTGTCACTAAAGCCTTTTATGCCTATATCTGTCTGGAGTCCTGGGAATTACTGAGGCTGTCTCTGCTTAGGACTGATATTACAAACAAACATCTGTAAACCTGATCACCAAGTATCTTGTAATGGTTCCTACTCAGTAGCATACTAGAGCACACTGCCCTGCATTTGTTTGTGAGTTTTCAGTCTTCAAAAGAAGATACGGCTGGCTGAGGTCCAGAGACAGTGTCCTTCAGAGTGGTCTGTCCCCATTGTGTTTTCTCCTGGCTCAGCCATTCTTACACGTATAGGGGTCATGGCCTTTCTGACCACTCATTTGAATCTACATAGGCACACAGAATAGAATGCAGCATTTCAGGGGATTTTGCGGCCCTCTGAGTTCCTCCTCCATCTCAGTCACTTTAGTCTACTGTGTATATAAAATTGTTGCTATCGTAAGCCAAATATGCCACCTACTGCTCTCTGGGTCTCCTTTGTCACTATTTCACATTCCTTCCGGTATACACAGGAAACAGTCCAAGGCTTTTTGCATAACTACTGCTTAAAACCATTGTGTCCCCCACCAACGCACACTTCCTTCCTTTTGTGGAAACTGTGGTACAGAGGTATGGATCTGAGTTCTGCTCAAGAAGGGAAAAGGCTGTTAGCTGCATTAGTAAATATCTGAGGAAAGGAAACAAACCAGTCACGTACTACATGTTCAACACTGTGCTCTCTGTGCCCAGTTAAAGAAGTGTCTTCCAAGTTATGAGGCAGTTTATCACAAGGCTGTACCTTGTTATTTAACAACATAACGAAGCCCATGTCTCTATTCTTCAATGTTCAATATTAAAAGAGAATCTCTCAAGAAGTATGGATACTCAAAGGTGACAACCCAGATTTGGGGCTTTGTTAGGCTGCTCTATTTGAATGTTCTTTCTTTACTGAGGATGATACCAATGGTACCAAAAGGAGGGAAGAGACTTCTTCATAATGTATGTGGCCTGGAGCTTTTTGGGACAAATAGTCACAAGATAAAAACATTTGTGAACTCTCCAGCCTCTTAGTTCTTGCACCTTTGTTTCCAGTCAAATCTTAACTTAGGCAGAAAAGCAAAGTCTTTTTAAGTGCTCTGAAAATAATCACAGTTTAAATGGTGCTAGGTAAAAATAAATGCCAGCATCAATGTCATGTCCCAATGGGGTTCACAGCAGGTAGTGTTTGAATCCCCAAGATTCACGAAAGTCAACTAAAGGAGGTAGGTCAGGACTGTCCCATCTCGTAGGAAACTTGGCTCAAAGCTTGCTCAGGGTTATAGGGCTGGTCATGGAATTGGGAATGGGTGTAAATTTCTAAGCCAGCTTTCCTTCTGGTTCCTCCACCCTTGATACATAGGTAAATCACCTCACCTCTGTCTTCTCATAATACCTGCTTATCCCTTCATGTTATAGTTATACTGAGAAGTGTAGTTATATAGTTATTCAGTTCAAATGTGGTTGCCAGGGAAACAGCAGGAGCTGTCAAAGACCAGCTTCAACTGATCAGGGTAAACTGAGGCATGGCGTAGACTCAGTGATTGATCACTCAGCAGACATTTCTCTGAAGGAACAAAGTTTGATTCACTGGGGCTGTTGAAGTACTCTCTGGGACCATCGTAAAGGGTGAGGGAACACAAACACATACAAGCTCCAACAAGCTCTAATCACTTTACATATACTACATACATACACACACACTTGGTGGAAGGAGCAAAGCTCGAACAACTTTATTTTTTCTCCCACAGCTTATATATCCCAGCAAAATCTTTCAAGCAATATGAAAATTACAATGTGATTACATTCTATTTTTCCTCTGGTAAAATGACTATGAAAAAACAGTATGTTCTCCAATACCCTTACATGAATAAACATTTTACATATTACAGGTGAAAAAATCCAAATTATTCCCAAGAACCCATGTACATTCGTAACTAAGCAACTTGTTATAGTTTAAAGTGTAAGCAAGCAAGGTAATTTTCTCAGCCAATTTTTCTTTACTGGCAGGCTGCAATTTGTGGTTATAAAGAAAGGATCAGTTATCTTATTAGTTATCTTAAAAAGTGATCTTATGCCGGGCGGTGGTGGCGCACGCCTTTAATCCCAGCACTTGGGAGGCAGAGGTAGGCGGATCTCTGTGAGTTCGAGGCCAGCCTGGTCTACAATGTGAGTCTAGGACAGCCAGAGCTGTTATACAGAGAAACCCTGTCTCAAAAAACCAAAAAAAAAAAAAAAAAA
The DNA here is from genome assembly GCA_907164525.1 of Lophiomys imhausi. Lineage (NCBI taxonomy): Eukaryota > Metazoa > Chordata > Mammalia > Rodentia > Muridae > Lophiomys > Lophiomys imhausi. The sequence goes on along the minus strand of CAJQZJ010032201.1, from coordinate 5,620,426 downwards.
AAAAAAAAAAAAAAAAAAAAAAAAAAAAAA
>CAJQZJ010032201.1:5590780-5611974 GCA_907164525.1 Lophiomys imhausi | reverse complement strand
GTGTGTGTGTGTGTGTGTGTGTGTGTGTGTGTGTGTGTGTGTGTGTGTGTATGTGTGTGTGTGAGAGAGAGAGAGAGAGAGATCCTAAAACTTAGAGTATGGTGTGTGTGCTTGTGTGTGCTGACCAACCTGGTCACCAACTGTTGATTAGCCAGCTGTGAGGTTTTTGTTTTATTTTGTTTGTCACAGTCTATGTAACCCAGTCTGGCCTCAGATCCTGCATCTCAGTTCCCTGCAGCTGGGTGAGCAGGGCTACTGCAAGGAACAAGGGCACAGGCACCAGCAGAGAGCCACGTCTCAGGAAAGGCAGGAGCTCTTCTCCCCAAAGCACTGCTGGGTCCTGGAACAGGAAGAGGACCATGAGTGGAAAACGGCAGTGGTAGAGTTCTTGTCTATCATGTACAAAGCAAAAACTCAAAACAATTATAATAATGATAGCTCCAAAAGCTGTGTGTCTGATGCGGGCACCTTGGCATAGCGGTGCAGACTGTCACACTGCACTTGTGGGGCATATAGGAGCTGGGTACAGAATGTATTACAGTTATGTAAGTTGTTAACACTGGGGACATGAAAACTGTACTCTCCAAAATTTTTATAGAGCCAAGATTACTCAAAACAAGTTATCTGTCTGTCTGTCTATCTATCTATCTAAGAAAAAATGTGCTTGCAAAAGTCAGCATCCTGCATGAGCTATACAGGCCTGGCTTTTATTCATCAGCGCCAGGAAGCTTTAAAAGAACTTGAGTATTTAGTGTTTGTGCTGCTGCCACTAGGTGGCGGTAAATGCCCAGTGCACTGCCTAATGCCTTGCTGTGTCTTCTTTAAAGGCTTTGTCACAACAAGCAGAGTAAAGTGTATCTTCCAGAACCACCTTTCCCACATGCAGAGGTAAGAGAAGGGAGCCGGTGAGCAAGGGCACAAAAGAGATGTGGGTGACAGTCCGACCTATGCCTAACACATCCCAGGTACAATGGCACACACCTGTACACCCAGCACTGCTGAAGCAGATGGGCTGTGAGTTCCAGGACAGCCTGGGTTCCAACAATACTAAATCTTAAGCCACATACACACACACGAGGAGGGGGATATGATAGGGCCTAAGCTTAGTAGGGCTGACCTTTAATCCTAACACTTGGAAGGCAGAGACAGGTTGATCTCTGAATTCCCGGCCAGTGAGGGCTACACAGTAACCATGTTTAAAAGAAAAGAAAAGAAAAAGAAAGAAAGAAAGATGATAGAAAAGTACACAATTTATGTAATTCATTTGCTTCCTCTAATTAATAATTATATTACCATAAATCTGAACCTCCCTACTTCTGATGTAGGTATGCAAGGGATTTTTATTATAATATCTACTCCCAGCTATTTTTAGGAACAAATCTATTATCAAAATGTTCTTTCTATGGGCTGATGTTGAAATAATTAATTAAATTATTACCAGTATTTATATTATAGTTAATTGGTTGGTAGTATTAATCCTTAACTCACCATTATAAATAATCACATAGACATCTGATGGATCTTAACAAGGCTTAACCTGGATTGAGCAATCTTGGCCCATCTAAGCTAACTTATAATTCTCTTCCCCAAATAAAACCCCATATAATATACATACGTTCCCTTGAGCTGTTATTCTCCATGCTATGCTGATGTTCCAGACCACATGGAATGATGTTCTTCTATCTGGCGTGTCTTCTTCCTCCTTCCTGGTGCTTCTTCCCATGATTCTCTCTGTTCCTCAAGAGCCCACCAACCTTTGCCCCACCTACCTCTCTTCTACCCAATCCAGGATGCAGTGTTTATTCAACCAATCAGAGACAGTGGTTAGCAAGTATTCAAACAATCAGAGACAGTGGTTAGCAAGCAAGGTAACACGGCATCACTTGGTGTAAGTGCTTATGGCCTCGCACAGCAAGCAGGCCTCTGGGAGCAGGTTAATTAACATTTACAATATTTAACAGGTCACTGTGTCAGGCTGGAGAGATGGTTCAGTAGTTAAAAACACTGGATACCTTTCTAGAGGACCCAGGTTCAATTCTCAGCACCCACATGGTGGCTTACAACCATCTATAACTCCATTTCCAGGGGATCTGACTCCATATATGCAGGCAAAACACATGTAAAATTACTTTTTTCAAATGTTCTTTCTAGTCATATCAATCACATATGTAAAATGTCTTCAACTTTTAAACTATTTGTATGTGTTCGTGTGTGTGCAGGTGTATACATCAGTTACCAACCTAATTGCCCCACACCCTTGTTTTATTTTATTTTATTTATTTTCTTGAGATGGATTCTCTTACTGAACCTGGAGCTTATTAATTCAGCCAGGCTAGCTGGCTTTTAAGCCTTGGGGATCCTCTTGACTCCCCCTCCCAGGTTCTGGACACACATGGACACAGCAGCTTTTTCTTATATTTTTGGTTGTGAGCCTAGCCTTTAACGGCTGAGCCATCTCTCCAGCCCAGCACCTTTTTCTGTAGGGTGGTGAGTCCAAACTCAGGTCCTTATGCTTGTACAGCATGCAGTTACCAGCTGGATATTCTTGGAGCCTTTAGAAATTTTCAGTAGTGAAGATGCAGTTTACAAGATGGAAAAGTCCTCTCCTTACAGACCTGATGGGCGTTTCCTTGCCCCTGTTTGATTTCTATCATTTGTTTGCCCGAGTGGTATCTCATGTGCATTTCTTTGTGTGACTCATGTTATTATTACTATGTTATTGCTGTCTAATCAGCAATCCCATATCACAAATACACTATAGTGAATTTAGATGCTTCTCCTGTTATTGGACATGTTATTCCTCGATTTTTGCTAAATAAGAATTCTCAACTGATATCACCACTTCTGCAACACAAGTGTCTGGCACAGCCATGAACATGCTGGCGCCTTTGTTCCTGTATACCATAATACATGAGAATGTTGCCAGAAATGCACAAGAACTCTGGGTGGTGACCTACTCTGTACCCCAAGGCCTGCTCAGAGTCAAGTGGACTTTGTGGCACAGCTGCTGCCTCCCCAGCATTGTCTTTCCCAGAATGCCATGTAGTTCAAGGAAAGGAGTGCAGGGCCTTTTCATATTTTCATCTTTTGCTTAGTATCCATTCATCTCCATCTTCTCATAGCTTCTTCAGCACTGAATTAATATCCCATTGTCTTTTCGTTCCAGTTTATCCACTTATCAACTGCAGGACATTTTAGTTGCTTTCAAGTGTTAGCAATTATGAATAAAACTGCTGCAAATGTCAGTGGGCAGGGTTTTACTGCTGCAAATGTCTGTGGGCAGGGTTTGCAGATCTTAAGCCTTCCACTCCTTTGAGTTAAATACTACAGGAGCATGGCTGCTAGCTCCTCTGGTAAGCATATATAAACATTTGTTTAACAAACAACAAAGTCTTCCATGGTGGCTGTGCCATTTCTCATCCCACAAGCAAGGAGGGAGATCTCCTCTGTACCACACTCTCACCACCACTTGGTAGGATGGGTCTAGCCTCTGGCCATTGCACTGGACAAGGAACAGAGTCCGCTGCTCTGATTGTCACTCCCTGCTGGTGCCTGGGGTTGAGTGTCTCCTAGTGCTCACTTGCTCTCTGTACATCCTCTCTGGTGAGTTATCTCTGCAGAACTTTGGCATAAGCCAGGTTGTTGAGTTTTGACAGCAGTCCTCAGGGAGGTGTGGCTTGTCGCCTTTGAGTGTATTTTTCAGTCATTTCTACAGCACAGCTAGGTTCTTCAGCCGACAGCTCCCGGGTTCTTGTGTGTTTAGCTCATTCAGACCAATAAACTGAAGCACTACCGGAGCATCCACGGAGACTTCAGCAATGACTTCAGACAGCCGTGTGTGCTCTTCACTGGGCATCCTTCCCTCCGGTTTGGGGACGTCGTCCACTTCATGGAGCTCTGGGGGAAATCCAGTCTCAACACTGTCATATTTACAGGTAAATTTTAAGCGTAACAGGTCCCTATCCTTTCCATTGGGCTGACATGACAGTTCATGGGCCTACAAAGTTGAGGAACGCATAAATACGACCCACCAGCCTGGCACATCTCTAATCTGAGCACTGAGGAGGCTGAGGCAGGAGGATCAAATTCCAGGGCAGCCTGTCTCAAAAAACAACTAAGCAGGAAAACAGATACAAAGGAATACATAAGCCATGGTGGGCACCTGTGTGTCAAGCACATTTTTATGTGCTCTTTTTGGATCTTTTTTCACTATTGAAATCTGCTGAGCTTCTCTTTGGTAGGGTTTTGTGAGGTGTCGGGAAACTCCAGGATGCCAGGGTTGGTCTGGTCTCACCAGTTACTTAAGGATTGTTTATGTACCTGGGTCTTGTGCTTTGACTGTGATTTGCTCTGGCTTACAGCTATTCTTCTGGAAACAGACTCCTCAGGGAGGAACAAAAGCCTTCCGTGAGATGAGGCCAGGCAGAGGTGACTTAGGGAATCTCCCTATTTATCAGCGTAAGGTCTTCAGGCTGCCTTGAAGTTTAGAAATGTCACAGGCTGTGAAGTTAGAATCTTGGAAGTTTGTTGCACCCTTAGTCATGCCCATCTGTATTAGTCAGGGTTCTCTAGAGTAACAGAGCTTATACGTAGAATGAATCTCTCTTCATATGTACACATGGGATTTATTGGAATGACTTGCAGGCTGCAGTTCAGCTAATCCAACAATATCCAGCAGGTGGCAGTGAACACAAAGTCCAGTAATCCAGTAGTTGCTCAGTCTCCCGAGGCTGAAGGTCTCAGGTGTCTCCGGTGTATGTTGGAGTCCCAAAGAAATAGGTTCTAATACCAGTGCTAGCAAGGTGAAGGCAGGCAGGCAAGGGGCAAAGCTCCCTCCTCCTATGTCCTTGTATAGACTTCCAGCAGAAGGTACAGCCTAGATTAAAGGTCTATCTTCCCGTCACCACCAGGATTTTGCTGAGGCTGTCAAGAGGACACTGTGTAGTAGGATCTGGCTGGGCCCTCCTGCTCTCTCTGATGAGCTCTGGCTGATACAACAGTAGTGACAGGGTTCCATGGGCACACTAAGAGACCAGCTAAGGAATCAAAGGCCATGAGGTCCCTGATAGCACTGGGCAATGTGCTGACATTTACACTGGCCTGTTATGTGTCGTCTCTGATACCCACTCGAGTTAGGGGAAGTTTTATCTACGTCGTTGTCGTGTTTTCTTGTGACTACTGTATAGTAGTATCCTTCCTGGGTGGCCCTGTTACCAGAGGTGTCAGAGTGAAACCACGGGCTCTGGAGACCCTACACACTAGGCTCCGCCACCCATCCCTAAATGCCAGTTAAACAGACAACATGTAGTGAAAAATCAGAGATTTATTCAATATGGCCACATTATGAAGAACAGATAAAAGGATCCAGTGACCACCCCCTAGATCCATCTTTGGGCTAGCAACATAGATTTACGTTTAAATAGAAGTCTGGCAATAAGCCAGATATGGTGGCACATGCCTTCAATCCCAACACTCAGGAGGCAGGCGGATCTCTGTGAGTTCGAGGCCAGCCTGATCTATAAAGTGAGTTCCAGGATAGCTAGGGCTTGGTACACAGAGAAACCCTGTCTGGGATAAAGCAAAAAAAGGAAGAAGTCGTTGTCTAGCAGTGTATATAATCAGCAGTCCTGGTCTGGATGTGGCTCTGTCCATCACTGACCCATCACTGTCTATCTGCAAAGTGGTCCTGTAAATTGCTAGGCTGTGAAATCTCTTGTAGGGGATCCTCCTCTGGCTGGTACTAGCATTTCGGCCTTTTCCTGCCCCCAGCATGGGGTTCATGGGGGAGTCTGAGGCCTCAGTAGTTGGATGAGCTGAAGGAAGGGGCTCTTGGTCTTAAACAGCCTGTACCTGTCCCGTTTGGGTATTGTGGGGTGAGCCACCACACACTGTTCTCTTGGCTCTGGTGGGCAGCTCATTTACTATGAACAATCCCTGCCAAGCAAGCACTGATGGCCATTGAGAAAAAAAAACTAGGCAGTGTGACAGATTGCTCCTAGTTTGAGGCCTGGGCTCCTGGTAGAAGAGTGACACCGAGAAGCCTGTTGACATGCACTCAGGCTTTATGAGCTGGGGTACCCGGTGGGCGCCTGCAGTACCCTGTCTCCCACCTCATGTTAATGTTGAGCCGCAGATGTGGTATTGCTGTGGCTGTACCAGGTCCTGCCACTGACAAACTACTGTTTGTCTCTTGCAGGGACCCAAGAGAATGTATATCCATTCTTCCCCAGCTTTGTACCTGAACATTAGCACTGATTAATGACTCGAATCTAAATAAATTATCACTGTGGCGCTGGCCAAATGGCAAGCTTTCTATACCTTTACTTTTTGGGGACAGGGTCTCACTATGTAGCCTATGCTGGCCTTAAACTAACAGTCCCCTCCCTCAGCCTCCAGAGTGCTGAAGTTACAGGGTGCCCAGCCACATACAGTTCCTGTTCCTTTCTGTTTGTGAGCTGGCACTTTTTTTTTTTTTTTTTTTTTAGGGAAGAGTTCATCTACTTGTTTACTTGTCCATTCATTTGCCTCATCATCTGTGTTCATAAGCTGTGAGCCTACACCCATGCCCCCAGGTCCCAGTCGTCATCACGAGGGTCCACCCGCCCTCTCTCCTTCCTGATGGGACCCCTTTTCCTCCCATGGCCCATATTCTGTTTCCTCATTCATTCTTCCCTACAAGGACTGTCTGCTTGGCCCTGACTGTATCAGCTGCCAGCTGGCTTCTGGTGTTTCTTCCTGAATGTTAGTTAAAGTCCCTGTTTACACTTTCCTAGAACCCGATTTCTCCTACCTGGAGGCCCTGGCTCCCTACCAGCCATTGGCCATGAAGTGCATCTACTGCCCAATTGACACTCGACTGAATTTCATCCAGGTGTCAAAGCTGCTTAAAGAAGTGCAGGTAACAAAGAACTGGGCCCGGGTCCACACTCGCTGTTCCCTCTATGGCGAGGTCTGCACAGCCATGATGTGAAGACACCTGTCTTCACAGAAGCCTGTCCTCACAAAGAAATGGAAAAGGGAGGGAAAGAAGATATAAATGGGTCCTTTTGATGAGGACCAGTGTGGCACAGAAAAGCACATGGATGCGTTTCCCCTCCAAGTCAGTCACTGTGGCTAAATCCCAAGTTGAGTTCCATGGAAGGTTCATGGTTGTTCCATTTTGCATTTTCTACTCTAAAGAAAGAGAAAGTGGTTCAGGTAGACAGGGGGGTGGGGTTCTGCAAGGTGTAGTGGGAGGTGACCCAAGGCACTGGGACAGCAAGTGGAAGTCGGGGAGGCAATTAGAGCTGGCAAGGAAGACAGTTAGACCCTGTGAGATTCCTCACAGGGTTGTGACAAATCAGGGGTTCCATCAAGGGCTCTGATGCCTTAACCAGGTCTCCAGAGCTTGAGTGTCTGCTGAGGGATCCACTCCTTCACCCGGGCGTGTGCGGGTGTGGTTGCTCCCTTCACCTCCTAGCTTAGCTCCTTCATCCTCCTCACAAACTGCCATACTAGATACCCATATACAAAATGACAGGACAGAGTGACAAGAAACAGGAAGCTAAGGGACCCCCAGTGAGACAAGGCAGACTGACGCTGCTGCCCTAGCTTGTCACTTCTGGTGGGCACAGAGCGCCCTGTGTGCTCAACATGCAGAGCCAATGGCTAGGGGCCTCGTTCTTTTCATCCCTAAGCCAGCTTCATCCCCCTGTCACATGCTAACATTAGACATCAGGCTATCTGTTGCCTACATCAGTGAGGGACACTCTGGACGACCCTCGGGCTGAGGTAGGGACACAGAGCTGACAGATGATAGCCAGGTCAGGAAAAACACAAGACTCTGGAAGCTCCAGCTCAAAAGAACAAGCATATTAAATCCAACCAGGCCTAGCCGCTGGAAACCTTCATTCTTCAAAGGGTTTGCGGCTTAATCTAAACTCTTAGAGCAGGGGCAGTTCACCTGCCTGTGAATTGTCAGCATTGGCATTCAGCTGGAGGATGTTTGTACAAATAGTTTCATCTCCAATTTACTGTCATACTCAGGTAGTTTCCACTGATCTGAGGATAAGCTGTACCTAACCCAGAATACTGGGCTAGCACAAAGCCAAAACACTTGCTAATCAGCCAAGGGCTTATAGTAGCTGATAGGGCAGGTATCATAGAAGACCACCCTCAAGGAGCTGAGCTCTGCTTAGGGAGTAGACACATGCATGTCACCACCAAATTACTTAGATACCATGAAAAATGAAAGCAGGCCAGAGAGGTAGAACATCCTTCCCTCAGCCACCGAGGTTCCGTGCACTGTGCTCACCTTCCTCACGGATTAGCTGGGCTTGAGAGAGCGTGTCTAATGGCCCGATTGGTGGGCTTGAGCATCCGGGATGCTTCAAGGGTTAGGAAGAGGCTTGGAACCGCTGCTCTGCACCCAGTTCCTGCCCTTTCCTGTGACCTCCTTGTCCCATTGCTCCTTAGCCCCTGCACGTGGTCTGTCCTGAGCAGTACACCCAGCCACCCCCAGCACAGTCCCATAGGATGGACCTCATGATCGACTGCCAGCCACCATCCATGTCGTATCGGCGGGCTGAAGTCCTTGCCCTGCCCTTCAAACGACGCTATGAGAAAATTGAAATCATGCCAGAGGTGAGCTGCTGCCCTTTCAGCCTTCAACCCTGATTTCCACCAGGATGCCCTCAGGGCATGGCCAGTCTGTCAAAACAGACCTTCAGGCAAGTGACTGCTCCTTATGTAGGCCTTCAGCAGTGTGGCTCTGCAGGTTATATCCTGAGTCTCCACCATGGAAGATGCCAGTGCCCTGTGAGGGTTTCCCATCCTTCCCGGAATTCATGTATGAGAAAGGAGAAATGTAAACTTATCTGTATCCACATCATCTATCTAAAGGTTCCGTCTGAAAGTTTAAATGGCTTACAAAGTGCTAGCTTGGGTTCTCTCACAAGGCCCCCTGAACAGTCAAGTAGTGCTGTGCTTAGATGAGTCAGCTAGGAAAGAGCAAGGGAGACGGGGTGACTGGAGAGCAGTGGGGGGCTGCTGCCCAGGGCCTCCAGCACTGTTTCTCAGTGTCTGTCAGAGACCTTTGAATATCTTTGATTTAAATAAATGGCTTTCCCTAGGAAAAGTACTCAGTTCCGGAGAGCACATGGGTCAGCCATGAGTAGGCTCTCCAGCTTTCTTTCTCGGATGCTCTGCTCCCTCCCCCTGAGACTCCACCCTGTCCTTTCAGCTTCTAAGAGTGCTTTCTCCTGGTCCTGCTTCATGTGGGGGCCATGGCTGTCACACAGTACAGGGTAAGGCAGCATCAGAGTGCCACAGGCCTGGAAAGTGCGTGTGGAGGATGAAAGGCTTAAGATTGCTGCAGTTAGAGGAGTCTCTCTCCTCCAGCAGCAGCCTCTTTGATCTAGTCTTCCAGGAAGGACAATTTACAAACTGAGCTGACAGCCCTTAGGCCTGTTTTCAAGAAGTCCCTGTGTGTTAGGCAGGCATGGGCTGCGGGTTTAGAGCTCTGGCTGACTCCCATGGAGGCAGAGGTTCTGCTGGTCCCGCAGTAGGAGTCACTTGTCCTACCATTGGCAGACACCAGATTGCCAGGGATAAAAGAAACCACTCAGTCCATTTTCTACAGTCCCTGTCGTTCTGTGACAGTGGTCACCTAAAGGAGGGTGAACCCAAGAAAGAGTGAAGGGAATCTGCACTTGGTGTGTGTGTTGAGCAATCTGGTAGGTCCTGGAGGACTTTGAGAGGTCTTCAGGAACTGTCTGGAGCTCACGAGTGACATCGTGATATGGAAGCATTCAGGTATACCCACCCAGCAGATGCTGCCATTTTCATAGTTGTGGAGTCCAGCACACAGTGGCATGCAGCTGCCTTGATGGTCCCTGCTGCAGTGCCCAGGATCCACCATGCAAAGTGCTTCACAATGCCAGGCACTGGAGTCCTACCTCCCTAGCCTTGGTCTATACCTCCACTCCTTTTTGCTGTTCTCTCCATCACTGTGATTAGCAAGAGATTTGTGGGCGTGTATACCTGGTGCATACAGCAAGTTATCTGGTCATTTTAGACTACAACAGTGTCAGTAAAATCCAAGAAGAATATAATGGTCATCCTTGGGGGCCTTTCCACCAGGACGGAGAATGCTAAGAGCTCGGTGTGTTCCACTAAGTCCTGGGCCACTATCCACCCTGGATTTTTCCCTCCCCCTCAGAGAGAGCCCATCTGAAAGCCTGCATTTGCTTTCAGCTGGCAGACTCCCTGGTGCCCATGGAGGTCAAGCCTGGCATCTCCTTGGCAACTGTCTCGGCTGTGCTGCACACTAAGGATAACAAGCATGTGCTTCAGGTACTGAGGGTGCGTGGGAGGCTGTGTGGGGACCTGGGAGAGACCCCTTCCCTCTTCCCACCCAGCCAGCTCCCAGCTCGTCACATCCCAGTCAGATGCTGAAGATCGGTTTAGTGATGAGATGTGTACACCCGAGACAACAGAAGCACTTCATACAGATTCTCAGCCACTCCTTCCTCTGGCCATGTGCCTCAGACAAACCACATAAGCCATCCTGAGTAGTCTCCCGTTCCCCAGCTCTGGAGTAGCCCCATTACCCCAACTTGTCATGGGCACATTCCTTGTCTGTCCCCATACGTGAGTACTGCAGGGTGAGACCTGAAAGCTACAAACAATGCCATGCCTGACGATGCCTGGAAATGCAAGCACAGAGCCAGGAAGTTCTGAAGCCTGGCACATGGGTGGGCTGCACTCACCTCCAAAGAATCCCTTCCACAGCTGCACAGTGTTGCCTGTGTGCCCCGAAGCTAGCACTCAGAGTTCTAAGTACTAGTACACAGTACTAGGTAGTGGATGTCCTGACTAATCCTCACAGAGCCCTGAGAGGGCCAGGAGTTCTCTCACCTCAGTGTCCTAATGTTTTCCACAGCTGCCTGGTGGCACAGCTGTGGTTTACCTGCCAGACACTATAGTCTGTTCTTAGTCAGCAGGCATGCCTGTGGCTGCCAGTGTCTGTTAGGAGGAATTTCATCAGCAAGTAGTGGAATCCATCCCTGGACATGTAACCACGGTTCTTGCTGAAGAGTGGAGGTGATCCCAAGCATATGGTTTGCATTACCTCACCTGGAACCCAGCTGATGAGCCTGGCTTTTCATGGCAGACCAGCAAGGTCATGGCCACTGTACCAGTGCAGAGGGTCTCACTGAAAGCCACACTTTCCTTCTGTCCTAGCCCCCTCCCAGGCCCGCCCAGCCTACCACCAGTAAGAAGAGGAAGCGCGTGAGTGAGGATGTTCCTGACTGCAAAGTGCTGAAGCCTCTGCTGAGCGGTTCCATCCCCGTCGAGCAGTTTGTGCAAACCCTGGAAAAGGTAAGCTAAGGCAGGCTGCTCTGCTCCAAGGAGATGTAGGATGCTGTAGAACAAAGAGAGGCCCAAATGACTAAGCCAGAGGGCGTCTTCCTTCCGGGGCTGTTCCCAGTCTCTGCTCACCACCAGCCCTGTCCTTCAGTCTAGGACCAGGGAGCAGAACTCCAGAAAGCAGGTGTGGCATTAAAGACTGCCCATCCTCACTGGAGCCTTGCTCTTCCCAGGAAGAACACTGCTGTCCAGGAGGGCTGGCATGTGTGACTAGGTGGGTCAGTGATTCAGTCAGAAGCTGATGAACACAGTCAAGTGGGAAGACTGCTGTCTCACCTGCTGTCTATCCCATCAGCCCCAGTGGCTGCTTCTCCCAAAGGGGAGATTTTTACTTTTTATGTTTGCATGTTCTGCCTGCATATTTGTCTAGGTACCCTGTGCACACCTGGTGCCCATGGTGGCCAGAAGAGGGTGTCAGATTCCCTGAAACTAGAATTACATACAGTTGTGAGCTGCCGTTTGGGTGCTTGGAATTGAACCTGGAACTCTGGAAGAGCAGCCAGAGCTCTTAAACAGTGAGCCATCTCTCCAGACCCTAATGGGAAGATTCTTGACTATATTAGTGGTGGGAGGTGCAGAGAGGTTTTCTAATTCTGGCTTTGGCCACAGGATTGTAATGGTTAATGATTCCACATTATCACCCTTACTAGGAAGAGAGGGATGGGTTGAGATGGCACTGGACATGCTTCTGAGAGAACTGGACCTACCCTAATAGCTGAAGGCAGTGATGGACACCGTCCTGCTAAGCTGTCAATAACCACACTGTCTCAGCTGCTGACTTCTTTCAAGTCTCAAAAACAGGGCTTTCTGTGTCAGTGTCAGTAGGCTTGATTTTCTTCATCTTTTGATTTTCCCAAATTGCTTTCGGGCTCTTCCCACAGTCTGCAGATGTGCAAAGGACCCTGTCTTCCTTGCAGCCTGACAGACCTCCTGATAGGAACCCGGAGTTTTAAATTTGACTTTTTTTTTTAATTATTATTCCTCAAAATAACTTGCTTTTCCACAATGACCTTCTCTTTCTCCCTCCTGCTCATCCAGGAGCAAGCCCCTTTGATTGCCTGGCCCACATGTCTCACCTCCTTTCCAAAGTCGTGTGGCTGTTCCTGTCACCCCCCACCCCCAACATAACAGTCTGGATGTGCTCAAGGGCCTTGTAAATGCATACACACCTCAACAGGGTCAGGGAATCAGCTGTTTTCCTGAAATTGTTGTGTCTGGGGCCTTTTATAAATATGAAACTCTTGGTTGGATTCTGACCCTGAGTCCAGAGAGCGGTGTTGGGTGTAAATGCCAGCCTAGAGTGCTCAGTCGTCCCTTGCTTTCAGAGCAGCCATTCTTCTCTTGTCTCTTGGAACAGCACGGCTTCAGTGACATTAAGGTGGAAGACACGGCCAAGGGCCATATTGTCCTGCTGCAGGAAGCTGAGACACTCATCCAGATTGAAGAAGACTCAACTCATATCATCTGTGACAATGACGAGACGCTGAGGGTACGATTGCGAGACCTTGTCCTGAGGTTCCTACAGAAGTTCTGAGTGGGGCATCCATGAAATCCTAGGCCCTTCACCAGGGACAGTCTGGTCGTGTCCTCTGGCTTCCAGAGGGGAGAGATGTCTCCAGCCAGGATCTGCCAGTCTGATTTTCTTGTACTGCTGGAGCCAAGCGCTTGTAGATTCCTGTTCTCCTCAGTTCTGAAGTTCTCAAGCAGCTGCGGTGACAGCATGGCAGAAGTCCTTTCCTAAGGGAAGTGAAAAAATGACTGGCCTGTGTTTTCACAGTTCACAGGGGCAATTCTTGAACTTAGCTTCCTACAGTACTATACCTCGTAAAGGACAGTCCCCAGATTAGGAAGCAAACCTAGCTAGATCTGCTCTGTGGCCCATTTTGCTAAAATAAATATTATTTTTATAGAAATGCTCAGTTCTATTGAACTATGGTCTAAAAACTGATTTAGTGTCTGGGAAAAAACCGTCTGCGACTACACCCAATGGTGAAAGTGCCACACCCAGCACATCTGTCTCACCTCCGCCTTAATCATTAACCCAGCCCCGTTTACAAAATGCAGACACACCACCAGTGCTGGAGAGTAGAAACAGGAGGATCAGAGTTCAAAGTCATCGTCTGACACACAGCAAGCTCAAGAGCGCACCCCCACCCCCACCCCCAGCTCAGAAGACCCTGTCTCAAGAAGCAGAAACAAGCCAGTGGCGCACACCTTTAGTCCCGGTACTAGGGAGACAGAGGCATGTGGGTCTCTGAGTTCAAGCGTAGATCACCCTGGCCTACAGAACGAGTTCTAGGACAGCCAGGGCTACACAGAGAACCCCCCCCCCCAAAAAAAAAGGATCAGCAGAAGCAATAAATTCAGATACATTTCAATCCTATGAAAAGGTTCTTCTCACACACTGCCACCTGAGCCCGGGGGTAGAGATGACTAAAATGGAGACTGAGGAAGTCCTTTTTGTCAGTTCTATTTTTCATGGTCTCGGGGGGAGGCCACTGAGTTGAGCTAACCTGGTACTCCAGGTTTCCTCCTTAGCAAATGAAGCCCATGGAGAATTAGCCCACGGAGAATTAGCCCATGGAGAATAGCCCACGGAGAATTAGCCCACCGAGAATTAGCCCACGAAGAATTAGCCCACAGAGAATTAGCCCACCGAGAATTAGCCCACGGAGAATAGTCCACAGAGCCACTGCTCGCCTGTGATCCCGGCCTTTCCAGTGGGAACCAGTGAGTACTGGCTGGTCTTCTAGTCTTCCCTCCTTCTACTCGCACCGGCCACAGGAGCAGGAGTGCGGGGCAGCACTGCAGGCACTCAGCACAGCCTGAGGACAACTCGTTCTTGTCCTTACTCGCTGGAGCAAGGATCCTCTGAATTTTGCATAAAGCCTTTTGCAGCTCGTTGTCTGCCAGTAAGTCAGGCTGACCTCACCCATGTCTCTTTTAACAAGTCTTTTCCCCGAAGGAGTAAAGCATGCACCTATGCTGTAACAAGCGACCCCACACCTAGCAGCTTCAAAATAACACACATCATTTCCTTGCAGTTCTGTGGCTCAGGGACCTGTTGTGGCTTAGCCGGGATCCTGGCCCCACTCAGCTGGAATTCCCGGACCTGGATCCTCTTTCCTCATAGCCAGATGTGGGACCTGAAGTACAGAGTTTCAGTGAGTGTCCCAAAAGTGGCCAGATTGTGCCTCCTGCCCTCTATGTCCTTCATGAGGTTCAGGCCAAGGAGACGGGACTCCTAGTCTAGTCCTGTCCACATCTTCCAGCCCACAGCCTCACCGATATCCTGACTAGGCAGGAGTTGGCTTTTCCAGATGACACTGAAGGACCAACAGGAACCCTCACCATGATGGTGCACTGAATAGCCACGCAAGCTGGTCATGAAACAGGGATGGTTCTCCCTCCCGGACATAGGCACCAGGCTTGTGCTTTCGGCCATCTACAGAAAGGTCGATGGTGCCTGTTTTCAGGCTCTCCACAGTGGGATGATAAATCATTGCATTGTTTTGAACCTTGGCTAGGGTAAAACTAACCAACTCCTGGAGTTTCTGGAGGAAGCCACAGCTGAATCTAGAGAGGAGATAGAGAGCTGAGCCAAAGATGGCTCGTGCCAAGGGCTCCAGCCGGATCATGAGCTTAAATCCTGAAGGTTTTATGCTGCAGTCTCCACAACTCCGTGTGCCCCACAAGATTTCAGTCCTGCCCTCCAGTGCTGTACATGTATTTCAGCATTTGCGCCTCAGCACCACCAGCATCTGAGCGGTGTCTTTACCCAGGTCTTGTGTCTAACATTGTCTCTCTCACACGGGGGTTAGAGGCAGGGGTGGGGGTGTAGAAACTTAGGTTCCTGTGCTCATGGGACTTCACCCCCTTACACTGTAGTAACCCCAGTCTTAATCCCTAACTGTCCTCTCTTCCTGATACACAACTGTGAATCAGCC
This sequence comes from Lophiomys imhausi, assembly GCA_907164525.1. Taxonomy (NCBI): domain Eukaryota; kingdom Metazoa; phylum Chordata; class Mammalia; order Rodentia; family Muridae; genus Lophiomys; species Lophiomys imhausi. The sequence goes on along the minus strand of CAJQZJ010032201.1, from coordinate 5,596,618 downwards.
ACAGATGATGAACAGCAACTTAAATCTTTTTTCCTAACATTTTAAATCTTTGTGAATTTCATGTCATGCACCCCATTCCCGCTCATATCCCTGTCCCTGTTGATCTGCCTTCTGCCCTTGCAACATCCCCCACAAAGAAAAATAAGAATTAAAAAAAAAATCCTTGTCATGGAAGCTGTGGTGTGTCACACAGTATACCCTTTTGTCCACATATCTTTACTTGCAAGTGTTTATTGCAACGAGTCATTGGTCTGGTTTGAGGCCTCTGGCTTCTGCTACGCCATCTTTACTGTAGCCTCAGTAAAGGGACTGGGACTCCCCTCAGATTTCCTGTTGTCCTGTGTCATGGAGACTTTGGATCTGCAGGACTGGCCCTTTCATGCACTCCAGCAGATCATGGGTGGGGTAGATGCTGGGGTGAGCCAACTCAGAGTCCTGGATCTGGGCCTGGGAAGTAGCTGAGTTGGTCAGACTGCCAGCTCTCCTACACCCGCACCACCAGGGTGCGCTCTCCAGTACTGCCCCACCAGCTCACACAATGCTGCTTTGGTAAGAGGCAGGGCCAGCTCTCCTGCTCTCATGCCTGCAGGGCTGGCTCACCAGCACCTTCACCACCACAGCCAGCTCTACTGGGCTGCCCAGGCGAGATGCAGGGCCTGCTCTCCTAAGTGCTGCAGCCAGTGATAGGTGGGGCCAGCCCTCCTACCTGCCATGGGTAATGGGATCAAGGAGGGAGGGCATCTCTCACCAACACCACCCCAGCAACACATAGCAGTCAAGTGGCAGGGCCAGCTCTCCCGAGTGTGGTGGCCAGTGAGGGGAAGGGCCAGCTCAGCACAGTGCCTCAGGTGGCAGTCCAGACCAGGGACATCTGCATGGCCTTTGGTGGTAACACAGGCCTGGGGCATCAACACAGACCCAGGCTGCAGTAGAACCTCGGACCCAGACACCCCGGCCAGAGTCTTGCCATGGCCTTCATTGCAGCACAGCCCCCAGACATCCATGTGGTCTCTGTTGGCAGCCCAGACCACGGATATGAGACCCCAGCTGCAGCAGGACCACGGACCCACATATGGCCCTTGGTGGCAACCGGGCCAGAACCTCCCTGTGGCCTCCTCCTATCTGCCTGTTCCTCACTGCCACAGTCTCTGGTTCCACCTGTCTCCACAGTGTACGAACCCTCAGCTTCACTTTCCCGCCTCTCCACCTTGTCTCCATCTCTCCATCACACGTTGTCCATTATAGTGGCTCCCTCAGCATGCACTTGGGTGTCTTTCTTCTGGCCTCCCCAGGCCAGTGTGGGTCAGCTCACACCTGCAACCCCAACACTCCAAGAGGCCAAGACAAAAGTATTGGTCTTAAGTTCAAGGCCAGCCTGGGAGAACTAGTGGTTTCCAGACTCACCTGTACTATAAGATGTCACCATATCTCAAATTTCTAAAAACATATTTCCTGCTTAACTAATTGCAGTGCTTTTATACATAGAAAATAATGACCTTTAGTTTTACACGCAGAGACCTTTCCAACCTATAAGCCCAGCGCTTCTGTCACCAGGGAGCACTGGTTAAGCACCTGCTGCTGTATTTTGTGCACTGCACTTTCTCGCTCAGCAGAGCCAAGGTCCCCCCTGAACTCCTCAAGGCACAGAGGAGCTCGTTCCCAAGACCTCCAGTGAGCACCTGAAGGCTTGAGGGAAGGGGATGGGGTGTGAACATAAAGATATTTTTAGTAATGTTTATGAATCATTCATAAGCCCACACTAAAGACTGACTTAGCCTAACAACTATGTTCAGTCCCTGAGAAGCACATGGTGGAAGAAGGGAACCCGCCCTGAAAGCTGTCCTCTGACCTCCACATGCCCTGTGGTACGCATAAGTAAACATACAATAATGTATTTATATAATATATATTAAAATACATAAGTAACTTTTTAAAATGAAAGAATTACAGTCCAGCCTACCTTTCCTGGTGGTCAGTTCCTTAGCTTCGTAAATTTCCTCACTGTTAAACTTACTCACCTACTCAATAGAGGCCTGATCAGACGAACGAGGTGGGTAAGTTGCCTGTAAGCTAAAACTGGCCACGAACTAGTAACTGTTCAAGATTTAAAGAGAGAGAGAGACACTAAATGACCCACACAGCTTGAGCTTTGTGACACGCCTTTAAAAACTCAGCTCCTGCCGGGCGGTGGTGGCGCACGCCTTTAATCCCAGCACTTGGGAGGCAGAGGCAGGCGGATCTTTGTGAGTTCGAGGCCAGCCTGGTCTACAAAGCGAGTCCAGGACAGCCAGAGATATTCAGAGAAACCCTGTCTCGAAAAAAAAAAAAAAAAAACTCAGCTCCTGTCCACGTGCTGTTGGAATATGGGGTCCCTGATGCTAGCAATGGTAAACAGCCTGATGCCCGTGTGATAGCTCCCACCAGCCACAGCCTCATAGACTGAAACTCCAGACAGACGTATGTAGGGTCCAGAGTAAGACAGAACGTGAGGTAGGTAGATGAATACACACGCTTGAAAACCAGAGGCATTGGAGAGTAAGGAAAAGGCAGCCTACCCAGAGGTCTCAGACACTGAACTAAAAGGAAATGACAAGTTCCCACTGTGGGAGCGGACAGTGTCGTGCAGGGCAGCTAAGGCTTCCCTGGGTAAGCAGCCCCTTACCAGTCTGAACAACTGCAGACGTAGTTGAAGGCAAGCAAGCACTGGGTGGTACTAAGAAGGGACCAGGTTCTGGGAGAACAGAAGTCGGCAGGTCTCTAGCTGACCCCTGAAGCAAGCCCAAGTATAACTAAAAGGGAGAGACTGTCATGAATGATTTAAACATTAAAAACAAGAAGTGCACATTAAAAAGCAGGGCAAAAGTCATTGGCTGTGGAAGATACCCCATGTGAACAGCGGTATTCCAGCTAGAGACTGGAGAGCGGTGTCTCCAGAGATGACAATTCATCCGGGAGATACAATCACGGCCATGTGTCAACAGTGCCGAGGGGCAAGCTACAGGGCTGGGAACTTGATGGCACTAATTATTAAAACAACCAAAGCAGTGAATTTATACATGAGCTAAACAGAGCTCAACAGCCTTAACTCAACCTGCACCTCTGCAGCTCTATTCTCCAGCTACAGAGCACACATTCTTTAACAAGAGCATGTGGTGTTTTTATTAGGAAGACCATGTGCCATAGAACAAGCCTTACTATATCCAGACAACATTCACCAGGGCAGAATTAAATTTTATAAAGCAAAAATTAAGCATGCTAATAAAAATAACTTGTAGTCCCAAAAGAAAACAGAAAAAATCCCCTGGGCTGGAGAGATGGCTCAGAGGCTGCTTTTCTAGAGGTCCTGAGTTCAATTCCCAGCAACCACATGGTGGCTCCAAACCATCTATAATGAGATCTGGTGCCCTCTTCTGGCCTGCAGGCATATATACAGGCTGAATGCTGTAGACATAATAAATAAATATTTGAAGAAAAAAAAAGAAAGACATCCCCCAACGAACTAAAACATTAGTCCACACTGGAGCTGGGGAGATAGTTCAGTCTGTAAAGTGCTTGCTCTGCAAACATGAGGACATGACTTTGGTCTCCAGACCCCATGGGGAAATCTGGGTATGAGTACTTGTGCTTGTAATCCCAGCCTAAGGGAGGTAAGAGACAGGTGGGTCCCTAGGGCTAACTAGCCAGACACCTCAGACTAATCGAGCCCCCAGGCCCCACGAGAGACCCTGAGTCAAAAAACAAGCTGACGGCTCCTAAGGACCAACCCTCGGGTTTGTTCTCTGGCCTCTGTATGTGTGTACGCACACACACGGGCAGAGGTTCTCATGATGACAAGAGCTAGGACAGGCCGGGATAAATGCAGTGAGGCTCCAGCCCAGTAGAAGGAGTTGTGCTTAAAAAGAACTTCTAGAAAGATCTTAAATATGCATAGGAAAGGGAGGCCTAAAATGGACCTAAATTTTTACCTCTAGAAACTATAAAATGAACAAAAGTAAACCTAAGAGGAAAAACAAAAGTACTAAGAACAGAAATAAAATGAGGGAAGTAGCAGAGCCCAAGGCTCTTTGGAAGGTCAGCGACACGGGTCCACTTTTCCCAGGACTGAGGGTTAAGGGGACACGCTGCCCCCCTCAGGACTGAACGAGCAGGTGTCACTGAAGAGCCCACAGGACTTAGAAAACCAGCCAGCCCCAAGAGGAGGGCTGCAGATGCTGAAGGGACAGAAGATAAAGAATGGGAATGATGGAGAAATGTCCGGAGTGCTTCATGCCAGAGCAAAGGGCCATGAGCCAGAGCTCATTCAGTGAGAGACAACCCGGTCTTAAATTGAAAACAGGGCTGCAGAGTCAGCTCAGTGGTTAAGATCATTTGTGGCTCTTGCAGAGAACCCAGACTCGATTCCCAGCACCCATGGGTTGGCTCACAATCATCTGTAACTCCAGCCCCAGAGGACCCAAAGCCCTCTCCTGACCTTCAAGGGCGTGGCGCCAGGCACACACGTACACCTGCAGAGACACAGGAAAAACACTCATACACACACACACACACACACACACACACACACACACACAAATCTTTTTAAGAAAAACTGGATGAGTAAGATCGCTCCGTAAGTGAAATTACTTGTTTCACATGCCTGATGAACCTAAGTTCAACTCCTGGAACCCATATAAAAAGCCAGATTACATACTCATAATCCCAACATTCCTAAGGCAGAATGGGGGACAAAGACAGGAAAATTTCAGAGCAGCAAAAATAACAGAGACCCTGCTTCAAACAGGGTCTAGGCAATCAGTGAGCTTCAGTGAGAGACCCTGACTCAACACACAACATAAAGCGCACCGGAGGGAAACGTAGCATGAACCCTGAGCCTCCATACCAGTGTGTGTGTGTGTTTCTTTCGTTCAGTTGGAATATAAGAGAAAAAGGAAAACTTTTTCTAAAAAGTTTGTTTGGAGGCAGGATCTCACTGCATAGCTCTTGCTGGAAGTTGCTATTTAAATAGCCAGGCTGGCCTTGAACTCACAGAAATCCTCCTGCCTCTACCTCCCAGTTTCTGAGATTAAAACTGTGTACACCACCACACCCAGATTTCATACAAGAAATATACCTAAATGCTGTACATGCCCATAGGCAGAGGAGGAGAGGTGGCAACTCAAGCAAACGGTTATTTAAAAACTACATGGAAGGTTACTATTCTTATAACCCAAATAAAGATATATTTTTTGCTGGGTATGGTGGCACATCCCCAGCAGAAGCAGCCTGGTCAACATGAGTTCCAGACCAGCCAGGGCTACACAGTGAAATCCTGTCTTTAAAGTGAAGACTGTGCCAGGCATGGTGGTGCACGTCTTTAATCCCAGCACTCGGGAAGCAGAGGCAGGCGGATCTCTGTGAGTTCAAGGCCAGCCTGGTCTACAAAGTTCGTCCAGGACAGCCAGGGCTACACAGAGAAACTCTGTCTCAAAAAAAAAAAAAAGGTAGAGAGATGTGCTGCATACATGGCTCGCTAAGACTGCTGCTAGAACTAGAAAAAAACTCACTGTGCCAGTTGTCAGAACTTCCATGAGTTGTTGGTCAGGGAGACGTCACAGGCCCCTAAGATAATACAAGCTCTTGACATCCCTCATGGCTGTCCAGCAGAACTATATGGTAAGACCCTGTTGCTGAAGATACCACACACTTTGGTTGCAAGAACTACAGAAATCAGCCAAACCTGCATTGGAGCGTGCTCTCTGCCAGCTAGCTTTCATAGCACTGGAAAATGCTATGTGTGCTGCTGAGGGAGAAAAGCATCAAGATCTTACCCAACCGTTGTGAGCTCTATAAACCAATACT
>CAJQZJ010032201.1:5555376-5581847 GCA_907164525.1 Lophiomys imhausi | reverse complement strand
GTCCTCACGGGCTACAGGCAGTCCTCTGGGTCTACAGGCAGTCCTCATGGGCTACAGGCAGTCCCAGTCCCGACTTTATTTCAGCTACTCTATGTGCAATTTTTGTTCTGTTTTCATGTCTTGAGATGGGGTCTTCCTGCATAGCCTAGCCTGGCCTCAAGCTTGTGAACCTCCTACTTAGCTACAGACCACTGGGATCCCAGGTGTGGGCCACCATGCTCAGCTTCTTTAAGAAACTCACTTCTGGAGTTGCAGGAATAACTTGCCTCTATTTCAGAAGGGCCACAGAAGTAGAAAGGCTGGTGTGAAGGCAGCATTCATTCCCAGACAAGCTCACCCTCACTAAACACAGCATTGTCTCACCTTGTGAAAGAAGGCAGCGCCCGTCAGCACCATGGACAGCTCACAGGAGTAGTTTGAGTTGTACAGCCAGGACTGGTGAGGGATGTCCCACGCATGGTATCGGCCAGGAAAGCCCACAATACGATCGCGCGCCTCTCTCCACACCCTTGAAAATACACACTTAAAATGAATGCTTTTACCTGGCCTGCTTTGATCCTTAAGGATTTTTGCAGTTTTCCTTTTATTTCAGTTTTTTTGGCTCTCTTTTGTTAAAGAAAATCAGACACAAGCAAATCAGATAAATATATATATGTATATGTATAGCGCCATCAATAATCTACTTATCATTCCACAAGTGTCTCTCTAAGGAACTCCAGAAGGCAGTGAGCATAAAAATTTGCTAAGAAGCAGAAGGCATCAGTTCCTGTTTCTTTTCTGTGTAGGTTTGAATTTAATGAACAACACTTTAGTTCCACAGAACACAGATGTAATGTCTCTACCCCGAGTTCCTGTTCTTCCTGCTCAAGAAGACACATGTAAGAAGTGCTCAGACACCATGGGCAATCACTGTGGTGAGGCACACCCATTTCCTAAACTGAGCAGAGCCCAGACAGAAACCCAATGATAAAGCTGCCCACAGACCATCAAATGAGGGCATCTGTTAAACGCAAGGAAAAGTGAATTCAGGCCAGCTGAGAAATCTGAAGAAACTTTACAGTACTTTTATTACTAGAGCGTGTGCATATGTGTGCACTCGGGATGCACATGTAGAGGTCAGAGGACAACTCTGTGGCATTGGTCTTCCCTTTCCACCTTTGTGTGGGTTCTGGGATCAAACTCAGGACCCTAGGCTCAGGGGGAAAGTACCTTTACCTGCTGAGCCACCTTGCTGGCTCAGGAGAAACTTTTATATCATTTCCAAATTTATAACTAAGTCCAAACAAATACAATCATTTGCCAGTTTCATTGGCTGAAATTGGAGCAAAGCTGGCAGCCACTAAAAGGCCTCAGGGACTGTCGCTGCCTGGGATCTCCTGAGCCAGTTCAAGGCCCGTCAGTCCCTGAAACAGATCTCACTTCAGAGAGTCTGAGAGCCACTGACGTAACAGATGGCAACTTGCAACTTCCAACACAAAACAGAACCTTTATAGGCTTTCTTTCTTAAACGATGGGATTTTTTTTATTGTGGCAAAACATCATTTTAATCTTTACACTGTCCAGTGGCACTAAAAAGCTATGCTGCTGTCACCAATATTCACCTCCAGGGTCTGCCAACCATCCTGCTCTGAAAATCCAAGTTACTGTGAGACAATAAGTCCTACCTCACCTTCCTCAGCCTGGCTCCTTTCATTCTTACTGGCCCTATGAACCTGACTTCTAATCACAGCCTCACTTGAGTGGCTCACACAGTGGCCCTCCTCCCTCTGTTTATACTTCTGACTGTTACAAGTGATTCTGCTTCCAACACAAAAGCTTCTGCACAAAGGAACCAACAGATTGAAGAGACCGAATGGAACAGAAGCCCTGCTGGCTCCACACCCAACAGGGGATCAACAACTAGAATGTAAAGAACTCAAAAAAAATTATACAACAAAAATGGGCAGAGAAGTAAGTGGCCAACAACTACATGAAAATGTTCAGCCCCCTTAGTCATCAGGAAAATACAATCAAAATTACCTTGAGAGTTCCTATTACCCAGTTAGAATAGCTATCATCAAGGAAACAGAAAATTCCAGTAAGGAGGTACGGACACACAAGGCTCTGACAGACATGGCAGGAGCGTAAATTAGGCCAGCCACTTATGAAAGTCAACAGAGAAGCCTCCCAGGGAGCTAAAATATAACCTCATCCTACTCCAAGTAGAAGACGAGCATCGAGGAATCTCCAGTGGGAGATGGCTGAATTAGTGGCAAGCCTATGTCTTGGCAAGAAAAACCCCTTGCTTCAACTGTAGACAGACTGCTGTCCAAAAAGGACAAAACCCGGAAGCAGGTAAGTCGACAGCCTAGCTCTGCCAAGACAGGGTAGGCAAGTCCTTCATATCCCCTGCTCTACAATCAATGTCTGTCAGAGAAACGGGGCCAAACGACTGAAGATCGATGCTGTAATGTATGGAGAGAAAATGGGAACTGTCCAGGCAGCCACTGGTATGTCATTTCTTAGTTTTGGAAGCTGCAGGCCCTGTACTTCCTATATAATCAGATATATTTATCGCTCTCAGGTCTCTGAGGTGGTTGAAGAACAGATAGCTAGAGCCTCATAATTAAATTTTGAGTTGTTTAGGAATCGAGGGTGTTCTGGATCTAAGAAGATGTTTTTAAAATTGTGATGCAAGTTAGTATGAAAGCTGAGTTAGATCTAGAACTTTAAACTCATGGAGATGGTTAGATAGTAGAATGTTAAAGTCAGGTGCCAAATACATATGGACTGGACATTGGGAATGTATGCTAAGCCATATAACTCTCATAATTGTGGCCTATTTATTTCTGTTGTTTTGTATTGTATTTATAGTTAAAAGAGAAAGAACCATTTGTTGGACTGAAAGGGGGACTGAAAGGCCCGTCAGTCCCTGAAACAGATCTCACTTCAGAGAGTCTGAGAGCCACTGACGTAACAGATGGCAACTTGCAACTTCCAACACAAAACAGAACCTTAAACTAAAAAGAAAGGTAGAAGATATACCTTAAACTGAAAAAAAAAGGTAGAGGATGGGGGGGTTGAGGGGGAGGAGGGTGGAAGGGTGGGACTGGAGGGGTGAGTAGGGAGGAGATTGTGATTGAGATGTAACTTGAAGAAATAAAAAAATAAATTATTAAAAAAAAACAAAAAGAAAAAAAAGAATAAAGTAAAAACTGCTCAAAAAAAAAATATATATATATAACCTCCAGCCAAACCACTTCCTGATCTCTCCTGAAAAGAGTCCAAGTCAGCTTCCTACAGAGACAAGTTTCCTGTGGCACGCCACAGTGGCCCTGGTGCTCGAGTGTGAGTGGGTAAGACAGTGTGGCACACAGACACAGTGGAGTTTCCCTTCGGGGTACAAGAATGAACTCCTGAATGGAGCTGGAGATCATCATGTGACATGAAGTTAAGTGAGACAAATGCGCTTTCTATCACATGCTGACGCTAGGGGGACAGGACTGGAAAGTACATGAAGTAGTAACAGGGATGAAGGCAGGGAAGGGGGTAAAGAGGATGCGTACATAAACTACATCCTATGGGGCACAGAAACGTCACAATTAAGTCTCCAGCTTTACAACGGACATAAGCTAATAAAATGTAAACAAGGCAGGCTGTATTGGGCGCATGTGTCTTCGCTCTGTGTGCCTCCCTTCCCTGCTACAGAAGTTGGTTGGGATCCACCCCTAGAGACCATGTGCCAGTTTAGTTCTTCAAAACTAAACCCCCACGTTCTGAATGACCTCTAGGAGACACACTGAAATGGATCCCCTACTTTCTCATCTTCTGAAAAAAGTCAAAAACCCTCAGATGACAAAACAGGTTGGGACCTTCGTGAATTCAAACTCCTCAGAGCAGGGACTCCTTATCTCAGTCATTCTTGGGAGGGGACCTAGGAGGGACTGACGATCTCTTAACACTTCACATTCACAGCTCCCAATCCCTCAGTGGCTTTAAGTGTGTCTTGCCACATCAAAAAACTACAGCCCATTTCCCATGGCTTCCTGGAGCTGTACGTGGCTTTTCTCCTTTCATAACAGGGGCAGCAGCAGCTGTTTATTACCATGGACAACACAGCCCAGTTTCATAGGATTTCCCTTTTTCAATCTCAGCTAGCAACAGACTTGCTTCAGTAACCTACCAGTCTGACGGGGGACAGGGTGCCAGGAGAGAGGGCGAGATAGTGAGATTGGGAAGACAGAAAAACAGAGGGGACGGTGGGGTTGAGCAGACCTTCTGTCAGAAGTGGACTCAGGCATTCTCCACAGGTGGATCCACAAGAAAAGACAGGATTTCTGTCACCTATGCCTCTGTGTTCACTGCCCAAGAGCCAAGTGGGCCTGCCAGGGTACAGAATGGAAGGAAGACAGAGAGACTCCAAGGCAGTCGACTCTTGTGAACTGCCTAAGATGAGCAACTACTTTTCCCCATTTATATGGACTAAAACTGACAAAATACAATAAATATGGTTTCATAAATGCTACTAAAAGCACAAAGTGAACACGAGTAGATCAGAATTCATCAAAATTCAAATTTTGTTCTTCAGAGAATGCCACAAAGAGATACAGATAACCGGACAAGTATAAGGCCTTCTGCTTGTCTCTCTAGAGTGAAGAACTCTGACAGCTCAGTGATGAAAAGATAACCTGTAGTGGCCATTCTTGGTTCTTTACTTGACGAGTATCCAGAGTTAAGTAAAACGCAAAAATGGAGGGCACACCTGTGAGGGATGTTTGCTTCATTTGAAGTGTGAAGATCCACTCTGATCTGGATCTTTGAGGCAGGAAGACACACCTGTAAAATATGGATCTTTGGGCTTCCAAGATCCAACTCTTATCTGAGCCACATCTTCTGCTGGAAGTCTGTTTAAGGACATGGAAGAAAGAAGCTTTGCTCTTTGCTTGCTCTTGCCTTGCTAGCAAATCTATTCCTTCACTGGCATTAGAGCCTACTTTTTCAGGATTCCAGCATATACTGAAGACCAGCTGAGACATCCAGCCTCATGAACTGAACAAGTACTGGATTCTGGGACTTTCCATTAATAGACAGCCATTGTACTAGCTGGAACACAGCCTGTAAGCCACTCTATTGACTTCTGGCTTCCAAACATGCACACACACAAATCTAGCTTGAACTAGATACCACTCCACACCATCTTAGGATAGCCAGGAAATAAAAGTCAGTAAATGTTTGCAGTGGCAAAGCTATGGGTAAAGTGGCAGGGTCACTCGCTACTGGACTGTAAAATAACACTGCCACTTTGAAAAGCAGTCTAGGCCAGGCGTGGTGGCGCACACCTTTAATCCCAGCACTCAGGGACCAGAGGCAGATGGATCTCTGTGAGTTCAAGGCCAGCATGGTCTACAGAGTGAGTCCAGGACAGCCAGGGCTACACAGAGAAACCTTGTCTGCAAAAAACCTGAAAAGCAATGTAACAGGTCCTCAAAATATCCACCCTCTGGCTCAGTCATCCCACAGCTAGGTGTGTGCCCAAGAGAAACATTCCTGTCTAGCATAGGAATGAGCACAGTACAGCACTGCGAGTCACAGCCAAGTAGAAAAGACCCAAATGCCCACCAGTGAAATTAAGAAAGATAATATGGGCCTGATGATATAAACCTTTTTTTTGTTTGTTTTTCAAAAAAATATGGTTTCCAAGTGCTAGGATTAAAGGTGTGCATGATAATGTTCTCTAAAATGGACTGTGATGACTGTATAAAAATCTACCCATCTCTATACTTGGATGTGTAAATGGGACTGCATATAAATTATTTTCAACTAATGTCACCAAAACTTAATTTCAAGCAAAACGTTCACCCATGGGTGTTACTACTGAGGCAAGACTGAAGCAGCACTCCATGAAGTAATCTGTTACTTCATGAACATTTGTAATTGACATTATTTTCTGTGATGGAACAGGAATTAATAATACACTGTCCACAATAACCCTTGGGTACCACAGTAAATGCCAACTCCTTGAAAAGGTTCTAAATGCTCACCCTCTGGTGTTACTGACCTCACTGTGGATGTTTCACACACCCGCGATGACCCACTGCATTCTCTCATACACAACGTGCCTCAATAGGACACCTAAGCCGCCAGAGCACCTGCTCAGTGAATTTGAGAGAGCAGGCCAGCGCAGCAGGGGAAAGAGTTAATGGGCATGCAGAATCATCCCGGCTGCCGGCATCTGCTTTCAGCTTTATCCTCTGGTATCTCAACTCACTCCTGCAGATCACATGTACAACTAATCCTCCACATCAGGCCCTAGGGCTGTACTGGCCCACCCTGGCCATTAATTCCATTAGACATAGCTCTGGGCTGTGTCTATGAAGGCTGTGACCTCATAAGGAGACCCATCCTTTCATGGATTTATAATGTGATGGCTTTATTAGGAGATGGTGGAAGACCAAGCTTACTAGGGGCACGTCCCTAAGGGTCGCCCTGCCCTGGTCTCTTCCCATAATCCCCTATTTCTCTGTCCCGTCAGCCATAACACACACAGAATCTCCTCGGCATACATTCTCACTGCCATGATGTTATGTCCATGTGCATGGAGCTAAGCGCCCACTGACAGGACACTTTAGAACCCAAATCTCCCCGACAATGCTTCTGTCAGATGTTCTGTCATGGCGACAACTTAATTAACTAACTCAAGGGGCGTCAGTGAGAGACCAAAGTTCTCAGGTAGTTTGTGTTGTAGGAGTGGGAGCTAACTCTCGGATGGATGGAAGGAACAGCAGACTGGTTCAGCACACGGCATGGATTAACAAGTATCAGCATCACCTCCTCCACTACTGCTACGACTTCCTCCTCCCTTTTCCTGTTGGACCCTTGTTCTCCACCTCACTTACATCTTGGGGGTCAGTATTCTGGCACTGTACCATTCCTCAAAGACAGCCCTGTAATCGGAGTTGGATTTCTTTAGTGAATATGTGGGGGCTTCTGAAGGACAGTGTCTTAAAATGAGGCATATGACTTGTGGGAAACACCTGGCAGAGAGCACATGGTCCTGGACAGCAGATGTACCTCAGGAGGACCAATGAGAAGGCACCCTGAATGCATAATTAGTGAAAGTCTAGAAAACTGAAAAAAAGAAAAAAAAAGGCTTTTGGCTTGGTATTGCTTTCTGCAGCCCAGACTGGACCAAGGCAAGGTGAAGCCTTGTTTTGGAGCCCAGTTGGAAAGCTGAGACTCTGAGAGACACAGAAAGCAGAACCTTCCAGAGGGCCATGGCCAGGGACCTCAAGAGCCCAAGAGAAACTGTGAGACCCACCAGGGATCTCTAGAACAGTGCTCTATTTAAGGGCGTGGTGGCAGAGCCCAGAGAGAGAGCACATGTGAGAGATGGGAGGTACAAAGCGGCTGACAGAAAAGGCAGGACTTCAAGCAGAGATGAGTTAACCAGCCCTTAGGTCACACCAGCCCTTAGGTCGCACCAGCCCTGAGGCAGTAAGAATCTGCCTGCGGACAGTGGTGAGGCTAGGCCCTGAGCCTGCGGATGCTGAGGAGAGCCGTGGCCTGTTGGCGCCACCACCAGAGCATCCTGAGGCTATGTCTGCCTGTAGGCCTGCAGCCAAAGAGCAAGGAGATGTGAGTGTTCTGAGGCTGAGGAACAGACTATGAGAAGATAGCAGAGACAGGCCACAGAGGCAAAGCCCTGCCAAGAGGTGTTGCTGAGGAAGCCACGGACCCGCCAAAGGCTTCAGTGCCAGATGGGCATGTACCAATTGCTGGTGGCACAGCAACTGCACTGTGTAAGTTTGACAGTCTCAGCTGACTGAGGAAGCTGACCCCAAACAGAAGTGAGGCTGCCATAGTAACACCAGGGCCAGGTGACCACTGAATGACTGCTGATTGCGGTGTTCCTGCAAACAGACTGCTGACCAGTTGCCCCTAAGGACCTGTAACCTCCTGATCTGGGTATCCTTTCTAAAGTGTTAGGGTTGATTGGTTGGTAGGTGCTTCTAGATATTAATAAATATAGGTTATGCCTACACAGCGCTTTGCTCCTCCCATCCATCTGTAGGAGTTAGCTCCCACTCCTACAACACAAACCTGATTTCCTCGCCTCTATTCTCAGCCAAGGAAGCTGGGTTTACGGATACTCTCATCTCCCTGCCATCAGAGGAAGAGGCTACTGGGATCAGAGCAGCCCTGAAGAGGACAAGCAAGAGTCAGCCCAAATCACTGAGACCTGAGACCAACCCCATCTTACGAGGCCCTAACAGTCTCATACAGTTTCTCCTCTGCTGTCAGTTGAGAAGTTCAAGTTGGTTTTTATCACTTTCACACTAAAGTGTTTGAAAATCAGTCCCTTACCGAAACCCAAACATGATTTCATCATGGCGAAGGTGTGCATCATCGTCGATAGACAGTATGGCCTCCGTCTCAATCTCATTCCAGGGTAAGAATCGATTGTTCAAACTGTTCTTCTCAGTACGGACAACCTGAAATGAAGGAAGAAAACACAAGAAATCAATGCTACATCAAAGAATTCTCAAAGTGACTTTAGCCCAACTTACTAAGTGACTTACCAACAACTGACCTGGTGGCCTGCCACTTGCTTGTGACATCTAGTATGCGCCTCAGTGAAGCTGCCTCCCATTTAGGACACACAGGAGGGTCTCACAGTAACCATCAGTCATTGTTTTTTCTTTCTGTTTTTGTTTTTTTAGGTTTTTCAAGACAGGGTTTCTCTGACCTGGACTAACTCTGTAGACCAGGTTGGCCTTGAACTCACAGAGATCCACCTGCCTCTGCCTCCCGAGTGTTGGGATTAAAGGCATGCACCACCACACCCGGCGTACCATCAGTCATTGTTAAACGGCTTTCTCATGAAACAAACACTGAGGACTAGTTTATACAATGAACACACCTTAGGAGATTAAATGTTTTTCCCAAGAGAACACACAGCAGCAGATTACCAGGCCCTAGCTCATATCCACCCTGCTGTTTATCCACTTTAAAATAAAGCTGAGAAATACTTTTGAGTTTATCTGAGTATTTCTGGCTATCACCACCCCATTCTGCCCCCAATTTTAAAGTCTTTGGGAGATAAACCTTTTGAGAAGTGTTCATGAGTTCACCTTTGTGGAGCCCACAGTGTGGAGATCTATAGTGCTCACTGTGCGTACAAAAGCTGCTCCTTCTATAAGGTGTGTGTGCGCAGGGCTGATTTGTTTTGATGACTGCTGAGTCTTCAGAGGGAGCGTAATTTTGGTAGAAGGATAAAAAAAAAAGATGTTTTCAGCCGAGAGACTTGGCTGAGATCACAGGTGTGTGGATTTCTAGACGTGGGACACACTTGGTACTTGGTGTCAGGAAGAAGTTATCCTGCATGCAGGGCGGGCAGGTGGTGTGAAGGAAGTGAGATGGGCACTCTGGCTTTCTGAGTGCCCATGAGATCCTCTGTTTTCTCAGAGTAAAATGATGGATGCTTCATTAGTTGGACTAATAGTTAAGTGGCTTGTGGTTTGAATAAGATGTCCCTTTAGGTCTGGCTCCCAGTTGGTGGCTGTTTAGAAAGTTTAGGAGGTATGCCTGGCTGGAGGAAGTGTGTCCATGGTGTATGTTTTAAGAGTTTAGACTTGGGGCATTTTGAATTTACTCTCTGCTTCCTGCTTGTGGGACAGTATGTGAGCAGCTTCTCCCCAGCTCACATGCACAGTTTCCCTGCAGTGACAGATTCTGGTCCCTCTAGAACTGTTAACCCAAATAAACTCTTCATTCTGTAAACTGCCTTGGCCAAACTGTTTATCACAGCAATGGAAAAGTAACTAGTACAGTTCTATAAACAAAGTGAGTTCCAAAGTGCCAAGTAACGCTGAAGGTAGACGGTTTACCTAAGGGGAGGAGTTAAGATACTTCTTCGTAGTTGGGCGTGGTGGCCTTTAATCCCAGCACTCGAGAGGCAGAGGCAGGTGGAACTCTTCGAGTTCAAAGCTAGCCTGGTCTACAAAGTGAGTCCAGGACAGCCAGGGATACACAGAGAAACCCTGTCTCGAGGGGAAAAAAAGATACTTTTGTGTGGGGACAGTGCTGTCAGTTCTGGAGAGAACACTGCTTTGCATGTCTGCATGATTTTGGAGACAGTCTTTGAGTTAGAATTGGCTGAAGCCCCTGCTGTTTGCTTTCCCAGTCCCTTGTCTGCTAAACTGCTGCCGACTTTGCAAATATCTTCGAACCAAAGACACCGTTGAAAATGTATTATTAATCCCTGTTCCATCACAGAAAATGATGTCAATTATAGACATACATGAGGTGACAAATTAGCTGAGTGCCGCTTTAGTCATGCCTCAGTCCCATCAACACAAAGAAGGATTTGTAACTACACAATTCCAGATGTCAGAGCCCAGCGACAGACTCAGAAATCCGCCTTGCCCCAAGAAAAAAAGAAAAAAGGAAAGAGAAGAAACTAGAAAAGAGAAGAGAGAAAACCAGCCCTGGTTTGTAGCCCAGGGCCTCCTAAGCTCAGATTCAGTGATGACAGACAAAGAGGCCACGCTCTCGGTCAGGAAACAGAATGGCTGTTATCAGGCAGACTGTTAAACTGGGTTAAAGGAAGGCGAAAGGCACAGAGGTACACTGACAGAGACAACAGCACACTCGAGGGTACTGCTCAGCGGGAGAGTTCATGTAGATGTGGTGCTGGATTGGATCCTCAGTAACTTCAACAGGGACGGACACATAGACACACAGTCAAGAGGGGAGCCACCAAAGCCTTATATTTCAGCAGCCTTTGTTTCCCCGTGAGTGGGAAGGTGGCAGAAGTGGCAGACTCCAAAGGCAAGTTTAGTGATGGCAAAATCTTGTCCATTTTAAGATGCACCCAGTTTCAAGAGACTTTATCAGGTAAGATCATGTGGCCACCTGAGACAGGATGGAACAGGGTGACTATTTAAACAGCCCATCATCCATTCACTTTCCTAACATACTTGGCATCCACTCAGAGCACTGTAACTCAGCCAGTTCAGCAGATATATACAAAAAATACAGAGAAATTCAATTCCTCAAGCTTCACTAACAGTACCAGTTCTGTGAATTAATTTCTAGCAAGATTATCTACAGAGCCTGAGCACTTGGTGTGACTCAAAGCCAAACTGCAAGGACACTCCCTGGATTATTGGAAATAGGACCTCCAAGCCACCAGCCAAAGCTGCATTTCCCAGGAGTCCTGGGAGATGGCTCTGCACTGGAGCAAAGAGAGCTGCATGGCCGTGGAGCCTATCTGAGAATCATACAATTCCACTCAAGCTCTGCTGAATAGTGTGAACCTGGTGCTTCCTCTGCTGAATCGATCCCACACCGTGTTGTGTGCAGAACCTGGAGTCAATTACCAGTCAGACAGACAAACTGAGTCCACAAACAAGAAAAAAGGAAAACAGAAGTGATGAGGATGATCTGGGCCCTCCCCACCCCCCAGCACAGACAGAAGGATTCATTCACAAACTGTAGTTCACAGGTGTGCCAAGTCATGGGACTACCTTGTTCTCCCCACACCACATCTGAGACAGGGTCTTTCTACATCATCCTGGCTGTCCTGGAACTCACTATGCAGACCAAGATGGCCTCAAACTCAGAGATCCTCCTGCCTCACCTCCCAACTGCTGGGATTAAAGATGTGTGCTACCACCCCTGGCTTCCTCTTTTTTTTTTTCTTTATCTTTTAAAAAATTATTTATTCATCATAACATCCCATTCACAGCCCCTTCCATCCTCTCCTACCAACCCTACCCTCCCACCTTCTGCCTCCATAACCCCTTTTCCCCTTCTTCTCAGAAAAGGGATCCCCACCAACCCACCTCAGAACTTCATGTAGCATCAGAACTAACTGCAGCCTCTTAGGAAGCCAGTCAGTGCAGCCCAGCTAGGAAAGGTATCCCACTGTAAGCAACAGAGTAGGTGTCACGGATATCCCCCTCATGCTCCAATTGGTAGGGGCCTTAGCCAAACTAATTGAGTACCTTTCTTCTTGCTGTGTTATTCAGGCAAGCTCTGAACTCAGGATGTAGCCCAGATGGCCCTTAACATGCAGTCCTCCTGCCCCCACCTCTCGATTACTGGATCACTTGTATGTGCTACCACATCTGACTTCTAATCTTGCTTTCTAAAGCAAAGAAACCCATCGACCTACATCAATCAAGTCAGAGCAGCTCTCAGTGACATGTGCTGTTTCACACAGCAGGTCACTCCCAGGTCATCCCCAGGGCAGCTGGCCTTCTGTTACCGTCCTTCACAGAAGCCCCAGCACCTTTCTTCTCGTCACAGTGCAGTGGGCCAAGATGGCAATGCTGACCTAGAACCTGCCACTGCAACTTGACAGGTTGTCCTTTGTGTCATTAAGATTACACTGGCTCAGCCGGGCCCAAAAGCCTCCAGCCTCTAACAGCATGCCCAGCACACTCCCATAGCCAACCTCATCTCAGGCCATCATACAGGACAGAGACAGAAACAGCAGCTACTCCCACAAATGTAAAAGCAGACCACAGAGCTCAGGAATGAAGAGCATGAGACCTAGGAAGCAGCATCCATCATGTCTCTAACGGTGGGCACCAACATCTAAGAGCTTGAGGCATAGGGGCACTCTCTTGCTTGCTCACTCACTGAACAAGTGGGAGGGGCCAACGGGAAGAAAATCAAGGGGTGGGACTTACTGGTTTTCACTCATAACTTTACTATGAGACTAAAGCAGCACAAAACCAGTTTTAACTTATGAGATAAGTCTATCTGATATGCCCTGAGAGAGCAATAATAGAACAGCACAAATTAGAGGGCCAGTCTCCAGAAAGAGGATGCAGAGAAAGACCACTCAGCACGGAAAAAAACGCTGTGGTAGTTAGCAAGCAGGAGGAAGAGGAAGGCAGGGCCGGCTGGATTACCAAGGGCAAGTTCCAGCCTAAGAGTGAGCCTCTACTGTGCACACAGTAAGGCTGCTCAAGCCACCACGTCTTGACGAGCACAGCCTCGCCTAGATTGCCTCACATTTCGCAGTTACCTTGCAGTTTTCGTTTTATACATTATATATTATGTACCCATAAGCAATCTTATGCCTTTCCAGGAAATGTGTGCCTGATACAAAAGAAAAGCTAAGCATTATTTCAGCTGGAAATCCTGCCGTCTCCCTCTACTTCACGTTAAATGATCTGACCTCACTCGGTGAGGAGTGCATAGATCTGAGGAGCCCTTGCCTAAGGAACTGGCTTGCTGCAACTGGTACATCACTCTGCGGCCTGACTGCAACAATCCCTTCAAACTCCTACAATTCTTGCTTACTGAGCTTGTGACTCCTGGAAGCTTTATAACTTCCCTGAGCAGTCATGCAGCCCATTCTCAAATGATGACACTAACAAAAGGGAATGTTACACGGCTCAGATACACTACACACCCAGTGAAACCGCCTCACCTTCGGCCATCTTCGCAGTATAGCCAAGTGACTGGCCATCTGATTTACACATGATATTTAAAGAGGTGAGCACATAGAGATTAAGAATGCCAAGCACATCATATCTCTGAGGAGCGTACCTTTGTCATGGCCTCTCTGCTCCCAGAAAGTGACAAGGGAAGGCAGCGCCTGCCTGGGTCTCTCTCCTCTGCAGCAACAGGCCACGCGGGAAACACTGCTACCGTCAGTGTGCAAGCATGGCATGCTATTCCCCAAACAGAAGTCTCCCCGTTCAATTCCAGCACCAGCCAGGAGAGCAGAGCACAGCAGAAAAGCCTGGAACTACTGACATTTTCTTGGACTACACTGTCAAGAACTGGAAGGTGTCCCTTCCACTACAGCCTAAGCCTTGAAACTTCAAAGGACAGATCCAGAGAGTCCTGGGGGAGTGTTCTAAGAAAGGTCGTCTTACTATTTTCTGCAATCTGAAATAAAATAGACTAAGGAAGATAGGTAATCAGGAGTAACTGAGACCAGAATTTTTGGTATAAGTGTTAAAAAGAGGGTCACCTAGAGCAGTGGTTCTCAGCCTTCCTAATGCTGTGACCCTTTAATATAGTTCAAGTTGTGGTGACCCCCAACCATAAAAGTACTTCTGTTGCTATTTCATAACTGTAATTTTGTTATTGTTATGAATCATAACGTAAATATTTTTAGAGACAGAGGGTTGCCAGAGGGGTCGCAATCCACAGGCTGAGAACCACTGATGGACCAGTTTCTGCTTCTGGGAGGGCTCCTCCCTGCAGATTCCTCGAAGAAGGGCTGAGGAGATGGCTCAGTGGTTAAGAGTGCGAAGGACCCAGGTTTAATTCCTAACACACACATGGCAGCAGCTTACAACTGTAAGTACAGTTCCAGAGGACCTGACACACACAGACACATGCAGGCAAAACCACCAATGCATATAAAATACAAATAAGTTATCAAGAGCAAATAATGCTTTGCCCTGAGGTGAGGCCAGAGCTGGCTCTAAAGAGCAACTGGGGCACTGAGGGAAACACTTTCTTTCTGTCTTGAGTGTACTAGGAGGTTCTGTAGATCCCAGCACCAGCCAGGAGAGGAGGAAGAAGAGAAGGAAGTGAGCTTGGCATGTTGAGTATAAACTAAACCCCTCTGGCCCAATCCTACCCCAGCTACCTTGATACCCCATTCTAGCAGAACAGGCAAACACAAACTCAACGAATACTGGGGCAACCATTCAACAGCCAAAAACTCTCCCCTTTTGTCTCAGCCAATAAGACACCTGAAAAAAAAAAAAAACACCAGTACTGTCAAAAAAAACAAGGAAAACTAAGCCATAGCCTAAGATAAACTACATAAAACCAAACATGAAGAAAAATCTTGGAAGCAGCTAGTGAAAACCGTAACCTCTATACAGGAAAACAATCTGAAAAGCCACCGCCGTGCTAACAGACACAGTGGAGCCGCTGTGACAGCAGTGCCCCAGACTATCGGGGAGCTCTTCAGGAGACTGGACACCCAATTTCTTGGCACAGGAATGCTCTTCTCTTTTTTTAATTTTTGTAAAATGTACTCATTTTATTTCATGTGTGCTTTGTCTGCATGTATGTTTGTGTACCATGTGTCTCCCTGCTGCCTGCACAGGTCAGAAGAGTTATGGATGGTTGTGAGCCTCCATGTGGGTGCTGGGAACAGAACACAGTTCTCTGCAACAGTGACAAGGGCTTTTGTTTGCTGAGCCATCTCTCCAGCCTAGGAACACTTTCCTTTGGTTTTCTTTAGGCATCTCTCCAGGGTAACAGCAGACAGCAGCCACCATCACACCTGTCATCGTACATTTCGTACAGAGGCCCCTGCCCAGGCAACAGCACTGGATCTGAGATCCTCTTTACAAAGAGGGTGGAACCAGCTCCATGGACAGTGGCCATGAAGGTTACTGTCACTCAATCACAATGTAATAACTAAAGAGTGCAGATTTGACTATGCAAGACCTACCATGTGTCCCCCACTAGGGCTCACTGGAGTCCACAGCTGACGGACATCAGCTGTAGACCTGGACCCTAGGCACAACTGAAACACCAAATGGCAGCATCATCCCACAGCTGCACGGACGCTCCTGGGTTGATGCACTGGCCAGGATGCTGACCGGGTCATCGTCCCTGGAGGTCTAGTCTACTAGACTGAACAGAAGCTAATTTCACAAAGGACCTTAAACACAGCCCAAGAAATAGGTTGGGCTGGCACCAAGGTGGAGAACCTTAGAAAGCATTGTAGACAGAGCCCTTCCGGCCCTGACACCTGCCTCTACCGAGACGGTCAGAAATTTCAACTGCTGCTCTAAATACCTGCTTCCTTTAAGCAGAAAACTCAGTCAAAATATTCAGTGCCTACACTGAAATCCTCTAACTTTGAAACTCTTTCCTTTTAAAAATAACTAGAAAAGACTGCATGCTACTACAGAAAGTACGTTAGAGCAGCCCATTTGTAGAATTTCTGGCATTTCCAGCTAGGTATCATATTACTGCAATGGTCTGCCAGAAATCACAGGGACTACTCATTTCCACCAGACTAAAGAAAGGATTAGTCCTGGCAAGTTCTCCGGTGGATTTCAGTCATCGCTTACTGGAAGTAGGAAGCCAAGGCTGCTCTGTCATCCATTGTATGAGGAAGTCTGTCTCTCACGAAACAGCACACTTTAAAACAACTCAACAACACATATGACTTAAGTCACTGTTCTACTGCTATGAAGAGACACCACAACGAAAACAAGTTAAATGCTCTCTCTGTTATAAGAGAAAGCATTTAACTGGGAGCCTGCTTACAGCTTCAGAGGGTCAGTCACTACCATCATGGTGAGGAACATGGTGGTAGACAGGCAGGCATGGTGCTGGAGAAGGAGCTGAGAGCTATGCAGGAAACAAGACCCTGGGCCTGCTGCAGGCTTTTGAAACCTCAAAGCCCAACCCCAGTGATATATCTCCTCCAACAAGGCTTCACTCCTAATCTTTCCCAAATAGTTCAACTACTGGGGACTAAGCATACAAATATATGAGCCTATGGGGGGCCATTCTCACTCAAACCACCACAACCTAACTAAAGAACTGAGAAAAGATGCAAACTTCACTTGGGGAAGTCTCTAAGAGGAGTCTCCCCACTTGCAGAACATACATGTTTTTTAATCACATCATGCTACTGCGGCTCTGAAAACATTGCAAAGGTGCCGCACACCTTTAGTCCCAGCACTCGGGAGGCAGAGGCAGGCAGATCTCTGAGTTCAAGACCATCCTGGTCTACAGAGTGAGTTCCAGGCCAGCCAGAGTGAGCTATATAATGAAATCCTGTCTAAAAAAAAAATATAAAGAAAACCTTTCAAAAGAATGACTTCAGGAGATCCAAGATGGCGCCATCCATAGAGCATGGTATCTAAGAAGGTGAATGAGATTAGTCACTGTGGACTGCACATGAGGTCCTGCAGCCGACTGTGAAACACAGATGGTGTTTGAATTTCTGAAGCAAATATTGAGACTGGTCACCACTCGAAACAGCACACACAGGTCCCAGGAGCCCCACCCTGAGATCAGCCAGCTTGGACACCCGTCTGGAGAGGAGCGCCAGCCAAAGCAAACCTAGTCCACAAGTGGATCCAGCCCACAGCTCTAGCCACAGACCGGTGGTCCCGCCTGTCTCCCTGAGATCCAGCCTCCATGTGGACCTGTTCACTCAACTGGGAAGAACAGCCTGACTACAAGAGCAAAGGGGGTAACTAAGCATAAAAAAATAATAAAAATAAAATATAAAATTTTCAAATGATAATTTACCAAAAGCATACTTGCCTTACTGGCATGAAAGGAAAAATGGTCTTTATTTCAGGTTAGAATGTTAGACTGCAGGTTGCCACATAACTCACACACTCTTGGATATCAGCTTATAAGTTTTATATATATATATATATATATATATATAGGATATTTTCATTGTTTGGTATTAAAAAGGCAGTTAAGAGGTTTAAAATGTAAGTAAATTAAGGGTTACTACAGTTCAAACTGGTTTTCTAAATCTCTAAGAGTTGAAGTAATTTAGAGCTAAGATAAAATATTTAAGAAGGGCGGTGTTAGCCCATGCCTTTAATTCCAGCAAAGACAGGAAGATCACTATAGAGTTAGTTGTCTTTTAAATTCTAGAGTTATAATGACCAGGGAGGTAATAGTTCACACCTTTAATCCCAATACTCGAGAGGCATACACCTTTAATCCCAACACACTGGAGACAGAACAAGCAGATCTCTGAGTTCTGCCTGACACAGAGTAAGCTCCAAATAGAGAAAAAATTAGATCCAGGGGTGGTGGTGCACACTTTTTTTTTTAAGATTTTATTTATTTATTATATATACAGTGTTCTGTCTGCATGTATGCCTACAGGCCAGAAGAGGGCACCAGATTCCATTATAGATGGTTGTGAGCCACCATGTGGTTGCTGGGAATTGAACTCAGGACCTCAAGAAGAGGAGCCAGTGCTCTTAACCTCTGAGCCATCTCTCTAGCCCCCAGTGCACACCTTTAATCCCAACAATTGGAAGGCACAGGCCTTCAATCCCAACACTTGGGAGGCAGAGGCAGGCACATATGATTTACAATGATTTAAGTTTAAAAGCTGCTTGCAAAAGGCATGCTAAAATTCAAAGTGAATTGTCCTTTGTGATCTCAAAATTTATACACTTAAAGGTATGTTTAGTTCCAAAATATAAAAAGAATTTTTTAAAAATCTCAGTTGAAAGATAATACTTTTTATATTGTCAAAAAAAAAACAATTTGCTCTAGGAAAGATATTTCCTGCCAAAAAAGTAGCACCCCAGAGTTAGGATTAGGGCAGGGCTCTTTTCTTATCTTTCCAGGAGATTAAAAGCATGCACCTAAGGAGTCCAGGGACAACTGGACAACTAAAACTTCTAAAGAAAAGGGACCAGACACCAAAGAAGACAAGTAGCCCAGATGATCCAGCCTTGCAGACTTTCTCAATAGCTGTTTCCTCAAAAATCTACAACCAGAACAACTCAAAATGGCTAAGATGGTTCAGCCCCACAGACTGTTCCACCCAGGACTTCAGTAAAGCCCTGAAGTTCAGCCTCTGACTACAAACTTCTTAAGACATTTAAATAGCTGAGCACAAAAAGACTGAACATCGGCCGGGCGGTGGTGGCGCACGCCTTTAATCCCAGCACTTGGGAGGCAGAGGTAGGCGGATCTTTGCGAGTTCGAGGCCAGCCTGGTCTACAAAGCGAGTCCAGGACAGCCAGAGCTGTTAAACATAGAAACCCTGTCTCGAAAACCAAAAAAAAAAAAAAAAGACTGAACATCAAATGTTACTATTAACTTGCTTAACCATTTTTCCGTTCTTATTTGGGCCACCAAACAGGTTTCCCACACCCCATATCAGCAGGAAGCAGTTTTAGGAGAGCGACATCCCATTCCCAGAAGGTGGGATGGGTGATTTCCTCTCCCCTTGCTCATTTGATGGGTTATAGATGTGTAGGGAGTTAGATTAATATAAATTAGATTTAGTAAATATCTAGGTTTCTGATACAGTCTCTTAATCTGGGGCATGAAGATCAACTTGGCTGTGAGCAATTAGTTAGTTTATCAGCTTATGGATGAAGTCACATGAAACGAGGGGAGTCTCTATGGACTGAAAAACAAGGTTGAAGCCAGGTGAAACAAGCAAAGACTTTATGACCTGGCATTGTTTTCAGCTGCTAAATAGGCAGAGCCCAGATTAAGCTGAAGCAGGTGGAACAAGGAGAGATCATATTTAAGGACAAGTGGATGAGCCCAGGAGAGCTGCGTGCTAGGGGCTCCATGCTAGAGAGCCTACGCTAGTGAGCTCCGATGCTAGAGTCCTCACGCTAAAAAGGACGAGTAGTTTGTGTCCTCTGATGGAGAAAGTGCTGGTGAACTGATGGCCAGATCTCCCTGAGGCAGAAAGAAGCTGGTGAGCAGAGAAAGCCTCAGCAAGACAGCAAAAGGCCAAGGACTAAACCCTGTGGCTCAGCTTTTGCCTGGAGGGGTTTGACCTGTCCTAACAGTGGCCTGAATGAAACTGTGGCCAGCTTTAAAGACTGAGGCAGAGCGGCAGAGCTGCTGATCCAAAGGAAATAAGTTGGCCTACAGACGCTGAGGTCTCCCAGAGAGAAGAAAGCCTCAAGCCTTATTTAAGGTGAAACCGCCATAGCCAATTTACCCAGACGGATCTACGTCTGAGATATTCCAGAAGAACGACTGCTAAGTGCATTAAAGGGTCTACCCCAGAGATTGTTCCTGACAACTGAGGACCTGCCCCAGAGACTGTATCCTTCTAAAAGGTTATGAAAATAGTTGTAATAGTTATCAATAGGTTTAGTGGTTAGGGAATAGGGGTTGTAGTAATTTGTAGGGTTGTATTTAAGTGTTTGTATTTGTTATAAGTGAATATAGTTACTACTAAATAAATATTTAATAATTTTAAAAAGTTCGGATACATAGATGTTTGTTGTTATTTAGGGGGATTGGTTACAAGTTGTTAAATGGTCTTGTTAAACAAGGTTTTGGAGTTTAGACTCAGGGATTTCTCTCTTTTTCTTTAACCTTCTTCCTCTCCTATGCAGGAGGGAAAAGACTTGGAAAAAATGGGATATAGAAATAATATAGGAATGATAAAGAAAAAAGGAGATTTTTGAATATGCTCTTATATTTTTGTATATTACACAAAATTAGGATTATATTTGGCTACATCAGTATTGATCTTTGTATATTGATACAAAATTAAGGTTAACTCTTTTTAAAGTCGTGTACCTATGTGATGCTTAAAAATGCAATGTGAAGTTTTAGCCTTTTGATAGCAACTGTCACAAACTGTTTGGGATAATTAAGAAATGCAAACTAATAGTCATTCAAACATGGCATTTTGTTAGGTACTAGAGTAGAATATCACAGATGTTTTCTAAGTCAATCAGAAATCAAGTTGCTAAGAGACAAGCAACATTTGCTTATCCAAATATACAGAGATAAAATAGGTGGTCTTCAAAAACCTCAAGAAATCTGTAGAATATGGCATTCAATGATGTTTTCTTAAGATTTTTTTGATACTGAGACATGTCAGCTCTTGACAGTGGCCCCCATTCTACTCCAAGTAGATGATGAGCATGGAAGAATCTCCATTTGGAGATGGCTACATTAGCGGCAAGCTTGTCACTGGTCAAGAGAAAGCTCTTGCTTCAACTGTAGACAGAATGCTGTCCAAAAGGGACAAAACTTGGAAGTAGGTAAGTCGACAGCATAGCTCTGCCCAGACAGGGTGGGAAAGTTCTTCATAATTCCTTACAAGTCCATTATAATTAATGTCTGTCAGAGATACTGTGTCAAAAAGCTGAAGATGGATGTTCCAATGTATTGAGAGAAATTGTGAACTGTCCAGGAAGTCAGTTGTCTGTCATTTCTTAGTTTTGGAAGCTGCTGGCTCTGCACTTCATGTTTATTCAGATATATTTATCCTTCTCAGGTCTCTAGGTCTAAGAAGATGTCTTTAAGTAGGTAATGCAAATTAGGATGGATACTGAGTTAGATATAGAACTTTAAACTCATTGAGATAGATAATAAAATATTAACATCAGTTGCCAAATATGTATGGACTGGACATCGGGAATGTATGTTATACCTAATAATTTTCATAATTTTGGTCTAATTGTTCTTATTGTTCTGTATTGTATTTATTGTTATGAGAAAAAGAGCCTTTTATTGGACTAAAAGGGGGAACTGTTGGGGGGAATATATACCTTAATTTTTTTTTTTTAGGTTTTTCGAGACAGGGTTTCTCTGTGTATCCATGACTGTCCTGGACTCACTTTGTAGACCAGGCTGGCCTTGAACTCACAGAGATCCGCCTGCCTCTGCCTCCCAAGTGCTGGGATCAAAGGCGTGCGCCACCACGCCCGGCCCTAAATTTTTTAAGAGCAGATAGGAGGGTGAGGGGGAGGAGGGTGAGGGGGAAGAGGGTGGGAGGGTGGAAGCAGGGGGGGAGGACTATGATTGAGATGTAACTTGAAGAAATAAATGTTTTTCATTGATAAAAAAATTTTTAAACTGGACTAAACCCAGAACCCCTTTCTAGACAAATCATCCCGAAAAACTCTGAATTTTCTTAAGCAAGCATCTAGCAATGCTTAGCCACCAGATTTTTCGTCCCTCTTTGTTCATGTTGCAGCTAAGGGCTTGTGGTCTTATGAAGCCTGTGCTAAGGCAGGATTTTAAGAGCAGAGGGGTGCATCTCTCTCCCAGATGGCTAAGTGTAGTACTGTAGACAGACATACAAACGTCCTGAGAAATCACACTGCACCCTACACACTCAGCTAACGTGTTCCTTGTAGCCATGACTCGGAGTAAAGCAAAAGTACAGCCTGCAGAATACTCTAGAAAAGAAAGTTCAAGATCTTCAACTCTCAACTATCAAAAACTCCAATGCCAGCCTTCCAGAGGCTTCCACTGTGCCCTGGGAGGCCTGTGTCATTTCCCAGTCTTTTGAAACCAAAGCTTCTGGATTTGAACATGTTCAAGCACAGCTCCTGAGAAGGCGGATGAAGGGACTGTTCCAGTGCCTAGGCCCTAAGTGTCCTGAGACAGCATTCTCTTCACAATGTCATCAGTAGGGATGATGACCGCGGGATAACTAAGGGAGCTTTGTGAGCCCAGCATCAACTTCTACTGTGGAGGCACCAGGGAGACTTAGGACATGCTGAGTGGTAATGGAACCAGCAAAGGTTCCATTGAAACCACTGAAAGGCAGCAGGCAGAAATTTCATGGAGAAAGGCATCTACAGGGTTTTTTTTTTTTCCATTTCATGTGTGTTGGTGTTTTGCCTGCATGTATGTCTATGTGAGGGTGTTATATAACTAGAGTTCCAGGCAGTTGTGAACTGTCATGTGAGTGCTGGGAATTGAACCTATGTCCTCTGGAAGAGCAATTGGTGTATTTCACCGTTAAGCCATCTCTCCAGCCCCCCTATAAGGGTTTAATAAATAGATAAATGTGCTATGCTAGCATGCAAAAGGCCCTGGGTTCAATACACACACACACACACACACACACACACACACACACACACACACACACGCAAAGGTGTATGTATATTCACCTCTACTACAAGTGAGGGAACAAAAGTGATAAAAACCAGAAAAGGCAGCCAAGCGTGGTGGTGCACACCTTTAATCCCAGCACTTGGGAGGCAGAGGCAGGCAGATCTCTGTGTGTTCAAGGCAAGCCTGGTCTACAAAGCGAGTCCAGTACAGCCAGGCGGACATAGAGAAACCCTGTCTCAAAAAACCAAAAAAAACAAACAAACGAACAAACAAACAGAAAAGGCATTAAGAGTGAGGTACTATTCCACGAAGTAAAACACACGCCCCATTTCTATTACCATGATGGGAACACCAATGTCTGGCCACAAAAGGTCCTCCGAGGGCAGCTTGGGAGAGTTCCATACCACCACTACCTTGTTCAGGTAGGGGAGGCCGTTGAGTCTCTCCAGGGAGTTCATGAGCACTTCCTCCCGCTCATAGGTCAGCATCACAACTGTGAACTGCTCCCGCTGGACATTGCCTCCAAGTGCTGCCTGGAACTCCTTGCCAGAGCCCCCGGCCCCGCCACCAATGGGCCGAAATCCAGTCCCTGAGCCCAGGAATTTGGCCTCAGAGGGCAACACGGGGTCAAAGGGTGTGTGTGGGAAAAGATGGAAAGGTCCAGGTGCAGAGTTCCAGCTACGGTAACAGTCTGTGACAGTCAGGGTGAAGTTGCGGAGGTATTTAGGTGAGGCATAGGGTGGTTCTGTCTCTACTGGCCCCAGGTCCAGGTCCCCATTGTCAGCCATGTTGGGGTCAGTTCCAGCTGCTTTTCCTGAACGATGGGGGATCTCAGCTGCTACCTCTTCCCGGATGGGGGCAGCTGGGATCTGGATGCGAGTCCTAATCATGGCCAGCACGGTATTAAAAATACTGTCAGCGGTAGAGAAGTAAGTCTCCCAGAGAAAACGGCCTTGCCGCCTCATAGCCAACAGATCACTGTCTGAAAGACTTCGTAACAGGAAGTGAGCCTCTGTAACACGCGGCTTGGGCACCACCAGGGCAGCCTCATTCCACTGCACCACGTCATGGTACGGGAGCTGCACCTGCTCCCCCAGTACAACCGGCACAGCTCCCACTTCCAGGGCCTCAAAGAGTCGTGTTGCACACCCAGATGAAATAACCAAGCGCGGGTCCCCAGGAGTGATGATAAGGGCAAAGGTGGAAAGCTTCAGTAACTCTAGGCGGTCTTCCCGCTCCCCACATAGTGCCCACTCTGTAGGCAGACTGGGTTTCGGCTGGTTTTTGCAGGTAAATTCTACCAGCACCTGATCTAGCTTGCTGTCCTGTACAGCTTTTAGGGTGGCAATGATCCGATCATCATAGTCAGCTGGAGGGTCACCCTCCATTTCTTCCTCAAAGGAACGTGCCTCCTGAAGGCTAGATCTCAGGGACTCAATTTTCTCACCCTGGAAAGTGAATAGATATTTTCGCTTAACTGGCACCTGTGGTGGGATTTCCATGAAGTTGGGTTCGGACATGGCATGGACAAGTGGTGACACTACCAAGTCAAAACCGGGCCTGTACTGGGCAGCATAGAAGGTGGACTGGGCCACCATGGCCCGACCTGTACTGACATTGTACAGTAAAGTCTGTGTGTCAGACTTCCGGGACAGGTTGATGATGACATGGTTGTGTCCATCCGTCCTCCAGTGTGGCAGAGAATGAAGCTGCTTCTCAAGGTCAGCAGGGCGCAGCACAGCAGGCTCCTGCATTTCTCCCAGTAACACCACATACAGGCAGGCAATGGCTGCGTTTTCTGTAACGTAAACACTGGCTCTCGCTGTAGCCTGAAAAGCCTGCTTGACCAAAGGGTCCAGGTAGCTCCCAAAGGCAAACTGGTCACTATCATAGACATAGACGGGAAAGCCAGAAGTCAGAGGGCAACGAGAGTAATCAAAGCAGTTGTGGAGCCGGCAACCCCGAGTGACCTTGGGGGGCGGGAGGCCAGCATCGTCCTTCTCAGGGAGCAGTCGGATGGGCAGGGACAGTTTGGGCTGGTTCTGGGCCATCAGCTCCTTGTACGAGTGCTCTGTCTGGCTAATGACATTCTTGAGCTGCAGCAGGTCCTGCTTGGCATTCTCTATGCTCTTCTTACAGGCTTCAATCTTGAGGTTTAGCTTGGTGATCTCACTGTTCAGCTCCTGCCGCTTGGCTTCTAGCTGCAGAAGTTCTTCACTCACCGACTCACGAATCCGACAAAGATCTAGAACATGCTTCACTTCACAGAGCTCGTTGCCAGCCCGAGGGCCAAAGATGCGCTTGCCGGCCTCATCTGCCTCATCCAGAGTGGTGAGGTAATAGTGAGCAATGAGGGGGAAGAAGACCAGGATGATGAAGAGCGTGAAACTCAGCCACGTCAGCCGGATGCGGTTGGACCAGCGCAGCATGCAGGTCTGACCACCATTCCCCACTCCCCCATTCCGCAACATGGTATAGCCTGTCATGAGTTCTCTGTGGCTCTTCACCACTCTGATCACGTTGGATCACTCGCCATAACCACAAGTCTGTTCGACAAAACTCAACCTCTTTTTCACACACAAGTTTCTGGAAGAGTCAGTGTGCTCCCTGCACAAGGCACCAAATAAAATGGAAATTTCATTTTCCTCAGTGGTGACTCAGAAGGTCTCTAAACCAGGTCAGGCAGATCCTAAGTATTGGCTGTGGTCATCAAATAGAAAAAGGTACCGCATTGTGGAGGGTGTGAAAAGGAGAGATCCATGGTGGTAAAAATCCATGGGAGCCCTGAACTCAGAGGGACCATTTTATCGGCCATAGCTTTTGTTTCTTGGCTTTGAGGACCGGCCAGGATGCATAGCTTCTACTCAAGTTATGCAGTGACTGGTATAAACAGCTAGCAGTTGAAATGGCAGCCCTGTGCTCCATGTCACTACCAACAATCAGGCCTGCAAAAGAAGGAGAATCTTGTCAGTCTTGAAAAGATGACGCTCAAAGTTCCATTAGCATCCCCCACCCTGGCCCCAGCACAGTCACTTCTGCCTGAGACCTTTGCACCGCAAGGATGAAGAGAGGCCAACACCTATCCACCCTTGGTCCTCCCCTAACATGAAAGTCTCCTTTTGAACCACTTAGCAAAAACAACTCTGAGAAGCTCAATTTGTTAAATTTAGAGTTGAAAAGAGTTAAGAGAGCTCTTTTGAACTTCACCCACGAGTAGATGAAAGGTATTTTCCAGCTTGTCTCTATTTATCTTCCATTAGCAGACATCAGGCACTCCTTAAAATAGAAACAGTACCTTGGTCTTTCGGAGAGAACGCTACACTTAGACATGAGAGGCACCATCCGACACCGTTAGGGACAGACCTGCTGCTGACCCTCGTACTCGACGACCTAATCTTGTAAAATGAAGATAAGTGCATGCAGATAGCGATGTGTTGTTGTGCCATGAAAATAAGTGGAGGGTGTGAGGTGCTGCGACCCATGCATACCAACACAGCCTCCCCAGTCCTGTTCCCTTCCCAAACTCTACAACCCCAACATGCAGCCCCCAAACTGGATATAAGTCAAGTCATAGTACTTTATGCCAAAGAAGATACTCCAACTTCATTCATTCCCATCTTCACACACACAAAAATACATTCACAGCCACGTAGGGTGGCACAGCCATTCTAGGTATCAGTTAGGAGGCTGAGGCAGGAGAGTCTTGAGTTCAAGGCTAGCCAGTGGTTCACAGCAAGAGGCTGCCTCAAAAAATGAAACAAATGTCTGTGTGGCTACAATATACTTTTGACAGTCTAACATGTCAAGAAGAATTACCTATCATGGTAGTAACCCTTGACCTCATCAAATGTTACTGTCTAAGAGACAAGATGTATGCAAAACCTCTGGCCCACAACACACACACACACACACACACACACACACACACACACACACACACA
>CAJQZJ010032201.1:5478367-5555366 GCA_907164525.1 Lophiomys imhausi | reverse complement strand
CACACACACACACACACACACACACACACACACACACACACACACACTTGAAAATAAAAAATTAAATTTTTAGGGCCAGGATTCATGAGGTAGAAACAGGCAGATTTCAATGAGTTTGAAACCATCCTGGTCTACATAGTGAGTTTTGGGCCAGATAGGGTTATATAATGAGACCCTGCCTCAAAAAATAAAAATAGATCTTCAAGCTCAGATAAATAACATCTACTCTGGGGGGAGGTCACTGTGATGGAGATATAACTTGAAGTAATAAATAAACAACAACAACAAAAATAACATCTACTCAAACATCCCACATCAAGACCTGCATTTATTTCTCTCTCTCTCTCTCTCTCTCTTTTTCCTTGTCTAATAGTTTTGTTTTCCCAAGACAGGATCTCACTTTGTAGCTCTGACTGTCCTGGAACTCACTAGGTAAGCAAGGCTGGCCTCAAACTCACAGAGATTCACCTGATTCTCCCAAGTGTTGAGATTAAAAGCGTGCATGCACCACTACTGCCCAGCTCATGACCCACATTTCTGAAACATCCACATTATCCTTTCATTCCAATGTTTGTGCTTCTGCGATCCTGAGGAGTAAATAAAGAACAGAACAGAGGAAGACAAGACAGAATCCAGGCCTTGCAGCCGGTGCCTTCCCTGCCCATCTTACATGGCAGCATTCCTCTTTCTCTGACTTATGTAGAAGCATTAGGCTTCAACATATGGTTTCTAGAAACATGGACACCAGAGTTTGCTCTGCTGGTCTAAAGAGAAAATAGAAAGTGACTATTTGAAAAGTGCTTACTACTGAAGGTGCTGTTCAGGAATTACTTAGTCTTTCTGAAAAGGTTTCCCTTGCAGATTCAGCAGTCACAGAACATACCACCATGCAGAGCTCTTTGGGGTGAGCAGGTACTACTGACAAACACTAGGACAATGGGAATTTTATCACAGGCAAACTACTGGGCAGTTGTTGCTTGCTGATGTGCCAGAGAGCGTAAAACAGAATGCTATAAATGCTATAAAATGTGGGCAGTGTACAAGGACTTCAGAAGTATGCACTGAATGTTCTTTGTGGGCTAGATGATGTTTATACCTAGAATGGAGTTCAGGATAAATAGGAGGCAGGTGAGGAGCATCTAGAACCATAAATGAGTCAGCATCAGCCCTGAGCCAGGGGTGCAGGCACACCTGTAATCCCACAAGGAGGAAGCAAAGGCAAGAGGAGCTCGGGTTCGATGCATTTGAGCAACAGCACTCCCAGTCACCCAATATATAAACAGAGTTGACAACAGAAATAAATGTTCTAGCAGAAACCAACACTGATTCTGAAGAATTTCATCCCACTAAGTTCTACCTTATTCACCAGCATAAGCCACAAGAGTAACAGATGGCCAGTAGTGTGAATTTTGCTCCTAAACAGGTACTTAGTTTTCAAGCATTAAAAAAAAACCCTCAAACTGTCTTCTGTTATTCTCTTGTCTAGAAATAAATGCCCTACAACACTTAGGGAGAGTGATCCCCAGTGGTTCTCAGGGCAGTGCACCGTGTATCCTCCTAATCTTCACCTGCCCCATCCCTGCCTACAGTGCATCCTTCATACTGCAAACTAGAGGCACCTTCTCTCCACCTTAGGATTGGTACCTATGTGCCTTCTGGCTGCACTGCCCCAATACCCAATTTAGCCATCACAGTTTCCCCTGTTCATTCAAATTGAGCTACACTGTCACCTTTTAATTCACCCACACAAAGCTCTATACTACCTATTCATACTTGCTTCGTCTGAAATGTTCTGCTTTTCCTGGTTGACTCTCATGCTTCATTTCCATTTTTGTTGTTGTTGTTTGGGGGTTGGGTTTTTTTGTTGTTTTGGTTTTTTGAGTCAGGGTTTCTCTGTGTAGCCCCGGCTGTCCTGGAACTCACTCTGTAGACCAAGCTGGCCTTGAACTCTGAGATCCTCCCACCTGAGTGCTGGGATTAAAGGCGTGCGCCACCATCGTCTAGCTCAGGCCCATTTTCTTTTTTTTTTTTTTTTTGGTTTTTCGAGACAGGGTTTCTCTGTTTAACAGCTCTGGCTGTCCTGGACTCGCTTTGTAGACCAGGCTGGCCTCGAACTCGCAAAGATCCGCCTGCCTCTGCCTCCCAAGTGCTGGGATTAAAGGCGTGCGCCACCACCGCCCGGCTTAGGCCCATTTTCTTAATGCTCTCTATAAAGTTGTCTTTCTTAGCGCCCGACACTTCCTGGTATTAACCTATTCTTTCTCCTCCTTTCCCTTCTCCTCCCTCTTCCTTTTCTTTCCCTCCCTTCCCCTTTCTTCTTTCCTTCCCACTTTTCACACTAAACTCTACTCCTGAGACGAACCTTGTCACTCAGGCCTTGCTATGACACCACTGCATCCACTGCAAGTCAGTGAATGAGTTGTGTCACCGAGCCCGTCCTCAGTCTCTTCTCTTGGTTTTTATGGAAGGACATTTTTAGTATCCTGCCCACATCTTTGACTCATGTTCTTTTTCTGTCTTGGGGACATCCAGTCTTCCTCCTACTTCATACTTAAAAGTATTCTGGAAGAGTCTCAGCCATCATCTGTTAATGAATCCATCTGCTTTCATGACGTCAGGCATTACCTATGTCAGATCTTCCTAGAAGCTATTAACCTATTCTTTCTCCTTTCTCTCCTCCCTTTTCCTTTCCCTTCTCCTCCCTCTTCCTTTTCTTTCCCTCCCTTCCCTGTCTTCTGTTTTCTTCTTTCCTTCCCACTTTACACACTAAACTATACTCTAAACTCTATATCCCTAATATCCCCTCAATGCTCCCCTTGCCACTCTGTACTGTAACCTGGTTCTCCTGGCTTCTGACGGACCTGCCTCTCCTGACATGCATCAGTCACTTCAATGACTTTGTTTTCCAAATAACTTTTAGTTCTGCCCATGATTCTACACTCCCCCCCCCCCCCCCCCCAACAACGTGCTATATTCAGGAGAGACACGCAAATCAGAGCAGCGCCCCCCCCATGGGGCCCCACCGTCAGATGCTCATTTTACCATCAGAAAAGTGACAGTCCCTTTGCTTGGAAGTATGGCAAAACTCAGAGAGAGAATGTAAACACTACACTCTGAGTATGTCACCTACAAGATTACAGACTGGCTACATACAAGCTTCGGTTATTTTTCAATCTCCGGCTCCTATATCTGTATCTGGTCTCCTGCCAAGTCTTGTCATTTTGATTGCAACCATAATCATGATAACATATTTGCAATAATGGTTTACAAGAACTTTTATACTTACCTCTTTAATTATTATTCTGATTTCACCCTAGTCCTAGCCCAGAACAATCATAGTACTTAATCCCATATTCTTTACGTATCTATCCTATGTATTACCAAAATCGATATTTTAAAAGCTCACCTAGCAACTGGGAAGTGGTGGCTCATACCTTTAATCGCAGCACTCAGGAGGCAGAGAGAGGCAGGTCCCTGTGAGTCTGAGGCCAGCCTGGTCTACAGAGTGAGTTCCAGGACAGCCAGACTACACAGAGAAACTTTGTCCCAAACAAAACAAAACCCCTTACTTAACAGTGCTCTAGCTTGAATGCCACTGGCCACCCTTCAGTTCTCCGGTCCACCCTTCTACTACATCCAGTCTACTGGTGACTGCAGCCATATACTGATTTCAGAAACAGGATTTTTTCAGGTCCACGTCACTTTCTCCCTACCTTTCCATCTTATTTATTGTATATGTAAGAATTAATCTGTTAGCCTGGAATGATAGCCAATGCCTGCTACTTGGGAGGCAGAGGCAAGAGATCATTTGAGTTAAAGACTTCAAGACCAATACGGTCAATGCATGGAGACTCTCATCTCAAAATGAATAAATAAAAATAATTAAAATTTTACTATGATAATACCAACCACTAAACCACTTTAGTCCTAATTCCTAGCATGCTATCATCCACTACAAAGGCAGCACAGTCTAGGGGGCATTTGCCAAAGCCAGCACTATGCTTTTTGAATGTTCAATCTCAAAAACTAGATCAAGTCATTCAAAACTCCAAGAGGATGGAGGAGGATATCATGAACTGCCACTCCTAGCTGAGGTGCTTGAACAACTGAAAGCTGCTGGGATAGGACTGGACTCTGCGTTATGAAAAAAGGACATGAAGCTGAAAGGAGGATGAGGGGTTTGGACAGGTAGTGGGGGGGATTGATAAAATCAAAATGCATTATATATAGGTATGAAATTCTCAAAGAATAAAAAAATTAAGCTAAACGAACCTCTCTATTTTCTACTTTACTCTGAAAAGATGGTCTTTAGACTCGACCCCCATCCTGAGCTGAATAAAAGTTAAGTGATCTTCACTACCCCCTCTCCATTGCTGTTGCTAGGAAATGACTAACATAACTGCCCAGCCCTAGGGTCTCCTTGAAGTCTCCTTGAGGAACCGACTGCCCAGCCCCAGAGATAAGAAAACAGCCAGGGGCAAATTTTCTGATTCCCAGAGCAATGTCTAAACTATTATTGACACCTACCCCAAAATGTAAATAACCCAAAGCTTTGTAAAGTTCAGGGTCACCTCTCCCCCTCTCCCTCAGGTGTAGGCCACCTCATGAGAGTTGGCAATGTGCCTGGGAACAATAAATTCCTCTTGCTTTTTGCATCAATTCAATGTCTTTTTCTCATTGAGGGTCAGCAGAAAGATAGGTAATATCCCTTCTAGGGAATGGGCCTTACAACTCAACCTTAAGTGTTTTGTGACAATAGCAGAAAACAGACTGATACGGTATTATAAGTAAGCTAGAGATGGTTTACAGCACGTAGCACAGGGGTTCTTAACCTGTGCTGTTACTAAACTTTTTGAGGTACCAAACGACTCTTTCACAAGGGTCACCTAAGACCATCAGAAAACACAGATATTTATATTATGATTTGTAACAGCAGCAAAATTACAATTATAAGTGGCAATGAAAATGATTTTACGGTTGAGGGTCACCACAACATGTATTAAAGTTCCTCAAAGCAGGAACTGCAAACACTATGCCATTTTACATAAGGAACTTGAGTATCTGCTGATTTTTTATCAACAGAATCTAGCAGTTTTTCACTCACAGTAGGAACTGTATTCTGTCTTTAGTGGCGACCCTTAGAACACAAAGCATGTTGGCTTAACCAAGCTGAAGAGTTAGTATTATTTCTGATGGCTTCCTCTGCTCAAAGTGCTGCCCTGCTAACCTGTATCAGCCATATAGTGATCCTCTTCAGTTCTAGCCTCACAGTCCTCCACAGAGCTTGCTGCTGGGTGTCCCTGGAGGATCCTGGCTTTGTGTCCATCAGGCCCCACTGGAGGACCTCTGTGGGTCTATGTAGGCCTCCGAGAATGGGAGTGCAGGTTCCAGTCGTCAGCTGCTGGTCAATATTCATGCTTGTGTATAAGGCTGGCTAGTGCTGGGTGTGGCTCCAAAGATGTGTGGTTGGGAACAGAGAGAGTGAGCGGATCCAGACCCTGACACCTCAAACTTAGGAGCTATAAGCACCAACACTGAGGTCGGTAGGTGTGGGGGTCCAGCTCTCTCTCTGCTTCTGCCTGTCTCTCTGGAGCACGTGGACACACCCAAAGGTCTACCTTCACTGTGGCACATAGAAGCAACCCCACCGGTGGTCACAGGTGAGCTCACTTTTTCCCTCCATGTAGCATTCATTGCCAGCATTCCAATAAAGTGCATCTGGGCCCGAAGGTTCTGCCCACACTTCCCACAGTTCAAAGGGGGGCCCTCACTCATCTGAGAGAGTACATGCAAGATCTTGGTAAGTTTTAGGGGTCCGTGGGAGAGATAAGACCATCATGACATACATAGGCTATAATAATGGATCATCAAATATGCTGTTTCAGAGCTGTTAAGGTTTTGCTACTGGAAAGCTTTCTCCAACTGTACCTACAGTTTCCTAGACCAGCCATGTTTACTGCAGACCAGAGCAACGGTCCCCAGGGATTCTAACAGCAGTCAACATGGCCGTATCCAGTGGGAAAATGGAGGAAAGCACGGCCAGCTCCTGCCTCAGCTGGTACGCAGTCTGATCTCAGTCCCCAAGATGCGGACCCCCAGCATCGCCTGGAACACTCATCCTTCCTCCCAACACCCGCCACCGGCGATTTATGCCATAGCTCGCGTTGGTTTAGGTTCGATCATAACCTTGCCAATTTCTTTACTCACCATGTTCTGTTCCTCTTTGTGCTTCATTTCTTCCTTCTGGTTGTTGGTTTTATTTTTTTCCTCATATACAATTTTCCTTCTCCACCACACTCTGGAGATAAACCCTCTAGATTTATCACCATCATTACAAAGTAAAATGTCAGTCCATTTGTATGTGTAAAGCAGTTTGCCCCCACTGTCTGGTTGGATCTGGGTTCTTTGTGTATTTTCTATATGGGGTGGGGCACACACGCACATTCAGAGGTCAGAAATTGACCTTGGGTGTGTTCCTCAATCTGATTTTTTTTTTTTTTTTTGGTTTTTCAAGACAGGGTTTCTCTGTGTAGCCCTGCTTGTTCTGGTCTCTTTGTAGACCAGGCTGGCCTCTTACTGACGGAGATCTGCCTGCCTCTGTGTGCTGTGATTAAAGGCGTGCACCACCACCACAGGGCTCCAATCTTACCAGACCTGGAGCTGACCGTTAAGCTATACTGGCTGGCCAGCAAGCTCCTAAGGATGCCGCACCTCTGCCTGCCCAGAACAGGTGCATGCCACCAAATGAGCCGTTTACATGCGTGCATCACGTAACATAGGACTTCCTGCCTTGATGGAAAGCACTTTACCAACTGAACAATCTCCCCAGCCCCATGCACTGCTGTTTGAAAAATCTTTTAAAGTATTTACTTGTAAGGTTTTTATTTAGAGAGGAGTTGTTTTTGTTTGCTGAAGACTCACTGAACTCTCTGAATCTTAGGATTCATCTTGCTCACTAACCTAGAAATTTATTAACCGCAGTCTCTGAATAAGGTCCGGTCCCCCTCCTTTCTCTCTCCCCTTTGAGTTTCAATCGGATGCCTGTCAGAGCCTATTCCAGCTTCAAACCCTTTTATCTCTTTCATAATTTTCACTTTGCCCTGTGTGCTGCCTTCTGGCAACTTCTTCACATCTGTCTAGTTTAGGAGTTGGGAAACTTTCAGCAAAGGGTCAGACAACAAATATTTTAGTGTCTGCAGCATATTTTAGTCTTTTAAAGGGGAAGAAGGATCTGGAGAAATGGCTCAGTGGTTAAGAGCACTTGTTGCTCTTGCAGTAGACCCAAGTTCAGCTCCTAGCAACAACATGGTGGCTAACAACCATCTGTAACTCCAGTTCCAAGGGATCTGATGCCCTTTTAACTTCTATGACACCAGGCATACATGTGGTACATACACATACATATAGGCAAAATGTTCATATACAGGAAGTAAAACAAATATTTAAAAAGTTTAAGACAACCTTTTAAAAATGTTCATTCTTATACTTCAAATTATAAAATGCAAGACATTCCCTGGGCACAGTAGCTCAGACCTTTAATCCCAGCACTTTGGAGATAGGGGCAGGTGGATCTCTGTGAGTTCAAGGCCAGCCTAGTCTACACAGTGAGACCCTGTCATCAAAAAAAAAAAAAAAAAAAGGCAAGCCAGGAGCCGCCCATGCAACCCACAGGCCATGATCTTCAGCTCGTTCTTCTGCCTTCCACTAGGGCTTTAACTCTGACAACCATTTCAAGTCTCCAGAAGCCCGATTTCATGTTGTAACAATACCTACTCCTTATCTTCCCTGGCTCACCTTGGTCTAGCTGCTGATTCTTGCTTAGAGGATGGCAGGTTGCTTCCTTTGTAATTTTGTACTCAGTCCCTTCTTCAGGGGTGTTTATTTCTGAGAAACCTCTGTGCACCCCTCTAGAACAGTCTATTGGACAGATAGCCCAGCCTTATTATCAGCTTTCAGTTTTTCAGGTCAATTTCTCAACCTAGAGATTCTTGACACCACACACACAGCAATGATAAATGTGAACACAAAATCCACAGACAGGAAAACCACAGCCATGCTTTCTTGGTGGCTATTTCCTCCTCCTGAGAACCCACAGTCCAGGCTAAGAGGGGCATCTGTATGCCTGTGGTGGAGGCTCTCTGTCCCCTCCTGCTTCCCTGAAGATCTATACTCCTACATGGTGTCTCAATCCTACTACTCATAAACTTGAGGGCTCTTCCTCATCGCTAGGAAAATGGAAGCACAAGTCACTAACACTGGCCAACACCTCAGGGTATGGCTGTCCAAGCCTACTGAGCAGATTCTTAAGATTCTCAGCCCCTGCTTCCTACCCTTCACTTGCCTGTTTTAATGAGAAGTTACCTCTTTCTTGAGTACATACTATGCGTTGTGGAGAACACAAATGCTATCTCGCCAAAAGCAGAGGCTTCCTTTACCCACACACACGTGTTTACAAAAGTAGGACACCATATGTTCTCTGGTGCAACCTGAATTTTCTTTTCACTTCTATTAGAAGCTGTTAAGCCAGACATGGCAGCACATGCCTATGATCCCAGCACTCGAGAGGTTGACGCAGAAGATCCCAGAATTCAAGGTCAAGGCTGAAGACATAGCTCAGCAGAGGACCTGAGTTTGGTCCTAGAGTCAGTGGCTCACAAGGGCCTATAACTCTAGGTCCAGAGGATCTGACGTCCTCTTCTTGGATTCTGAGGGAACTGTATTTACAGACACCCACACAAACAAACAAACACAAACCCACACACACAATTTTAAAAAATAATAAAATTTAAAACGAGTTCAAGGTCACCCTTAGCTAACACAGCTAGTTTGTCAGCCAGAGTTTAAAAAATGAAAACAAAAATTCTCTGTTCTCCTACCATGAGACTTCCTACCACAAAGGCACTAGTAGTTAATACAGCTCATATAGAGGCATTAGTAGTTGAACACCACCCATATACAGGCACTAGTAGTTGAACACCACCCATATATAGGCATCAGTAGTTGAATGCCACCCATAAGGAAAGATAGACAGAGGCTTCTAGTTTCCATTATGATCAAGGCTTCCTAAGCATTTCTGCATGGAGCCAAAGTATTTTTCTATTTGAAACTGCTGGGATCAGTAAAAATGCCTTGCCAGTTTTGTTTTTTTTTTTTTCTTTTTGGTTTTTCGAGACAGGGTTTCTCTGTGTAGCCCTGGCTGTTCTAGACTCACTTTGTAGACCAGGCTAGCCTTGAACTCGCAGAGATCCACCTGCCTCTGCCTCTACCTTCCAAGTGCTGGGATTAAAGGCATGCATCACGCCTGGCAATTACAGACAGCTATGAACTGCCATGTGGGTTCTGGGATATGAACCCAGGTCCTTTGGAAGAGCAGACTGTGCTCTTAACCACTGAGCCATCTACTCCAGCCCCCACCAGGCCATTTTTAAAAAAAAAATCATTGTTTACTAGGAAAGGTAAAAGCTTCCATTTACCAATTCCATTTGCTCACTGATAATGGTGTGATAGACAGGTGGGTAGAATTCAGTTATCTCTTCGCTCACCACATCTCCCATTCTTCTGTTTGGGCAGAGGGAAAGTGACCCAGAGCAATCTGTCCTTCATACTGAGTGGCAGCTAACAGTAGATGAGAATTCT
Organism: Lophiomys imhausi; assembly: GCA_907164525.1. Taxonomy (NCBI): domain Eukaryota; kingdom Metazoa; phylum Chordata; class Mammalia; order Rodentia; family Muridae; genus Lophiomys; species Lophiomys imhausi. The sequence goes on along the minus strand of CAJQZJ010032201.1, from coordinate 5,545,730 downwards.
CTCCCTCTCCTCCCAGAGAGAGATGGGGAAACATACCCTGCCACTAAAGAGAGTCACACCAAGAAGGTGTAAAGACCCCATACACAAGCCATTGAGACTGCAGAGTTTTTGCTGCAGTTAGGAATGCAACTGAATGCCACTGGAGTTCTTAAACAGACAATGTAAGAGACCAAGTGTCTTCTTGCATGACTACGAAGACTGCAGGTACTCTCGCCCTGGTCTGTTTATGAGAGCTCTCTGCAGCCACATAGTTCTGTCCACTTGACAACAGCCCATGTGCCCAGTCTGAGGCTGTGTTTTACCAGGCCGATCCTCTGCTCAGGGCCATGCACGGCTCCACCTAGTCCCCCTGTTCACTGCCCCTCATGGTTCCCTCCAAAGCCCATCCAGTGTGGAGAGTGAGGGACTCGAGGAGTATTCTCTCCCCAACCTCACTTGCCAGCAGACAGTCCTCCTTTTGCCACTTTAAATCTTACCGAGCCCATAGCAGTTCTCAAACTAAAAATCCCTAAACTCCCACTGGACTCAGTTTAGCATTATATGGTTCAAAACTTAGTTTACCGCTTCAACTGATTCTTCTTCAACCAGATCAGAAACCCCTTAAAGAAACTGAATTATTTCTCTAGGTTTTAAATCTCTCTTAGAGAGATGGCAGCTATCACTCAAATCCACTCAAACTTTCAGCTGACATTTTCATCTCCAGTCAATTTTGAAATTTACAGCCTGCTCCCTCCTGTCACCTCCTTCACAGTCACATTCCCACATTACCACTCCCCCCTCCCTTACCACCTCCTCCTTTCTGTCACCCCACCACCCCCTACTGTTTGGTCCCCTCCCCTCCCCCTCCCACCCTCCTCCCTCTTCTGTCACTTCCATCACAATCCCCATCACCTCCTACTCCTCCCATCACCTCCACTGCCACCTCCTCCCTCCCTGCAACCTCTTCCCCACTCTGTCATCCCCCCATAAACTCCTCTATGGCTACCTTCTCTAGCATTCCTTAACCCACAGTCAGCTCCTGAATTGGCAGGAATATTATTCTGCTCTATCAGGACCTTGCTTTCAAGAGTTTGTTGATATATTCATATCACCACTATTCTACTTGACTTTTCTTCTTTAAGAATAAAGCTTTGGCGGGGCGTGGTGGGGCATGCCTTTAATCCCAGCACTTGGGAGGCAGAGGCAGGCGGATCTCTGTGAGTTCAAGGCCAGCCTGCTCTACAAAGTTGAGTCCAGTACAGCCAGGGCTACACAGAGAAACCCTGTCTCAAAAAACCAAAAAAAAAAAAAAAAAAAAAAAAGACTAAAGCTTTGAAGCTTGACATGGTGGTACAAGTCTTTAATCCTAGCACTTGAGAAGCAGAGGCAGGCGGATTTCTGAGAGTTTTAAGCTAGCCTGGTCTACAGAGCATGTTCCAGGACAGCCAGAGAAAACTTGTCTCAAAACTCAAAACCAAAAAAGGAAGAAAGCTCTGAGATTCCCAACCATAAACTTGGAACACCTGGTTACTTAGATCTTCTTTAGTGTCTTTCAACAGTTATAGCCAAATACATTGTAGGGAGGAAAGACAAAGAAGTGGAGGGAATTATGCCAAAATACTCAAGAGATAGAAAAGCACAAAGGAGTGGCTGATTCCACTTGACTGCCACCTAGGCCCTTTCTACGTGTTTCCAAATGAAACCTTCCATGTGCTTAATACGGCTCTCAATGTAATTGTGAGCCAACATCTACTGAATGCTCACTGTGTGCAGGGTTAAGTCTCTAATACTCATGTCAAGGCAGCCTGACACAAGTCCCAACCATTGTGTTAAAGTGGCATGACATTCATCTATGGGAGTGCCTCAAGTCCCATGAGCACACACACACAGCATGTTCTACATTCTCCATGACTGTACTAATGTACTATAACCTCAAACAATTATTAAAGCCAACACTCTCTTCTGACTTACAATGTTTCTTGACTAAGAGAGAAAACGATGTACCAGTATATCTGTCTGTGCACCCAAGACCTACCTACCTATCCATACATATAGTACTATTTTCTTTTTCCCACTTCAGTCAAAATGGCCTCAACAAGCAGCAGAATTCTATCGAAACCAAGCATGGGTTCTCTATACATCACTGTTACTGCCATCGCTGAGAGACCTGACCTTTCTTTGAAGGGTGATGACAAGTGATTCAGTATAATTAAAGGAAGACAACACTGCACCTAGACTGAGCAGAAAGCCAGCAACAGGGCACCCAGGAGTAGTTCCTTTACCTCTGCAGGCCCCAGGCACAGCGAACTCCACACAACACAACTCACAATATTGACTGTTTCAGAAACCACCTGGGGGCTGGTGGTGTTTCTGCTTTACAGACAAAGACGTGGTGAATCGTGGAGGTTAGGAAAGTTACTTAAGACAACACAGCAAACAGCTGAGGAGCCAGACACATGCCCAGATCTGTGTGGCCTAACACCCTGTGCACAGCTTCTCACTTGTCTTCTGTTTACTGGCCAAGAAATGCTTTCTTCTATCCCTTTTACTTAGTAAGTATGTATTGTTTTTGTAATAATAATAATAAAGACCTAGGCATGTAGTCCTGACACTCAGGAGGCTGAAGTGAAAGGATAGTGAGTTTGAGGCCAGCCTGAGCTACGTGACAAGCAAGAGGGAAGGGAAGGCGGAAAGAGAGGGAAATATTTTGCTGCAGTCTTTTAAAGTGTATGATATGCTTGTCAGTTTAGTGAATAATGTGATAATTACCTATTTGGGGGTAAAAACAGATTTCTATGTCAAACCAGAATAAAAAGTCCCAGATGAATTTTAAAAATTGTCACAAACGAACCATAAGAAGAAAAGGAAAACATGCATGCCACTTCAGCTCAAATTACACATGGCTACTTTTCTAGGACTCCAAGCAAACACGCAGCAGTGCAGCTACAGGAGTTAAACACACTTGACTACCTATGAATCAAAGGGCTGTGTGTGTGAGTCTGTGTGTGTGTGTGTGTGTGTGTGTGTGTGTGTGTGTGTGTGTGTGTGTGTGAGTCTGTGTGTGTGTGTGTGTGTGTGTGTGTGTGTGTGTGTGAGAGAGAGTCTGTGTGTGTGTTGGGGAGGAGTGATCAAAAGACTGACCTGCTGTCTGACCACAGTTGAAAAGTCAAAAACATTAAAAGTGATCAAAGGATAAAGACAAGAAGTTACTAAAAGAAAGGGTTGAGGGGGAGTCATGCATTTTAAATGTGTGCCTTTCAACCAAAGAAACAAATTTCAAACAAAATAGACTGATTTTTTTTTCCACCAGTGAATCAGCAAGAACTGTATAGTATCTGATATTTACCAGAATCTGGTCACATACTTTTCTGGAATACAGTTTGGGAAATGGAGACTGTCCCCAACTCCAATTCCAGAAAGTCTTAAGAATAACGAATAAGGGGGCTGAAGACATAAGGGAGCTGAAGATATGGCTCAGAGGTTAAGACCACTTCTGCTGGTTGCTCTTCCAGAGGTCCTGAGTTCAATTCCCAGCAACCACATGGTGGTTTATAACCATCTATGATGAGATCTGGTGCTCTCTCCTGGCATGCAGGGATACACGCAGGCTGAACACTGTATACATAATAAATAAATAAAGCTTTAAAAAATCATGAATATAAAGAAAATTACCTGCAAGACCGTTCATACTAAAACATTAAGGCAGATTTCAGAATACTCTGGGCCATGCAGGCAGCAGGTATGTATGGTAGAAAGCTGTGCTAGAGCAACAAAGGTAAACAGAGGTCAACTGTGATGAAAGTCTTGGCTTTTCCTGACTTTGACTTAGCAGTTTCAATTTCTAGGAATATATTCTAGGTGATAAAGACCTACACACAAGATGTAAATGCCTCAGCATTCTTTCCACAATACAGACAACAAAACATCCAAGAAGTTAAGAGTCTTGGATGTTAAATGTAAAATACGATAATGTTACTTATATGGACACCAGACTGCAAACTTTTCAATAAATTTAAGTAAGGTGGAACACATTTACAATGCTATATTAGTGGTAAAGTAACATTCAAAACCATATATCTGGATAGAAAAACACACAGAAGCAAAACACCAACTGTGGCTCTTTTATATTACATTATATTACATAGTTATATTACAAAGTTATACAGAATATTTACATTCTTCCCCTCTCTCTAAAATCCCAGCACTTCAGAAGCAGAGCAGGCAGATTTTTGTGAGTTTGAGGCCAGCTTGATCTACATAGTGACTTCCAGGACAGCCACAGTTACACAATAAGATCTTGTCTCAAACAAATAATAAAGCTTTTTTTTTTTAATGCCACATGAACCAGGCTAGCCTCAAACTTGTGACAATCCTCCTGCCTCTTCCTTTACCTCCAGACCACTTATGCCTGGCTTTTTTTCCAAGCATATTTCTGAAAGTGAGAGAAGTGTAGGAAGCAACTTAGTAAGGTCTCCAGGTGCATTTTTCTTCAACAGTCAAGTTGTGGTATGACAGACTGGTCTTTCCAAGTCGGCCACTGCTCAAGGATACAGGACTTTCCCTTTCTTCTGTGGCCCATATAACGGACACATTAGCACCCTGGGCCTCTTTCTCAACAAGACGCAGAGCTGAAGCAAAAGCTGGCTCACCCGTTTGTAAACCAGCTTGTGACTCCTGAGACAGAGTTCTGCGCCCGTTTTACCGCTGCCATCTTTTGATTCACTAACCCTTCTGACTCATAAGCTCTTGGCACTTCTTGTGTTTTGAGGCAGATTCTATGTAACTCAGGCTAGCCTCAAACTCCTCATGATCCTCAGATCACAGTCAGATGCAACCACACCCTGCTTAGTCCTTTTTTAACTCCTAAGGAAAAGGGTTATAGCAACTGGCCTCAAAGATCCTCTGGATTCTAGGACTTTGCCGACTTACAGTAGTTTGCCCAGAAAACGCCCAGATGTTCATAATCTGATAAAAGAACAAACACCAAGGTGTCAAGTCAGGGCAACAAGGCTCCCGCCTCACTCCCTGTGCAGGCACTTTCCTTTAAGCACTCTTCCACCCCGCCCCACCCCTATTTTTCATGGAGTCCATTAATAACAAGTTTGGGGCCTTATCTACTGATTTCTTCATTCAAAATCAAAGTGCTTTTGGTGTTTTACAACTAAGAAATAAAGGAAGTCATCCTGGGAGGAGTCAGTCAAGACTGGGAGAAAACCCAAGATACAAAAAGCTATCAGCTGGATTTCTGCAGAGGAAATCCAATAGGGATAAAGACAAAGCATGCACTTTGATCTCAAACTGCATGGGATGACTGCATTTAACTGAGTACAGACCTGGGCACTTACAGGGCTGGGACTCCAGCTACTTCGATCAGCGCAGCAAGGAAATCCAATTCAGGAAAAGAAAGCCCATCACCTTGAATTTGGTTTGGCTTTTGGTTTTTTAATAATAAAAAAATTATTTTTAATTAAAAAAAAAAACAAAGTGGAGGCTGAAAAGCAAAGGAGATGGCTGTGTCCTCAGCACCTTGTGCAGAATTCTGTGATCTGTGCTAAGAGCCACACTTGAAGAAGGCCATTAACACAGTAAATTGGAGGGCAGAGGATTCAACAGCTGGCAAGGGGATTTAAAAACCGCCAAATAAGAAACAGCTGGTGGAAATTGGAATACTTTGAGGACGGCAGAGGCCTTAAGAGGCAGGCAGACAGACAAGTGAAATTGGCCAGTAAAGACAGCAAAATGCAGACAACACCTGCGCAATTCACTGTCATCAGATGCAAGTAATGTGACACACACCCTACAATATTTTCCTTGAAAGACAACAAAAATAATGATTTTTTACATGAAACCTCCCTATTTCTAAATGCCAGCTTCTGATTTAAGTTTCTGTATGAACTGCAAACCTTATTTGATTCAAATACGCACTAGCAGTGTGCAATCCATGCCAAAGAGAAAGAAACAAGGTGACTGTCCCCCGCATCTGGGATTTCCATACACAGTCCAAAATGACACTCAGACACAAAACCACAGCTGAATCTAAGAGAATACCTTCCGGCCTGAGTCTACAAGCTGGGGTGGTGACAATATTGTAAGAGTTTAGATGAGGACAGGTCAGTAAATCCTTCCGACCAGCCTAAGAGCTACCATGTGCAGCTTCAGACAGCTCCCCTGGGCTCTCAGTCTTCTCTGTCCCATGCCATCTCGGCACCCACCCCCACATTAACAATTAGCCTCTTACCTCTCAGTGACTTGTTTTTTAGATTTATTTACTTCATTCTTTTTTGTGTATCAGTATTTTGCCTGAAAGTATGTATATTCACCACATACATGCCTGGTGCTGGTGGAGGTCAGAAGGGAGCATCAGATCCCCTGGAACTGGAGTTACAGGTGGTTGTGACCCACCATGTGGGTGCTAGGAACCAAACCTAGGTCCTCTGAAAGAGCAACAAGTACTTATAGCTAAGCCCTCTCTCCAGCCCCTCAGTAACTTAAAAGAATAAAATCATTTTTTATGAGTTTTACTTATTTTTATACACATTGGTGTTTTGCCTGCATGTATTTCTGTGTGTTCAAGGAATTGAACCCAGATCCCCTGGAAGAGTAGCCACTGGTCTTAACAGCTGAGCCATCTCTCCATTCCCTAAAGAATAAATTATATGGAAGAAAAAAACCACAAAGATGGCAAACAACTTATACAACAATTAAAAACACTATTATGAACCACCAGCACAGTGAGTTTGTATTTTTTAAAAATAATTTATTTTTATTTTTTATGCCCATTAATGTTTCACCTGTATGTATGTCTGTGTGAGGGTGACAGATCTTGGAGTTAGTAACATTTGTGAGCTGCCATTTGGGTGCTGGGAACTGAACCCGGGTCCTCTGGAAGCACAGTCAGTGTGCTCTTAATCACTGAGCCATCTCCCTAGCCCATGTGTGTGGTTTTTTTTTTTAATTTATTTTTAAACATTTATTATTTGTGTGTCCATGTATGAGCAGAAGGGTGCTGGGTCCCTGAACCTGAATACCCAGGCACTTTTGAGCGGCCTGATATGAGTTCTGGGAATTGAACTTGGGATCTCTACAAGAACAATTATGTGCTCTTAACCATTAAGCCATTTCTGCAGTCCCACGTGTTTACATATTTTAACTGTCTTATTACATATGCTAAAGGCATATTCCCATCCTATTTCTGTTTTGTATTACTCCCTTGGGATATGAAATATTTTCGTTTAAAAATATATATTTAAAATAAAAACACTTAAAATGACAACATGTGAGAGGACAGAATTACAGGGTAGTGTCCACATAGCAACCTTCAGCGTGTTAATCATTAACATCACGGCCAGTCTGAAAGGTACTGGGCCCAGCCAAACGTATGCTATACAAAAGCAATAAGTGAGCTAATGAGGGGTGGTACTTTAGGGCAGGCATGGGAGGTTCCTAGACCACCTGCTTTTCCACACTTTACTGCAAACACAGACTTGCTCGCTGGCCAATACACGTGCAGGTATTAACTACCAAATACATTGGATTCCACTCTGTGTTATATAGATTCTTCAAAGGACTCTACCGTTCTCCTTCCTATGGCTTTATCCTTGGGATTTTAATGGGTCATTTAAATGTCTCTGAGAATACCCTACACTGCACATTACGGCCTACGTAGAGGAGCCACAATACTAAATGAGTCTCTGCCCTCTGTACACCAAGGTTACAGATTTTTTTTTTAAGATCCTGCTTCTCTTACACCTACTTATGTCACCCAAGACACCTAAAAGACTGAAAACGTGAAAGGAGCCATGTGACTGGTTCAGGCAGGAGAGGACCGTGCTCACAGGTGAGCCTATCTCTGTCCTTGAGTTCTCAATTTCATCTGCACACGACTTGCTATTTCACGGAACCTACAACATGTGAAAAATCTTTCCCATTTGTACAGCTGCCTCGTTATCACAGATTCTCAAAAGGGAACAGATATCAAGAAAGGAAACAAACATAATTAAAATGTATGTTGGTTTGCTTGTCTTTTGACACAGGTCTCATGTAGTCCAGGTTAGCCCCACACTCCCTTATGTAGCTAAGGATGGCCTTGGACTTGTGGAACACCTGAGCACCCAGCAAGTACTGGCTTCAGGTGTGTAATACCACAACCTGATGGAAAGAAACAGCTCACCAAGAACTTTCTCAACTAAGCTTAGTTCTCCAGCAAACATTAGTGCGGTAAGTTCAGAACTTCTTTTTAAAATGTATTTTATTTTATGTACATTGATATTTTGCCTGTATGTTGGACACTCTGGAACTGTATGGAGTTACAGACAGTTGTGAGCTGCCAAGTGAGTGCTGGAAACTGAACCCCGGGTTCTCTGGAAGAGCAGACAGAGCTCTTAACCACTGGGCCATCTCTCCAGCCCCAACTTTAGAACTTTTAATTAAAGATCCTTGGTTCTTGGTCCTTGTTTCACTCTGCACTACATACATAGACAGGTACAGCCTCACCAGGACTACATCTGGTGAGATGCTCTTATTTCTAATACCTGATTCGACTTCAAACAGTACCTTTAACCCCTCTCCAGGTCACCAGCAAATGGTGGTGTGCTTGCCAATGTACCATGTATGAAGCCCTGGGTTCTACAGGTAACAAACTCAGCTAGACAGACACTGCTGAATTCACTGCGTAACTCCTTTACCACCTTTACTGACTGTGACCACTAGGCTGGCGCTCACAACTTAGAACAGGTGACCAAACACGTTTCAAGAATTCTGGCCGGGCGGTGGTGGCGCATGCCTTTAATCCCAGCACTTGGGAGGTAGAGGCAGGCAGATCTCTGTGAGTTCGAGGCCAGCCTGGTCCACAAAGTGAGTCCAGGACAGCCAGAGCTGTTACACAAAGAAACCCTGTCTCGAAAAACCAAAAAAAAAAAGAATTCTGAAGTAGCTAGGTCTGGGTCGGTGGCTCCAGCCCGTAATCCCAACACTGTGCAGAGGCTGACCAAGCACTCCAGGGCAGCCAGGGCTACAGCGTGACATTGTCTCAAACAACCAAACAAAACAAAAACCCACACACAACTCTGAATCTCCACAATTCTGGGTCTCCTCCAGAAAAACGTTTAGATTAACTTCAACCCCTCAGGCTCGCTATGGACACAGCTGAGGAAATTCTCACAGGAAAAGGGTATGTTTATCACACCAAGCAGGAGTTTTTAAAAGTGGCTTTTCTTTCATCACAAATTCTTTAAAAGTCCTCTGCTGGGGTAAGTCGTTGAGAAAGTCTAGTTTTACTCAAGATTATCAATGCCCCAGAGAGGAACCACTACCCCAGACTCTACAAAGGTTACAGTCGCTGCGCCAGAAGGGAAAACTAACTGTTGAGCAATAGACAGGAAAGTGGGTGGATGGATGGATGGATGGGTGGATGGATGGGGAGGGGAGATGAGAGGGGATCAAGGAGTCCAGCCTTGAAATGCCAGACTCCAAACTGCGAGAACAAGACCAAGTGAAGAAACGCTAAAGTCACCTCTTAAGTCACACATTGAGTTTCCATCTCCCCAAAAGAAGAGGACCGTATACAGACAGACCTTGCGAATCTGAAGGGCAACAATCCAGGTTGGGGGCTGACACCCACCAAATTTCAGTGGGCTAAGGGCCACAGGTATCTCAACTGGGGCTACGCAGCTGGCTCGCTGTGGACTAGGGAAAGAAGCACCCGGTGCTGCCCGGTTCATCAGGCTCTGACCTGGGGCTGTCGCCTACAGTCGTCTCCCCATTCGGGGCGGGGCATGGACCTGCATCCCTCAGCCCTCTGCTGCGGCACACCCAGGCCGGGGTCGGACACAGCACACCGCCCCTGGACCCCTGGCAGGAAGTGGCCACCTGGAGGGAAGAGCCCGATGGGCAGCGGCGCGCAGCTGTGCCGGAAGAGCCGGCCAGATGTGGCATTGCGCCCCGGGAGGTGGGGGCTGTGCTTCCCCCAAGAGACGCTACCGTGGGCCGCCAGTGCCCAGCACCGGCGGAGCGAGGCCCCCGGCACGGGGCAGGCCTACTCGGCTGCGCCGCCGCCGCAGCTCCCAGGCACGGCTGCTCGTGCCCCAGACCGTCACGGCCGCGCGCTCCAGGGTGCCCCGTCCTTCCCGCCAGCCTTCTCCTGCCCTGCCCGGTTCCTCGGGCTCCCATGCCGCCCGGGCTCCTACCGGCTTCCAGTCATGGACGAGCCACCGCCGTCGCCTGCGCGAAACTCTGCTTCCCACAAGCCGCTCCGGCCGCCGCCGGCTGCGCGCCTCCCAGGCCGCGCCAGATCCTCCGCTCCCCCTGCCGGCCGGCGGCCATTTCCGACCGGCGATGGCGGAACTTGCCGAAGACCGGGGCCGGAAATGGCCGAACCTACGTTCGCCTGTGAGAGGAACGCACAGCTGTGTTCGTGACTTTCCGGACGCACCCGAAAGTGGAGGCGGAGGAGCGGTGGGCTTTGCCCTCCAGGATACCAGGCGCAGGCTGTGTGGCGGTGATTGTGAGAAGGGCCAGGCTCTCGGTCTTGAGGAGGGGTCCTAATAATCCCGGTTGCCCTTAGCCTAAAAATAAGCCCATATCCGGATGTGGTGCCCTGCGCTAGCAATGACCCACAGTTCTGACTGAAACACTTTCAAATATTTAGCTGCGAATAAAGGGCGAGGCTGAATGGATGCTTAGGGGGAAAAAAAAATCCCCGGCTTTGCAAAAACAAGAGGTTAATCAACTTTGTGGGTTGTGGACTAACAGGAATACTTTTTAAATACTTTAAAGCCAGCCCCTGTGATTTGGGAATTGGCAAGACCCAAATGAAACAAGAGATGGAGGTAGGATCAATCCTAAAAGGCGCACGACGAGTTAATTTAGAAAACAGTTTAAAATCATCTTATAAGATTAACAATAGTATATCCTAAAATCAGATTGCTTCGACATATTCATTTTAATATTTATTTATTACTTCAGGTTACATCTCCATCACAGTGTCCTCTTTCTACCTCTCCCAGTCCTGCCCTCTCACCCTCTACCCCCTATCCCTTCCATCCCACTCCTCTGGAGTGGAGTGTCCCTACATAACAGTCCCCCGCCCCAGTTCAACAGTCATATGAGGGCCAAGAGCCTCCTCATACACTGGGGGCCTACAAGGCAGCACCACTAGGGCAAAGTGTCTCATTGACAGGAAAAAAAAGTCATATTTATTTTAATCCTCCCAAACAAGGCTATTACCCGAGGGCTTCCTCCTCAACAGTCCAGACACACCCAGCCAGGTTGGCTCATATCCATGCCTGTGCTTGTGTGGTCTGGTACTTTAAGGAGAACTGCGCGTCCTGCTGACCCTCCCACCTGCCCTTCTGGAGAGCCCAGATCCAGTGCCCAGAACAGAGAAGCTGACAAAACAGGATTTCTCTCCCACAGTGGACAGTTTGAGTTAGCCATTCCCCTTTACAAGACAAAACTTAAAAAAAAAAAAAATCCTAGCAACCTATTTTTCTGGCATCCTCCTGGTCTCTCCATCTCCAAATCAGGCTCTGCTCTTTCCTCCATCTGTCCTATTTTACTTTCTGTCACTGTAATGAAACACAGTGACCAAAAGCAACTTGGGGAGGAAAGGGTTTATACATCTCAATCATAGTCTATCACTGAGAGGAGCCAAGTAGGAATTTAAAAGCAGGGCAGGACCCTTGGAGTTGAAACTGAAACAGAGGCCATGGAGTTATGCTATTTACTGGCTTGTTCCCCATGGCTGGCTCAGTTTTCTTTTTTATACAACTACAGACCTACTGCCCAAGAGTGGCTCCGCCCATATCAATCAATCAAGAAAATGCCCTTCCAGAGACTTGCCTACAGGTCAATCTGATCGAGTAGTTTCTCCCTCCGCCCCTTTCCCCATCTTCCCCTACCTCTCCATTCAGGGAGGGCATTTGAGACAAGATCTCTCTCTGTACACAGCCCTGGCTATTCTGGAACTCACTATGTAGACCAGGCTGGCCTGAAACTCAGAGATCTGCCTGCTTCAACTGGGATTAAGGACGTGTGCCACGGGCTGCAGAGGTGGCTCAGCAGTTAAGAGCACTGTCTGCTCTTCCAAAGGTCCTTAGTTCAGTTCTCAGCAACCACATGGTGGCTCCCAACCATCTTCTGCATGTAGGGGTACATGCAGATAGAGCACTCACATATGTAAAATAAACAAATCTAAAAAAAAAAAAAAAAGTGTGTCACTACACCCATACCTGAGGTTCCCTCTTCTTAGATGACTGTAGCTTGTGTCAAGTAGCCAAAAAAACTAACCAATGTATTCTTCCTCCTTTCCTTCTGAGGACATGTTACTCTCTTCTCTCCTACTGATGAGAACAGGAGGTAGAAATTGACTAGAAAAGCCTGGAGGGGTGGCGCTTGCCCAACACTCAGGAGGCAGAGGCAGGCGGTTATCTGCGAGTTCAAGGCCTGCCTGGTGTACAAAATGAGTCCAGGACAGTCAGGGATACAGAGAGAAACTCAAACTCTGTCTCTAAAAACCAAAAAAGAAAAAAGAAATTGACTGGGAGGGGGGGGGCAGTTGTGAGCAGCCCTTTTCTTGGCTAGTGCCTGGAAATGCCTTTGGGAATGTCTGTAACTTTGTCCTAACCAGAAGCCAAAGATGCCACAAGGGCCTTAGCCGAGAGTGTCTGGTTTTGCCATGGCCAGAGGCTAGAGATGCCAGGAAGGAGGTTTCCATCTCTTTCCCCCAGAGGAGGACCCCTTTCCTGGGAAGACATACTGAGGCTGTGACCTAAACTGCAAGGAATGAAAACGGACCCGCTCATCCCCCGCTCGCTCCCCACCTCCTTCCTTCATTCACTAAAGCCCTGTTGACTGGCAGGCAGTGACGCTCTATGGGTTCCACTCCCTCCGTGGGGCCCCTCCCATTGCACAGGAGCTAGGTCTTCTTTCTTTCCCTGTAGTTTTTTTCCTACCTAAAACTCATCCTTTGTGTTCCATGAATTTCCTTCTTTGAATTTGGGAGACAAGAACCCAAAAGCCTCTGGCTTGGGATGACTTCGATGGGCGTTGAGTTCCTAGGACCCTCGCCTCTCGAGCTAAGCACTGCTGTCCCTGTATCACTATTTTCTTTGCCATTAAATATACTAGCCTCTTCCTTCCCTTTTACAAGAAACAAGCACACATCCAAAACCCTACAGCCACTGCTGAAGAACCAAAATAGAACTTCTTACTTTTTTGAGAAAAGTCAGGGAAGCAGGAGCAAACTTGATAAACTGAAGAACTGAAAATGGGGACAGCTTTATCCATTTGGTTTGAATTTCCCTTTAGCAGTTCCTCTGTTTGGCTTTCTTCCAGAGATGGGCAGCGGCAGCAGGCTGGAAGAGCCCAGCAATGTGCAATGGGACAAGACAGGAGGCAAGGGAAGAATTTCCAGGGTTTGGTTCATCTCCATATTGGCAAGAGCGGACTTGCAGGTGACAGCGCCTGGAGGACTTAGTCATCCTGTGGATTTGACTCGGACTTACTTGATTTTAACTGTACCTGAGCCGTAGGGAGAAAAAGATTCACCTGAAACATACTGGAAGTTAGAGTTGGCTGCTGCTCTCTGGCTGGCTTGACAGTCAATCCGCCCGTTCTCACCTGCCCCTCCCGCTCCTTCTCCAACAACTTGTCAATCTCCTGCCCTAGTTCCGCTCCTTTTAAAAGGTGTGCCAAACCAGCAGCGTGACTCTGGCTTTCCCTAACACTCCTCTTCTTGCCACTTTAAGCAGTTGCTGAGCATCAGCCCCACCGGCAGCGGGTCCCTCGCTGCAGGGCACTGCTCCTTGTTCTGCCCTAGATAGCATCACAGCCACCACATCCCGTGAAGGCATATTTTACGAATACTTAATTGCCAGGCAAGAGGTTACACCCTTTCCATGCCTGCCCGTCTCATTTTAGTCTGGCTAGGAAATACCACTCTATGGAGGGGAAGGTGAAAACTTCATGAAGTCCCAGGAAGCAGGTTCCTGGGCCACAGAGTGCAGGCCAGAGCCCAGGGCTTTAAGCCATCCTAACTCTGAACCCCACATTCTTGGCCAGAACAATCTAGTTATTTCACCAGGATACTTTTTTTTTTTTGGTTTTTCGAGACAGGGTTTCTCTGTGTATCCTTGGCTGTCCTGGACTCACTTTGTAGACCAGGCTGGCCTCGAACTCACAAAGATCTGCCTGCCTCTGCCTCCCAAGTGCTGGGATTAAAGGCGTGCGCCACCACCGCCCGGCTCTTCACCAGGATATTAAATTTACTATTTCCCACAGTGAATTCATCTGTGTCCCTTCTCCCTTGCTCTCTCAGAATGCCCTGGTTTATAATGACTTTATCTCCATCTTTCCTAAGACAGACAACTCTAAATCTGGCATAATCTCCAGTGTTTCTCTTTAACTTACATTCAGTCACCAAGACTTAAAAACCTTGACCTTAGGGTCTCCACCACCCGGCGTTCAAAATTCTAATACCTTCCCTGGATCAAGTCCCCTTTATTCCTCCCACGGACTTACCTCTTGGACTTACCTCTTCGCCAAAAAACTTTACCATATTCACAGTGTTTTCTTTTTTCCAGAAAGGAGTTGAAGTTACAATACACACAACAAAAGCTAGCTCTCACTGACCTCACCATAGGTGGAGCTTTTACAGGGCTCATCATCTCCACTTTGTATTTTGGAACGTAATCAGAAATAGGTTTGCGCCGGCAGTGGTGACAACAGACACACGCCTTTAGTCCTAGCACTTGGGAGGCAGAGGCAGGGGAATCTCTGTGAGTTCCAGGTGAGCCTAGTCTACAAAGCTAGTTGCAGGATAGCCAAGACTACACAGAGAAACCTTGTCTGGGGGTAAGGGGGGGGGTTAAGAAAAAGAAAGAAAAGGGTTTCCATTGTTATTTAACAACCACATAAAGAGATCCCCATCTGTCCTAAGGAATTAGGACAGGAATTAGGAATTATGGAAAGAAGACCCATTATGTTCTGGTCCCCAGCAGTGACCCAGTATCTGCCAATAACGCCTTGTCTGTAATAGTTCCTAATTTTAAGTTCCAATAAGACAATTGTAATTGTAACCGCTTTCATTTGGATCACATGCCCATTCTTAGATCAACTTAGCCTAAGCAAGAGATCACGCCAAACCAGCCCGTAAATAGAGCTTATGTCAAAAGGACAGAAGCACACACCATTGTCTCCTTTATTTATACATCTGGCGAGCTGAACAGGTGGGCACCTATCAAAATTACCCAGTGTCGACAACGTGGCTGTCAACACCTCACCCCATGATAGTCACCTAAAGAAAGGACACTCCCAGGTAAAGTTTAACAGCACTCTCATGGGGGATCGTCAGCTCAAGATGATTTGACACATGTTCCGTGCCTCCGGTGAGAACAGCCCACATCAACACATACAAGTTCAACTGAAGTTCATAGTACCGCTATAAAGAATTGACAAACAGGGACTTACGGAGCTGGGCAGTAGCTCAGTTAGTAGAGCGCTTGCCTAGCACATATGGATGGACTGGGTGTGGGGGTGTAGGCCTGTAATCTCACAATGGAGAAGTGGAGGCAGGAGGATCTAAAGTTAAGGCCTGGGATATGTGAGACCTACAGCAGCAGACCACATAAAACATCAGTGCTCTGCAGATCTGCCTCAGGTACTAGTGGGAATTCTGTGGTTCTCACAACGTTAAGAAAAAGGAAGTGGGCCGGGCGGTGGTGGCGCACGCCTTTAATCCCAGCACTTGGGAGGCAGAGGCAGGCAGATCTTTGTGAGTTCAAGGCCAGCCTGGTCTACAAAGCGAGTCCAGGACAGCCAGAGATATTCAGAGAAACCCTGTCTTGAAAAACCAGAAAAAAAAAAAAAAAAGAAAAAGGAAGTGGGGCTGGAGAGATGGCCCAGCAGGTGAGGGCACTGGCCGCTCTTGCAGAGGACCCCGGCTCAGCGATCAGCATCTAAACGGTGAGTTACAACTATCCCGATGTAACTCCACTTTCAAAGGATCCTCCACTCTTCTGACCCCCAAAGACACGAGCCACGCACACGGTGTGGGGCATAAACATATATGCGGGTGAAACACTCATATACATAAAAACCGATTTTTATTTATTTATTTTTCTTTTTTTTTTCTTTTTTTGGTTTTTCAAGACAAGATTTCTCTGTGTAACAGCTCTGGCTGTCCTGGACTCATTCTGTAGACCAGGCTGGCCTTGAACTCACAGAAATCCACCTGCCTCTGCCTCCCAAGTGCTGGGATTAAAGGCGTGTGCCACCATGCCTGGCAATTACAGACAGCTGTGAACTGCCATGTGGGTGCTGGGATTTGAACTCGGGTCCTTTGGAAGAGCAGTCAGTGCTCTTAACCGCTGAGCCATCTCTCCAGCCCCAAAAGCCGATTTTTAAAAGAAAAGAAAAAGGATCCAGACACAAAATAAGTATAAAGTATATGATTCCTGAACTGAAATATAAAAACATGCAAAAGCTAATCCATTCATTCAGGTGGAGAGATGGGTAGGCAGGCAGCCACAGTTTGGGTTTTTAGGTTGCCCTGTGAGCATAAGTGTGTTCAATTTGTTAAAATCCATCCAGCTACTCATTTACCACATGTAACCCTTTTACTAACATATATCACCCCCTTTTTATACATTTTTTAGATTTTTATACAATTTTATAGATTTTTAATACATAATTGGGGTGCTGCCATGTGGTTACCCCAGAGCTGCCAGTTGTTGTCAGCTCATTCCAGCAGTCCTGAGAAAAGGCCACCATAAGCACAGTCTCAACCCCTCTGGCTTGGAAACATCATGGCAGCAGGCTGGGAAGTAGTCACGTGACAGGGACTCCTCAGCTAGTAGTATCTTACGTAGACTTGGGGGTATCTTTAGAAACATGTACAGTGGTTCACCAAGAAAGCTGGTCTGCAGAAAGCGAAATAGAGCTAACACTCGGAGAGAAGTGGACAACCCCGTAAGAGATGGAGGAAGCAGATGGAGCAGCCTTTGAGGCTGTCAACTCAGTTCTTTCAGCTCTGGGATCCTCTACCTGCCCTTGCTGGCATGGCGGTTGGATGCAATTGCTTGAGTTATTACCAAGAAAACCTTTAAGTCATTTACATTAACAGGAAGAGCCTTCTTTTCCTAGCACCCAAGCTCACCTCAACTGAAGTTGTTAATACACTTCCCTGAAAATAACTGAGAGGTATTTACGTGCTAACACGCCTTTGTGGACTTGTCGTGAATCATTTCATTTAATACTTGAACAACACAACACAGCCAGCATGGTGACTATTCCTACTTTCCAGGTGAGGAAACGAAACGAAAGCCCAGAGGAGTTAAGTTACTTGTTCAAATCTCATACCTGGTGAGTGGTAGTGCCAGACTCTAAGATGCCCAACATCTTAGTGGTAAGGGAGGCAGCTGACAGACACAAGGCCAACTGCCGGCTGCATCTGTGGATTGAACTAAGTTGTCTGGTTCGTTAGTTAAGTTCAAGTGCAGAAACTTTAAGAAAGGCTGGCTGGCGAAGTCAGTCAACACCTCTTTCCTTCACAAGGGATTGACAGTTTGAGTCAGAGAAATGTGAAAGGCCCAAAATACAGCACTACCATAAGAAACAAAAACTGGATGCCAGGGGGCTGGGTGGTGGCGCACGGCTTTAATCCCTCCCAACAATCGGGAGGCAGAGGCAGGCAGATCTCTATGAGTTGGAGGCCAGCCTGATCTAAGGAGCAAGTTCCAGGAGAGCCAGGGCTACACAGAGAAACCCTGTCTCAAAAACAAAACAAAACAAAAACTGGGTGCCAGAGGGATGTCTCTTGCAAAGGACCTGGGTTCAATTTCTAGCACCCACATGTGGGCTCACAGCCACCCATAATTCCAGTTACAGAAGATCTAATAACTCTTCTGACCACAATGCATATGATGCATACACATACACACAGACAAAACACTCATACACATAAAATAAATAAATCTAAAAAAACATTTTTTTTTTTTTTTTTGGTTTTTCGAGACAGGGTTTCTCTGAATATCTCTGGCTGTCCTGGACTCGCTTTGTAGACCAGGCTGGCCTCGAACTCACAAAGATCCGCCTGCCTCTGCCTCCCAAGTGCTGGGATTAAAGGCGTGCGCCACCACCGCCCGGCAAAAGCTGTGTTCTTTTACCAGGAAAAGTATTTACAGATTGCATTTAAAAAAATGTTCTCTTTGGGAGTCCCCGCTGGTGACTTATTCTTCCTCAAATGGTGACTACCCAAGAGAATCCTGGATGTCAGTGCTTATGGATGAGAAACTGATATCAGAAGGTCTCAAGTTTTAGGCAAAGAGACGGCCATAGTCACTTCCCACAACAACAGCTGCCAGACCCACAAGCCACTCAAGCAAAATGCCATTGGTGACCCCACCAACCTTCAAAAAGTAAGATTCAAGAGTTGTCGGTGAGTTTATGTCCGATAAGTGCTTGTTCTATCTGTAATACTAAGATTTTTTTTTTAAATGCTTAAAACCACCGTTAAAGATCTTTTCTATATGTAAGTGACTGGGCAACTTTGTGGCTTATAATTAGAACAACGCATGACAATTTTTAGATTAGGGCTCCAAGGCCATTCTTCTCCTCCCTACTTGTCAGCACCGAAGAGTGAAAAGGTTGGTCTCCAAGCTCCATGGGCAGCAATCATTACATTGTTAAATGGCTCCCTCTCAAAGTCCTAGCTTTGATGTTACCTTTTAAAAGTGGCTGGCTTTTTGTCTGCCAAAATTGATGGAGCACTGGGGGAGGGGGGAGTGTGAGCAGATGATTTATGGCAAGAACACCAAGTTAACATCAGCTTCTAGCCAGAGCACATTTTATTGTTTAAAGACAAAAACCTATTTGTAGGTTGGGGTGGAGCATGGCTAGTAAAACACTTTGCCAAGGGAAGTGGGAGGTCTTGGGTTTGGTTCTCAGCACTTCAAAACACACACACACACACACACACACACGCACGCACGCACGCACGCACGCACGCACGCACGCACGCACGCACACTCACACTCACACACACTCTGTTTTGTTAAAGCATTGACACATTGCCATAATATTGCCTTGTGGCTATGAAAAAATAAGTTTTGTAGTAGCTTCCTTCCAAAAACCTTATCCTAATTTAATCCTGTTATCTGCAGTCAGCCACCTAACCTGAAATGAACAAACAAGCCATAGCTTTGGGGCTGGACATGTAGCTCAGCAGTAGAGCTTGCCAAACATGGGCAAGACCCTAGTTTCATCCCCAGCACCTCAAAAAAAGAAAAAAAAAAACTCACATGCGCTAGTAGATATCAAAATGCCACTGACATTATCTAAGCTTGACCCTGGGAGTTCAGTCCGATGATAGTATTCCCCTTAAAGCAAACAGAAACACCAAAAACTCACCCTAAGTTAAACCATTGAGTAGCAAAGCTGATCAGATAAAAACGCACCACAACACCTTCCCATCTGAAGGACTTGGTGTAATGAGAGCTGTAGCCAGAGAAAGGAAGTAAAATTAGGCAGGGTGGTGGCTGCTTTCCAGGGTCTCATTTGTATGCAGCTCTAAACCTGTCCTTGCACCAGGAAGTCATCCACAGAATTGAAAATTCAACTGCTTGCTACCTTTCACCTACAAACATCTTTGTGGAAAGGGCCTCCCAATTGGCAAAATGTCAGAGGTTTTGTTTTTTAATTGAAAAAATTTTTTCATACAAGATATTCTGATCACACTTTCCCCTCTCTCAACTCCTCCCAGATCCTACTCACTCACCCAACTCCACATCCTCTCACTAAAGAAGCAAACCATGAAAAAAAAAAAACAAAATTCACACATGTGGGTACAAAGGTTTATGCGCATACTCAACAAGTGCACACACACACACACACACACAGAACAAAATATACAAGCAAAAGATCAACAAACCAAAACATGCCCAAACAAAGCAATTTGAGACAAAAGGTCTACAAAAATTCCATTGAGTTCATTTTGTTAGCCATCTACTAACAGACAGTGGGATCTATGGTGAAGTGTGGTTAATTTACTCAATGAGATTCCACTGAAGAAAACTAAGTTTTCCTTTGTAACCGAGTATCAATTGCAGATAGGTTCTTGGTTACGGGTGGGATTTGTTGGAACCTCTGCAGGCCCCATACGGTCCCTGTGAATTCCTATGTGCATCAGTCCTGCTGTCTTTGGAGGATAATGGCTCCTTGGAGTCCTCCCTTCCCTCTGGCTCTTACAATTTTTTCTGCCTCCATTTCTGCATAGCTCCCTGAGCCCTAAGCGGAAAGGTTTAATGACAACATCCCATTTAGGACTCAGTGCTCCAACACAGAGGTTCTTAAGGAAGGTCAATGAAGTGGGACCCGGTGGGACATGCCTGTAACCCCAGCACTTGCGGGTAGAGGCAGGAAGACCAGAAATTCAAGGCTAGCCCCAGTTACACAGCAAATGTAAGGCCAACACAAGACCTTGTTCTAACAAGGAAATACATATATCAATAAATGTAGCTGAGTTTTTCACTTCTGTGCAAGTGCCCATGGAGGCCAGAGAAGGGTACAGGATCCCTGGAGCTGGAGTTGCAGGTGGTTGTGAGCCACCTGATACGGGTTCTGGGAATTGAACTCAGGTCCTCTGCAAGAGCATCAAGTACAAGTAACCACCGAGCATCTCTCCAGCCACATCAGTGATTTTAAGCAATATGGTATAAATTCAAAGTTCAAAGTGCAATTTCCAAAAGTAATCACACTGTACACTTTCAAAACATGAGTCACTTGTTAACATCTGGAGCTTCTATATGAGGGGCAAAAATTAATAGTTTCTACCAACCAGAGTTTCAAAAAGAAAAAAAAAAGCATAGGTTTTAAACTAGTTCATAAAGGCTTACAGCAAGACTTTGTTGGAGAAAATTTCTATTTTCATTAACATCATTAACATTAATTCTCAATCTCAGTGATGAGAACATGACTATGTAGGAGCCAAGTAACTATTAGAACAAAATAATCCCTGTCCTTCCCCCTACACAAACCACCAGCCAGAAATATGGTCACATTTTCATGGCTACATCTGGACCATAGGTGACCGTATTTCTACAAATTCACCAGTTTGAGGAACAAAACTATAATTAGCCAAAGTTCATCTCTAATGGAGAATTTCTCAGATGTGCATAATATCATCATGTTTAGAAGAGCTTATCACTAAGGTGATGAGGTGACCACTAAGAAAACCATGCCAGAAGTGCATCAACTTCATGTGATACATGCAGTGCCTATGGGAACTGTTAAAAACCATGTGCATGTATATTATTCATATGTATTATATATTAGGCATTATATATATATATATATATATATATAAATGGTGATGATGATGTATGCTGTTAATTAGAATCTAGAATCAACTGGAAAATTGGCTTCTGGGTGTGCTTGTGGAGGATTATCTTGATTGAGCTTACTGTTGTGGGAAGACAAATCTTAATGTGAGCATGACAGCTCCCTGAGCAGGGGATCCTAGACTCCTGTCAGTGGAGAGAGGGCTGAGCAGAGGTGTGCAAGCATCCGTTCTGTTTCCTGAGTGTGGATACAGCGTCAGCTGCTTCACGGCCCTGCTGCCTTGACTTTTCTGCCATTGACTGACTTTGCCTTGAACTGTGAGCTGGAATAGAACAAGCTGATGGTGAAAGAACTTATCAGAGCACTTTCTCCCAGTGGAAAAGGTAAATGTGCTGAATCAGTGATATGTGGTTTTTTTTACTTCATGTTTCATCAATACTTCCTGGTCATGGGTATATGTTTATCGCTATCACCTCAAGGTTTTGTTTGCTTGTTTCACTTTTATCACATGATTCTCAGTCATCTCAAAAGATACTAGGTAGTTCCCAATAACAGTTTGTGGACCAAGACAGGATGAAGTTTTCATCACTCACAGATACATGAGAAAGGCAAGAACAAGCTAATATGGCTTTTAAAAATTCTTATTTTATGTGTATGATTATTTGCGTTCATGTATATATGTGCACCATCTGTGTGCAGTGCCCTATGCACACACCGTGGCACACACACTCAACATATGCACGAACTCTAAAATATTTAAAACAAAACAGAAGAGACCTTACCATGAGGTCAAAAGCATGCCACGAAGAGACCCTTGTGGAGAGGAACCAAGGTTTCCTGTTGGGAACCAGAGCTGACCGGCCAGCCCAAGTCCAGCTTGTAGATGCGATAGCCTCATCAGAGACCCAGGCCGTGTACACCATTCCTGAATCCCTAACCTTCTGAAGCCGTGAGCTAATAAACACTGACATAAAACACCAAGTTTAGGGTAATTTGTTAGGGAGCGATGGGTAACTCCTTTATCCCCAGCATCACCATCAGAAGCTCCTGGCATGTTCTGTGCCAGTGCCAGAAGAGAAGAGATCAGCTCATTTCCGCCACCCACACTTCAGTTTGCTTAATCTGACTCCTCTGTCCTCCGTGGCTTTCTCAATTTCTCATGTTGACCATTGTGCTCAGTGAACAAAATCTTCCATCTCCAGCAGCAGATCAGTTCCACAAGTTTGCAGGCTTTGTGAGAGGAGTCAGTCTGTGTAAATACGGCATCTTGTGAAGTTTTAGAAAACTGGCCTATTTGTGTTCACAGGCTCTCTGACCCCAGCTGTGACATCATCACTAGACCCACAGCTGGCTCTACAGAGGAACAAACCTCATGTTTCACCAGAAAACAGAAGGCAGCAGGCGTGATCTCTTTTAAATACTGCCCTTCCACCTTTACAGTTATGCATAAGTACTAGAATAAAAAATAATAGTATAGGCTGGAGAGATGGCTCAGGGGTTAAGAGCACTAGCTGCTCTTCCGAAGGTCCTGAGTTCAATTCCCAGCAACCATCCACAATGTGATTTGATGCCCTCTTCTGGCTGCAGGTGTATATGCAGACAGAGCCCTCATATACATAAAATAAATAAATCTTAAAAAAAATAGTATTGGCTGTGCATGGTGGCATACATCTCTAATCCCAGCACTTGGGAGGCAGAGGCAGGCAGATCTCTGTGAGTTCTAGGCCAGCCCAGTCTATAGAGTGAGTCCAGGACAGCCAGGACTATTACAAAGAGAAACCCTGTTTCAAAAAAAAACCAAAACCAAACAAACAAACGAAAAAGTATTACAGCCAGGGTTCCTCTGAGGAATGTTCAGGGAAGTACTTTGGTATGACACTCAGTATGGATGGGGAGGCTTCGAACGAAATGAGAAACAGAGATGGCCAAAAGAACACACCAGAAAGGGTCCAAGAATATAGATTCTGGAGGTAAAGTAAGATGGGGTTCAGATAACAGCGAGGGAGAGGTTGCAGTGTGGGCAAAGAGTCCCAGTGATGGCTGTTTAAAATAGCAACATCTATTTTTGGACTTTATTTGTGTTGCTAAGGATATAAAATTGCCCTCTCCTTCATTAATGTCTGTCACAAGTACAAATGCTGTGGGTGAGGAACTTAGGAGAAAAATCAAGAGAAAAGGGGACGGGAGGCTAGAGGGCTCAGTAGTTAACAGCACTGACTGCTCTTGTGGAGGGGTCAGTTTCGATTCCCAGCACCCATGTGGTGGCTCACAACCATCTGTAACTCCAGTTCCAGGGGATGCGGTACCTCATTCTAGCCTCTGTGAGCACCCGGCACAGGTATGGTATGCAGAGATACATGCAGGTAAAACACACCCACACATGGAATTGATAGCTTTTAAATTTTAAGAGAAAGGAAATGGGTGTTGAGCTGACGACTGGATCAGTGTGGAGCCACAGAACAACAGCATGCATGCATCGGCTATGGGTGGGACACACACGTAATTCTAGCACTTGGGAGGCAGACGCAGAAGGAGCTCTGAGTTTGAGGCCAGTCTGGCCTACATGGCAGACCCCAGGCCTGAGAAAAGGCTTCAGTATACTGTAGCCAAGGGTGACCCTCAGGGTCATTCCTCCTGCCTCTGCTTGCCATGTGCTGGGACCACAGGTGTGTGCCTGGCCTCCCATTTCCATTGAGCCCCCCCTCCATTTTGCCCCGGCTGGATGAATGTAACTATGACACCAGCAGTCAAATCTGTTTTTTCTGGACCATTCCTCAGAGCTCTTGTGCCACACTTCCCGCTAAGTATCTTGTCCTGTTTTGCACAAATCCAGCTGTTCAGATCAATTTCACAGAGATCACGGATACCCTTCTACCCATCCAGGTCTTTCCCTTCTCCACCACCTCAGTTAACACTGCCACAACCCAGCCAGTAGCCCAAGGTGGAAACACGAGCTGTCACTTTCCTGTGGTCTTCATCCACCATGACAAGAACACTTCTAGAGACTAATCCTACTGTTTCTTAATCCACTGGATTTCAGACTGGGTCTGCATATTGATAACGTCGTAAACTTACTATGACTTTCTCGCCAAGTAACTCATTTCTATGACTGGAGGGTTTTGTGATAATTAAACAAGGTTGCTCACAGTGGGAAACAAAAACGTCCCTCTGGCTCCCCGTTTTTCCTATCTGGTAGGACAAGATTTCTACCTACATGGCTCATCTTGCCCTTCCTCTTCTGAACTGCCCTAGAATTATTTTTTCTAGAAAATAAGGGGCACTGGCATCTCCTTTTCATAAACACTTTCTACATTTTGTTTTCTCATTTGTCTTGATTTATTTTCATCTTTCATTGTTTTCATTCTTCCACTCCCCCAAGTCTGACACAGTGCAGGCTAGTCTCAAACTCACTTTCTACCACAGGATTGCCTTCAAAGCCTGATCCTCCTGCTTCCACATCCCAAGTGCTAGGGTCATGGGCATGTTTCATTCCTGGCTAGGTTTCAGCCTGTGGAACTAAGTCCCAATTCTTAAGCATGGTAAGTGGTGAATTCTAACTGCCCTTCCTACTTCCTGAGTCTAGTTAGTTCAAACTATGAGCTCCTCACAGGGCGCTTCCTGTCCACACTGGCTTCCTGTCTGCACATGCTGACCCTTTGGTGGTCACCTTCAGGCCCTGGCCCACAGAATCTTCTCCAGCTTTTTTTTTTTTTTTTTTGGTTTTTCGAGACAGGGTTTCTCTGTTTAACAGTCTGGCTGTCCTGGACTCACTTTGTAGACCAGGCTGACCTCGAACTCACAGAGATCCAATTGCCTCTGCCTCCCAAGTGCTGGGATTAAAGGCATGTGCCACCACCGCCTGGCTCAAAGCTGTTACTGAATGATAACACATATTCTCTCAACTGTTCAAAATATAAAAAATCAAATTCTGTTGAGAGAGAGAGAGGAGGAGGCTATAGGGAGGGAAAGGGAGAGAGAGAGGACAGGGGTAGAATTGGGGAGGAAAGAGAACATGATTTGGGCTGGAGAGATGGCTCAGCCGTTAAAGGCCAGGCTCACAACCAAAGATATAAGAGAATATGAATGAAAATGAATTGTGGATATAGGCAAACTGTCTAAATCTGGTTAAGAGTAACTTCAAACTTACAAAAAGTAACAAAATGCTATATAACCCTGAAAACTTTTGTTAAGTTTGAAATGACTTCAAAAGACAAAGAAGATTAAAAAAAAAAAAAGCATTATGCAATCTAGCCACGAAGAAACAATAACAAACCCAAGCTGAACATTTTACCAAACTGACCCACATTCCCAGAATGTCAATGTCCTAGAGAGGACGAGAAGGGGAAAACATGAGGAGGGAAGGGGGAAGGTGGAGGGGGAGAGAGAGAGAACCGAAGGAGGGAGGGTTGTGACATCAAAGATGAACAATGCCATGGATGAACCTGAATTGGATCAAACTGACAGAAAAGTTACGACATGTATGATTAACACAAATGATGAAACTTGAAAACAGACTCCATTATTTATAGTATTATAGCAGTATTGAATTTCCTGCAGTTAGGTACAAGAATGCCATTGTGCTTAAGAAATGCATGCTACAGCCTGGGGTGTGGCTCAGTGGTAGAGCAATTGCCTAGGATGCCTGAGGCTCCTGATTCCCACCCCCACATTACCAAAAATGAAAAAAGAAAGGAAGGAATGAAGGGCAGGATGGAGGAAGGGAGGGAAAGGGACAGGGAGAAGGGAGGAATTCATGGGGAAAGAATGTAAGAGCAGAAGATCATGTTTCAGTATATAGTGGTATCTCTCTCTCTCTCTCTCTCTCTCTCTCTCTCTCTCTCTCTGTGTGTGTGTGTGTGTGTGTGTGTGTGTGTGTGTGTGTGTACACAAAGAAAATGTACCACTCCCTGTCTCCGGTGAAAACTCTCCTTATCTATTGAGAGAGACAAACAAATGCTGCCTTCTGAAATCTATAAATGTTAATGACCAACACTGAAGATGACACAAAGATTTTCTGTGCTGGTGGGATTAGTGACTATTGTTAAAATGTCCATACTATACAGACCTACAAGCCACTATCAAAATGTCAATGACAGTTTTCACAGGAAAAAGCAATCCTGAAGTTCAGAGGAAACCATGAGACCTCAAATAAAATAACACAGTCTGGAGTGAAAGTAAAAAACTAGAGGCCTTACATTACCCGACTTGAAAATGTACTACGAAGCTGTAGTAATCAAAACAGCAGAGTGCTGGCATAAAAACACAAAGACCAGTGGAACCGAACAGAGGGGCAGAAAGAAGTCCACACATTTACAAGACAACTACACTGAAACATTGAGCTCACACAGTGGGGAAGGACAGTCTCTTCATGGATGGCAGAAACCGAAATCCACGTGCTCGAGCGTGAACCTGGACATCTATCACACAGTATACAAAAAGTAATTCAGACACGTAGCAGCACACAGCTTTAGGCAGGCAGATCTCTGTGAGTTCGAGGTCAGCCTGGTCTACAGAGTGAGTTCCAGGACAACCAGGGCAGTAACACAATGAAACCCTGTCTTGAAAAAAACAAACAAAAAAACAGTTATTCAAATGGAGTAAGACTTAAATATAAGACCTTGAAGTTTAAAACTAAAAGAAGAAAATACAGGATGGAAGTTTCTTGATATGGCTTGAAAATGTAAGTTTGGGATATGACCCATATCCCAAATACATACCTACACACACACGTAAGATATTCAATTTTAAAAGCTTCTGCACAGAAAAAGACATAACCAACAGAATAAAGAGATAATCCATGACAATAGAGGGAAAAACTGAAGTAGACACATATACATATACATAGATAAAGAAACCATAAAGGCAAAACAAACAAACGGAGCGGGAGAAGATGGCTCAGTGGTTAAGAGCACTGGCTGCTCTTCCAGAAGACCCTGGTTCAATTCCCAGCACACACACGGCAGCTCACACCTGTCTGTAACTCCGGCTCCAGGCCCTTTGACACCCTCACATGGACATCTGTGCAGAGAAAATACCAATGAACATAAAATTACAATAAATTTAAAAAAGAAAAGAAAAGCCTAAAGCAGAGTGACCCTAGGACCAAGTAATAAACATTGTTGACAACAGCCGGAGATGTGACTAACCCACCCGCATCCCGCTCTGTCCGTTGGTGGATGTGCGGAGACGGAAAAGAGGTGTGCACACATGCAGGAAAACTTTAAGCCTTAAGAAGAGAAAAGCGGAGCTGGAGAGGTGGCTCAGAGGTTGGGAGCACTGGCTGTTCTTGCCAGGGTCCTGAGTTTGATTCCCAGCAACCACATGGTGGCTCACAGCCATCTACATTGAGATCTGCCCGGGCATATATGTAGAGCAAATACTGTATACATAATAAATAAATAAATAAATGTTAAAAAAATATCTTTGAAAAAAAAGAAGAGAAAAGCTTTACTTAGGACAACATGGAAGAACCTAACAGATATTACACCAAGTGAAATAAGCCAGAAGCATAAATTAGACACTACACAATGCTGCTAAGGTGGGGTCTGAGCCAGTCACACTCAGAAGCAAAACACAGAAGAATGGTTCACAGGGCATGACGAGAGGCCACAGAGCAGAGTTCCAGTTAGGGCAAGTTCAGTGGGATCTACTGAACACCTTGGTGTCCACAGTTTAGGGGGTACTTAGTATGTGGGGCTGAAGACACAGGTCAGTGGTTAAAGGTTAAGGGTTAGGAGCCGGGCGGTGGTGGCGCACGCCTTTAATCCCAGCACTTGGGAGGCAGAGGCAGGCGGATCTTTGTGAGTTCGAGGCCAGCCTGGTCTACAAAGCGAGTCCAGGACAGCCAGAGATATTCAGAGAAACCCTGTCTCGAAAAACCAAAAAAAAAAAAAAAAAAAAAAAAAAGGTTAAGGGTTAGGGCTGTTCTTCTAGAGACCTGGTTCAATTCCCAGCACCCACATGGGGACTCACAATGATCCATCACTCCAGTTCCAGAGGATCCAAGGCTCTCTTCTGGCCTCCATGGAAACTCCATACATGTGATACAAAGAAATATGAGCAGACAAAAACAGCAAAACACATAAAACAAAAGATAAGGATTATAGCATATTTGAAAATTGTTAAGAGTAAGATATTAAACCCCATGCACATCAAATTTAGGTACTTGAGATAATGTGTAAGTTAATTTACCCTGATTTAATTATTTCATAATATGTACACATACTTAAATATCATGTATATTATAACTAGATACATTTTTTTAAAGCAGGGTAGTACTAGGTAGATGAGGCTAGCCTTGAACTTGTGATCCTTCTGCTTCAGCCTCCTGAGTGCTGGGATTACAGGCCTGTGGCACCATATCCTGCCTAACCCAGATAATATTTTATCTGTCTGTCTGTCTGTCTGTCTGTCTGTCTGTCTGTTGTCTATGATGGGTCTAGGAATCAAACCTAGAACTTAGCACATGCTGGGCAGAAGTTCTACCACTGAGCCATGTCCCCAATCCAGTAACTCTTTTTAAAAAACTGTATATGCATGAGTGCCTTCATGCATGTATGTGATTCGCATGCATACAGTGCCTGCAGAGGCTGGAAGAGGGCATCGATCCGCTAGAACTGGAGTTATGGGTGGTTGTGAGCCACCATATATGTGCTGGGAGCTAACCCCTAGTCCTCTGCGAAAGCGCTGAGCCTTCTCTCCAGCTGCCAAAATGTGAAACCTGTAACTAGCCTTTCAAAACATAAAAAGGGAATCAGTACTGAAGTTTCTACCTTGCTGCAAATGTTTTTAATCTTACTATAAAATGCCCTGGTTGGGTTGTTAGGATTGATTTTTGTCTTATTCTGTTTAGACCTAAAGATTCTGGAGGCAAGAATCTAAGTTGCCTTTTGGGATGGAACATCAGGAGAGTCCAAACCCAGGACAGTTTTTTTTTTCATTGCTGCTATGGCATTGTTGGGGGCATTTATGCTACAATCTGGGCTGCCATGTAAAGCGGCTGGATATTCTTGAGATGAGAACTGGAACAGAAAGTGAACCCTTGGTTTGAGCCTAGTATGGAGCTGGCATTAATCACCGAGTGTTCCCTTCTCTTGCGGAACCTCGGGGAAGCAAGGTTGGAATGGCCACAGCTGGTTCCAGGTAGATATGCAAAAAAGCTGCAGCTAGATATATGGAGAGAGAAAGAGAGTGCATGTGAAAGTTGGGCCCAATGGCCCTTCCTACTTCTATCTGAGCCTCTGGTATTTCCAACTTCCAGCACCATTCCAGGAGGTGATCCCAGGATAAAATCCATGGGCTAGAGAGACAGTTCCTAGGTTAAGAACGTTAGCTACACTCTTCCAGAGAACCTGGGTTCAAGTCCCAGCACCCCCATGGTGGTTCCCAACATCCTTCTGTAAACTAGGGGATCCAATGCCTTTCCTCTGGCCTCAACGGGCACACCATGCACATGGTGCACACACATATATGCAAGCAAAACACATAAACACATAACAATTAAAAAAAAAGTAAAGCTCTGGACATAGAGGTCAACCCACTGGAGAATAGAGAGATAAACCATCTTCTTCCCCTCTCCCACAAGCTTTCTTTTCTCTGTAACTTCTGCCCTCACTCTGTCCGTTCCATGCTGCTGCTTGGATGGAGAAGCATCCAAGTCCTTTTGTTGAAGGGCTGGTCTTCAGAGTGGTACTACTCAGATGTACTATGAACTTTATTTCTTCTGAGACAGGGTTTCTCTGTGTAGCTCTGGCAATCCTGGAACTTGCTCTGTACACCAGGCTGGCCTCAAACTCAAGTATCCACCTGCCTCCTGGGTGCTGGGATTAAAGGCGCACTCCACCGCCGCCCAACACTATGAACCTTTAAGAAGAGAACTTCAGACTGGAGAGGTAGCTCAGTAGTTAGGACTGCTTACAGCTCTTCCAGAAGATCTGAGTTGGGTTCCCAGCACCCACACAGGGTGGTTCACAATCACGTGGAACTCCATTTCTAGCATATCCAAAACCCTCTTCTGGCCTCCAAGGGCACCTACACACGTGGTATCCAGACACATACACATAATAAAGTTAAATCTTGAAAAGATAAGAGTGGACTTGTGGGAGGCCCTTCAGTCCCTGAAGTGAGCAGCTATGGTCCTGGTTCCTTCCTCTCCTTCTGTGGCTGTCTGGTTGTTTGGTCATAAGGTGAGCAGCTTGCTCCTCATAATGCCTTCCAGAGGCCTAAGCAATAGCTCCACCTGGGCATGGCCATGGGCTAGAACTCCTAAAACAGCGAACCAAAATAAACCTTTCCTCCGTCTAGGTTAATTATCTCAGGTATTTCACTACAGCAACAGCGAGCTGAGTGACACACTCTGTGGCTCCTCATGGGCGAGCACTACCATTTCTGCAATTGACAATACTGAGTACAGGGTCACACCACACTGGGGCCCAGGCCCCTTTGAATTCCTCTTGGGAAGGTCTCTACGCCATAGGTCATGTACACCCTTCTCTTCTTCATGCAGGGTCAGGTCACATTGTCTCCAGATACCTGTCCAAAGGAACAGTTTAGTTCCTGGAGAAAGAAACGAGAAGTCTCTTGTGGTTTTGAGTCCAAGTTCCCCCCACCCAGGACAGCTTAAGCAGCAACAAGGTATTTTCCCAGCCATAGTGACCAATTCAGTCCCGAGAGTCTTGAAGGATCCCACCCCCTAGACCCTCGGCAGTATTTCTTTGAGTGTACAAGTGCTTGCTCTTACAAGCCTTCCTGAGGTTTGTATTGTCTTGAACTCAGAGTGTGTATGGAACACAGACATTCAGCTGCTCAGCTATTCTCAGGGTTGTTTCTGCTCTGTGAGGACACAAAGTGGTTTTTGAACCTCCTCTTGTTTGTCAGAGGGTTCTGCAGCTATGAGGGAAATAGGCTTTGGTGAGCAGAGGAGAAAAAGCTGTGTCTTTCTGCTTTCCTGTGATTGCTCTCCCACTGAGTGACGTCCCGGGGGGGAGCTGTCTAACAGCAGACAGACAGCATTGCTAACAGGAAGCAGGCAGCAACATAGTTTTTAGCAATAATGATCAAACACTCTTTGAACCTTTCCCTTTATCCTTGAAACGCCTCATGTTGCCTCGGTCTATTCATTCCTACTTATTCATCTGGAGCGAGTCATCTCTGTGGACCTGAACACAGAAGTCACGGGGCTCTGAGGACATCGCTGGAGACAAAAGCGCCTAGGCTCAGAGGGAGGGCCAGAAAGATAAACAGTCACTCCAAAGACTGGGGAGCTCTTTAAAAACCAATAAAAGAAGAGAGAGCAACATGAAAACATCTCCTCCGAAGGGCCTTTGGTTTTTGAAGATGCCCCCCTAAAGCCCTCTAAACATCTTTTACCATGGCCACCTCTGACTCCTCCATCCTCTTTGCCACACTCCTATTATCCTCTGGCATACATTCCCTCCATTAATTATCCATTCCCACTGTGGGATGTTCTACATCTGCCTCTTTCACCTTCACCATCCCCAGAAACATCCCACGCCCACCCTCGGATGCCCTGTTCTGGGAGGGCCTTTGCCATGCTGCCTGAGTGCAGACTGAAGACCAGCAGCTCCAATGCTGTCCAGAACTACTGAACCCAAATCTCTGTGCTTGGGAATGGAAGGATCTGCATTCCAGCACCGGGTGTGGTAGCCCCCCCCCCCCAAATCCCAGCACTTGGGAGGTAGAGACCGAGGGAGCACCCTTGAGTCTGAGGTCACCAGGGATATATAGAAAGACTTTGTCTCAAAGGGGTGAGGGGCAGGGGGTGGGAGGCAGGAGGTGAGTGGGGGGGCATGGCTCAGCAGGTAAAGGGCTTACTGGGCAAGTATTAGGATCTGAGTTCCAATCCCAAGCACCCACATGAAAATGATTATGGGGGTGCACGTCTGTGATCCCAGTGCTGAGAAACAGAGAGAGGAGCAGCCTAGGTGCTCCCAGGCCAGCCTGTCCAGTTGAAACAAGTGAACTCCAGGTTCAGGGAGAGACTGTGCCTCAAAACACTAAGGGTCGAGGGTGATAGAGGAGGACACTTACCACCAACCTCTGGCCTCACTATGCACATGCGTGGCCTCAAGCAGCCCAACCCCACCCCACAGACACACAGTCTGTGTCCTAACAAACTCCCGGGTGATTCTTGAGCTCCCTTGAGACTGAAATCACTGTTGACACCAGCTCTCTCTCTCTCTCTCTCTCTCTCTCTCTCTCTCTGTCTCTCTCTGTCTCTCTCTCTCTCTCTCTCTCTCTCTCTCTCTCTCTCTCATATGACTGGATTGTCTTCCTCTGTTCACTAAAATCATCCCCTAGGGTTCTGTCCTAGGCCTCAGGTTTCCTTGTATTCTTTTCTCTAAGTGAACTCAGTCACCATACACCAAGTTGGTGTTTGTTTTCACATAGATGAGTCTACACCCGATATTCTCAAGCGTGTGTCTCTATGTCAGGCCCCGCAGTCCTATTTAAGGATGTGGGACTCCCCCATGAATTTGTTTCTCACAGTCTTTGTAAAAGATCCATCTTTCTAGACAGTCCCAGTGTGGGTGAGCCAATACAAGCCTGCTCCTACACACAGATCTCCCCAAACCTCCCATTCTCTTCCTTCACACTAAATCAACATTGGCCTGTCATTTCCCATCCACTGGAGGGAACCTTCTTTCAGTCCACATTTCACCCAAACAAGCACACCACCAGAGCCCATTCCAGCTCTCTGAGCTGCAACATGAAATGAGGACCTTTGGCGTACTAAACCCATCCCCGCAAATCCAGCCTGATGCAACTTTATCCTCCTCAAGCCACCACCCCATCACCCCCAACCCTGGGAGTCTGTTCAAGCACAATTCTTAAGAGTTTCTGCCTGTGTAAATCACAGAATTCACTAGCTTTTTGGAATGTAGTGGGAGATCTAGTCACACATTAAACCTTGTGCGTTACAGAGCTATCCTCCGGGTCAAACCGCTGCCATCCTTAGGAGCGTGGCTCAGTTACTGTTGCTGACTGTGGACTTTCTCTCTTGGCAGTCAGGTGCAGGGAGCAGGGAGCATCATGGATATTCAGCCACTCCTCCCAACCAGCTATATGCAATTCATCCATAATTATGCATGACCTCCAGGTCTCTGGGAAGGGGCTAGAGTATACAGCCCCTTATCTTATCAGTGGGGAAGGGTGAGGTGAAGGGATTCTATCCACACAGCCACGGGGGGGGGGGGGGGGGGGGGGGGGGGGATATCATCATGCATACTGGGTGCAGACCTTCACTGTGGCTGCTGTAGGGTCTCCCATTCTCCTGTGTGACCTCCCACCCACTGCTCTGTAAGTAAGCTTTATAAACTAGTTTTCCTGAGCAAACTTTGGTGGAATTTCATATTGGTTGATCATTGGGATAGGAAGAGGAGAGGGTGGGCATTGTCTACATCTCACCAAAGGAAGGGATTTTAGTAACACCTTGCATCTCAGTTTCGGGGCCTGCTGAAACTTGAGTCCAGAGATATGGTTATAGCAGCAAAGAGGGTTTGTGAGGTGGGCGCTGGGGAGAATCAGCACTGTCAGTAATAGCCTCAGTGGAGACTGTGACAACTTCTTTGGGCATCACAGGGTTAATGTCCAAGATGTAAAACCCTGCAGTGTTGAGAGTAGAGAGGCCATTTCTGCTTGAGCAAAAGGGTCAAATCCACTGGCGGTAAAAATGACTTCTGCCACTGGTAAAGAAAGCATCAGAATATAGGGGTTCTATGTCCCAACGCAACTTCCAGATCTCATTCTGTCCCAATAACTATTCTCACTTTAACAATAGATGGCAAGGGAACTTGCAAAGTCATCTGGTCAATTGCAGGGGTTGCCAGCTTAGGCAGCACAGGTACTCCCTTTTCAAGGTGTACCCAGAAAGCCCTAGTTCTTGTAAGTGTCCTGAGCCCATGTTTTTTCCAACAACATCAGGACCAACTGACAAGCGTGATTATGTAGAGTCGGGCATGGTGGCGCACGCCTATAATCCCAGCACTCGGGAGGGAGAGGCAGGTGGATCTCTGTGAGTTCGAGGTCAGCCTGGTCTACAGAGTGAGTCCACGACAGCCAGGTCTTGTTACACAGAGAAACCCTGTCTTTGGGGGAAAAAAAAGTCATGCAGATAGTTACTTAGTTCCTTTGCTTCTTTGTGTGTTTGATGTATGCACATGTATGTGTACGAGATGTTGGCCTTACACATCAGAGCTGCGCACAGTCAGAGGTTGACTGGCTATTTCCTCTAGCTGTGTGCACTCATTCATTCAGTCAGCTCAAGAGTGAATGGAAGGGCTGAGAAGAAACACCCCCACCTCACCCAGATACTGGCTCAGGTTTAGATGAAAAGCTTGGCCATTCTGAGTCTCACAGCCGGGCCAAGTGCAGACCTCTGGCCTCCCGGCTCCCTCCTATCACATGAGCCAATCCCTTTTGACAATCTCCTTCCTTATCTGTCTCTGTTTCACTGTTTAGCACATGTATGTGTAGATCTATGCATAGCTTAGTTCAGTGTGTATGTGTATATTACTTCTGTTTCTCTGGAGAGGCCTAACAATGAGAAAACATTCTCCTCTAAATGCCCTCAATTCTGCCTTTACTGCCACATTACTGTCAACAACGCTAGCCACATTACTAAGTGTCAACAACACTAGTGACCTCTTCCTTTTGGAGGACATAGTATCTGTAACTTGGTATCTCAAACAAAGAGGTCCTGATTCAATGACTCAATGCTGACATCAGTTCTCTTGTGCTATGAGGCCTGGAAGTGAAGTCAGGGTTGAGACGTGCCAGGAGTGTGGGTGCTCACTGAGACACCCACTGTCATCACCTGGGTAACAGTCATTTCCCTCTGCAGTTTTCTGACAGAGAAGCTGAGAGACAATTTGTACTCCCCACAAATTGCTAAACACCCTTTGTCTTACTTTAAGATTTACTGATTTATCTGTATGAAAGTTTTGCTGCATGTATGTCTATGTACCATGTGCATGCAGAAGCCCACCAGAAGAGCGGGTCAGACCCCTGGAAGTGAAGGGAATTTTGAGCTGCCATGTGGGTGCTGGGAACTGAAGCTGGGTTCTCTAGACAGCAGCCAGTGCTGTGAACTGTCATGCCACCTCTCCAGTCCCTCTGACCTTGGTGTTGACTGTTCCGTATGAGTTACTATAAAAATGTTAGCATTTTCTCCTCTCCATCTTCTCCCAGTTGTAACACACACACACACACACACACACACACACACACACTCCTTCTCAAACTGCTGGAGCTCTTAGACACAACTTCAGACAGTGAAAAGGCTATGGAGGACCCATCCATTAATAAGATTGACAGTGTTAATGTAGATGATAGCTTTAAAAAAATCATTTGATTGGCAAGAAAGATCAGAGAAGTTGTGTAGCCACCACTTCATGTTAAGTACTCAGGTAGGGAGGGAACTGCTACAGTAATTATGCTATTAAAAAAGAGTGTTCCAGGGCCCGGTGAGAGAGCTCAGAAAGTAAAGGCATTTGCTACCCAAACCTAAGGACCAGAGTTCAGTCCCTAGAGCCCATGCTTGGAGAGGAAGTTGTCCCCTGCCCTCACTATGCACAGTCCTGCACACATCATCATCAAAGAGTATTCCCAGGGCTGGAGAGATGACTCAGCAATTAAGAGAGTTTCCTGTTCTTCCAAAGGATGGAGTTCAGACCCCAGCACCCACATGGCAGCTCACCTTTAACTCCAGTTCTATGCTATCTGATGACACCCTCTCTTCTAGTCTTCGAAGGTACGAACACACACACACACACACACACACACACACACACACACACAGAGGCACATAATTAAAAACAAAAATAAATATTTTTCAAGTGTTCCCAAAATCCAAGAATATTATCAGACAGCACCTGGGACCTGTAGCAGAGATCTCTCTGCTTTGATGCAAAATCCACCTATCTGCTTGCCCCACCAATGTATTTTGAAGGTGCTTGGTGTGGTGGTTTGAATAGCAATGGCCACCATGTGTTGGAATACTTGGTCCATACAACGTGGCACTAGAGTTATGGCCTTGTTGGAGTAGGTGTGGCTTTCTTGGAGGAAGAGTGTCTGTCACTAGGGAGAGGGCTTTTAGTTCTCAGAAACTCAAGCCTATTCTCTTTCTGCTGTCTGCAGATCCAGATGCAGAACTCTCAGCTCCTTCTCCAGCACCATGTCTGCCTGCATGCTGCCATGCTCCCTGCCATGATGATAATGGACCAAACCTCTGAAACTGTAAGTCAGCCCCAATTAAATGATTTCCTTTATAAGAGTTGCTGTGGTCATAGTGTCTCTTCACAGCAATAGAAACCCTAACTAAGACACCTTGATGATTTATCATTTTCTTTTGTTTTATGACTATAAAAAGTTTATGTAAGCACACACACACTGAGGGGTTCCAATGGGTCTGAAGCATATCACTAATTGCAATGAGTTTAGGACATGTTCCTTATATTTAGTGCTGTATGTATTAAAAAAGGCTCCAGAATTCTAAACTAAAGAGGAAACACAGAGGGCCTTAAAGATTCTGCTTCTATGGAAAGAAGCAGGCCTGTGCTATTTGCTACTGAGAGCTACTAAATGCTCACTGATCCACCAGGCCGTGTGTGTGTGTGTGTGTGTGTGTGTGTGTGTGTGTATCAGCCATATTACAGGATCATGTTGGTCTGGCCTCAGGAGAACAAGATGGAGTGTGTCAGAATAACTCTAATACTTAATAGTTTAATGCTCCAGTAAGAAGACATTATTCAGTGCTCGGCCTAATGCAACTACAGCTAAAAGGTGTCAGAGATGAGATCTGAACACAGAGCTTGTGTTCAACCCTGTCTCCCAAGATGTTAGGAACAGGCAATTCCTAGGGAAACATTTGTGATAAAGACTATGCAAAGTACAGAAACATCCAAGACCTGGACTATCAGTCCAGCAAGGATGATGGCCATGTGGCCAGAAGCCCCAGTACTGAACAGCAATAATCACGATACCTTCTGTATAGAATGAGGTAGGAGCTGGTAAGTCTCCTCTGCTAGCCTAAGCTTTAGTCAGCTCCCCTGAGAATGCCTGTCTACTTGGCCTCCTTTCTGGCCTGCCATCCTTGTCCTGAATCCTCCCACCCTTGACACCTAACCAAGTTCGTTGTGTTTATTATCTATCCACTGACCCCCCACCCATTTGGCCCTTCAGATATATATGCCCAGCCCTCCTCCAGTGTATTCCCAGCAGTCATACTGAAGAGTATTCATTGCTTCCTTACTTTCTCTGAAAGGGCCCAGGTAGGAGGCTCTGAAGAGCCCCTTAACACAACCACAGCCTTTCATTTTCAAAGCCCTCCCACTTCAAACCAGTGGTGATGGGTGGGACATAGAGATGGCTCATTGTCTATGTGAACATACCATTCTTTTTTTTTTTTTTTTTTAAGATTTAATTTATGTACCTGAGTGCTCTCTCTGCATGTACACCTACAGCCAGAAGAGGGCATCAGATCACATTGTGGATGGTTGTGAGCCACCATGTGGTTGCTGGGAATTGAACTCAAGACCTTTGGAAGAGTAGCCAGTGCTCTTAACCGCTGAGCCATCACTCCAGCCCGAACATACCATTCTTGCAGAAGACTGGAGTTCAGTTCCCAGCACCCATGTCAGGTAGCTCACAATCATTTACAATTCCAGCTCCTGGAGATCCAACACCCTCTTCTGGCCTCCACGAACACCTATATCCACATGCACATACCCTACATACACACACACACACACACACACACTCACCCCTAAAGAAATAAAATTTTTAAACTGATAACTGGAGTACATAACCCCTTTCTCCATCAAGGGCCCATTAAAATTATGAGAAAGATATTCTGAAAAATAATGAAATTATGATCACAATACAAAAGTAAGAATGGCTGCCCCTCTTCAGCCTAGGCCATCTTTTTTTTTTTTTTTTTTGGTTTTTCAAGACAGAGTTTCTCAGTATATTCTTGGCTGTCCTGGAATCACTTTATAGACCAGGTTGCCTTGAACTCACAGAGATCCACCTGCCTATGCCTCCCGAGTGCTGGGATTAAAGGCATGCGCCACCACACCCGGCTATTACAGACAGCTGTGAACTGCCATATGGTGCTGAGATTTGAACCTGGGTCCTTTGGAAGAACAGCCAGTGCTCTTAACCACTGAGGCATCTCTCCAGCCCCAGCCTAGGCCATCTTAAGAGCTCCTACAGTCAGAAAGGTTTAGGATGACAGACAGTGACAACCACCCAAGAAAACCTGGACTCTGCCCTCATCTTGGTCTATTTTCTGTTACTATATTAAAACACCCGAGGCAGGTTACTACACAGAAGAAAGTTCTTCATGTAAATTCACCATTTTGAAAGCTCAAGTCTGAAGTCCAAGATCAACTGACTCATAAGGTCAGCCTCTGGTAGCGAGCGGCTCTCTGGCTACATCACAACATGACAAATGGCATGTGAGAAGAAGTGATCACATAGCATGACTAGAGTCTAGAAAAATTCTTAGATCGGGCTTACTTTCCATACCAGTTGCTGTTAGGGAACTAAACAGAATTCTGAGAGAACCCCACTTCCCTGTTCTGAATGTGATGCCCCAATGGCCTAGTGGCCTCCCATTGGGCCCCTCTTCAGGGTCTCTCACTACCTCTCACACTGCCACACTGGAAGCAAGCTACTAACACGCAAGTGCTCAGGGGACACACTGAACCAATATTCAGACCACAGCAAGTAGAGTTCTAGAGGATAAAGGGATGACTTCGTGTTATAGACATATTTAATCAGTGGTCCGTGTATTAAATCATAGTTTAATAGAGTTAAACTGTAGAGTTGTTCTCAAACAAAAGTCTGGTCTCAAATTTACTATGCAGCCCAGGCTAGCCTTGAATATCTTCCTGAATCAGCCTCTCATGTACTGGGATTACAGATGTTTGCCTCCATGCTCAGCTGTACACAGTGAACTTTCTGTTATATGTATTTTAATGTAAAACCATAAAAACTGATTGCTTAAAACCACTGATCCCATTTTTGAGATCAAATCTCCAGCCCTGTTGGTGCAGCTTCAAACTCCTTGTTGGTCAGGATGACCTTGAACTCCGTATCCTTCTGCATCCACCTCAAAAGTGCAGAGATCACAGTAAGTACAAGCAACCCTATTTTATATGATGCTGGGGAGGGTGCATGTCAGGCAGGAAAACTAACGGAGCTACATCTTCAGCCCTGGTCATACATTTGAAAAGGTAAAATGTTACGCTATGCATGTGTTACCACAATAAAAATAATCCACATTTTAATTGGGGAAACACACAAATTGTATGCATGTACACACTTGTATGTGTCTGTATATTCAACCACCTTATTTTCTAGAATTAATACTGACAACATTTGTAAGATAAATCCTTTTTATCTTCAACTCGAATTTTCTGTGTTAGCTGATATGCAAGGGGCATTCAATTTTATGAGCTAGGGTAAAGCCTGATGGATTCTTATGTAGGAGCAGACCTATGATATATGTAGCGTCATGGAAACCAAGAAAGAAAAGCAACAATGAGCACAATTTGCTACTGGGATACAGGCAAAGGAACCTGAAGTGATGTAATGTTTACATACATAGCACATAGGAAAAGTGCTTGAAAGCCTCTTTGTTCTGCTGCTGACGCTGGGGCAGGTGCTAGCACAAGCCAAGGAAAATGAGCCAAGGGACAGGCTGAGGCTCAGGCCAGAAGCTGACAAGCAAATAAACAGACCTGCTGTCGGCCCATGTCAAGGGTGTGATCGCAGGAGCCACTCCATGACCACTGGGCTCGGAAGAAGAATTCAAAGTATCTTCCTCTAAAGAGAGAGAGAGAGAGAGAAAGCTCTGCTTAACTCTCCTTCCAAGTGTGAGACCCCTTTCCTCCAGGCATAACTGGCTGGTCTCCCAAATTACACTGGAAACAAAAATATTTACTGTGCTCCTAGGGTGTGGCATTATAATTTATTAATTCAGAGAAGTCAAGAGTAGGAAGATCTATCTATAGCTTGGGTCCTTGTTTTCCACACTTCTGCCCTCTAGTTGGGAGGACAATGACTGAGTGAAAATAACTAACAAGAACACAGGGCCACATGTGAGAAACAAACACTCATCCTAATGAAGTGTAGATTGAGACGCCCCTCTGTGGAAAGAACCTGGTCTCAGGGCTCAAAATTACAATTGAGAATCACTTTTGACTCCTAACTTGACTCCCGGGAATTTATCCTTAAGTTGTAGTGCTTAAGAAGTAGCATATAGGGGCTGGAGAGATGGCTCAGAGGTTAAGAACAGTAGCTGTTCTTCTGAAGGTCCTGAGTTCAATTCCCAGTAACCACATGGTGGCTCACAACCATCTATAATGAGATCTGGTGCCCCCTTCTGGAATTCAGGTGTACATGCAACCAGAATACTGTATACACAATAAATAAATCTTAGAAAAAAAAGTAGCATATATTTAAATTGATTCATTGTAGCATTGCTCAGAATAATGAAAGATAGGAAGAATTCAAATACCTTTGATTAGGGGACTTATTAACTATATTGTGTCACACAGGCACAACATAAGAATTTGAAGGTATAAAAATAGAAGAGAAGCCAGGCGTGGTGGCGCACGCCTTTAATCCCAGCACTTGGGAGGCAGAGGCAGGCGGATCTTTGCGAGTTCGAGGCCAGCCTGGTCTACAAAGTAAGTCCAGGGCAGCCAGAGCTGTTACACAGAGAAACCCTGTCTCGAAAACCGCCCCCCCCCACAAAAAAAAAGAAGAGGAAGTGTTTAGTGTGCAGTTATTTTAAAAGTCCCCAAGATATATATAGTATGTGACCAAAAAGCCCCAGCAAGGTGCAGAAATATATGATGCTTCCATTTATTTCCAGGGAAGGGAAACCAAGAGCATAAACTATTTGTATGCATTTTTTTTTTTTTTTTGGTTTTTTCGAGACAGGGTTTCTCTGTGTATCCTTGGCTGTCCTGGACTCACTTTGTAGACCAGGCTGGCCTCGAACTCACAAAGATCCGCCTGCCTCTGCCTCCCAAGTGCTGGGATTAAAGGCGTGCGCCACCACTGCCCGGCATTTGTATGCATTTAATATTTACAAGCTATATGAATACACATATACACAGGCACACTGGCTACTGGAGAGGGTTGAAGGAGGGTGCTATGGTTCGAATACGGTTTATCCTCCCTGAAACTCAAGCTGAAATTCAATATCCATTATGAGCTATAAAAGGTAGAAACAGATCATTAGAGTGCTGCTCTCATAAATGGATTAATAAATTCTCATTATTAATGGGTTAATAGGCCATCTTGAAAGCGGGTCTGTGGGACTGGAGGGACGGCTCAGTGCTTAAGAGCAATTACTGCTCTTGACCGATGACCCAAGTTTATTAGTCCCAGAACCAAGCATCCATGTCAGATAGTGCACAACAGGTGGTCACTCCAGTTCCAGGGGGATCTGATGTCTCGGACCTCCTGGGGCATCTGAATTCACATGCACACACGCACATGCATACATCTAACTTAAAATAATAAAAATAAATCTTTTTTAAAAGAGTCTTCTTTTTGTTTGTTGTTTATTTTTTTCCAAGATCGGATTTCTCTGTGTAGTCCTGGCTGTCCTGGAACTCACTCTATAGAACAGACTGGCCTCTGACTCAAGATCTGCCTGCCTCTGCCTCCCGAGTGCTGGAACTAAGGGTGTGCACCGCTAGAAAGAGAGAATCTTCTACAAAGACCAACATGGCTTAGTTTCTCATATGTCTCTCTGTCTCTAGCTTGTGAGCTTCGATGTGCCAAGTGTGTGGGGGGGGGGGATTGTGCACGACAGATGTGGCCCCTTGATCTTGGATGAGAATTGTAGCCAAAATAGACCTCCTTTCTTTATAACTTACCCAGTCTGTGGTATAGGGTTATTATCACAAAAAACCAGCTCTCACAGAGGGTGAAAACAGAGTGGACGGGCAGAAAGAACCCTGCTGTGTGAAGTTCAGAAGCCTTCTCACTCAGAGCAGGTAAGGCAAGAAGAGACAGACGAAGCCATCCCTATACTGTGGTCTGGTGTGACGAGGAGAAAGCTGACTCCTCCTAGACTTGCCATATCAAGCATGTGCTCCATGAACTGTCGGGAATATGAGTATGGCAAGTGTGCTGCTGTGGTATCCGGCCTCTGTGCCACATCCCTGCCCAGCTGCCTGGGCATCCCTGCAGGTGCATCTGCCTCAGCCAGGCGAGAGAGCTCCACAAACGACCCCCAACCCACCCCAGATGCCTGTCCTCACCAGTTACCAGAGTCCATCCCCCACCCTCCTCAGCTTGAATCCTTATTAAGTAGGATAGAAAGGGGCAGGGAGGGTCGATTAAATGAGTGCTATTAACAGAGGACCAAACCTGGGAGGTCAAGGAGACTGGGATGGATGCATGGCCGCCAGCCAGGCCAAGCTTGGAACACTCATCACAGATACCACAGAGACCCATGCCAGTGCTGCTGGCTCTGGGTTGGGGAATAGGAGGTGGTGGTTGCTTTTCTGGGATTTCTTTGATGTGCCTTCCAATTGCTTTTATGGGTATAGATCATTCTTATAAACCAAAATATACAGTGTAAGACAAGAAAACAACAAAGATGCATGCACTAAAGACAAACACACAAACCAAGATCCTTGTGTAGTCTGATCTTTAAAGATGAAGAAGACTGCAGGTGGTGGCGCACGCCTTTAATCCCAGCACGCATGAGGTAGAGGCAAACAGATCTCTGTGAGTTGGAGGCCAGTCTGGTCAACATAGTGAGTTCCAGGGTATAGGAATGTAGTTCAGTCGGCTGTGTTCTTGCCTACCACGTGTGACGCTCGGTGTCTGATCCCCAGAAATGCATAAAGCACATGTGGGGGTACACACCTGAGATCTTGAGAGATGGAGGCAAGGGGGTCAGGAGTTCAAGGTCATCTTCAGCCACATAGTGAATCCACAACTAGCTTGGGCGACATGAAATCTTAGCTCAAGTACAAATTAAGAAGGGTGGGGGAGCAAAAGCTTAGATGGGCAGCATAAGTGTCACAGGGTGGTAGTAGCCCAGTGGTGACCCACTTCCCTACTGTAGCCGAACTTTTAAGTTATTATTTAACACTTATTTATTTACTACTAAATTCACTTATAACTAACACCAACAATTTCTTAACTATTAATCCTATAAATTCCTACAACCCCTTTAACCTATCCACTAAACCTACTGATAATCATAACAACTACTTTCATACCCTTTTAGAATGATACAGTCTCTGGGGCAGGTCCTCAGTCGTCAGGAAACCAGTCTCGGGGGTAGACTCTTTAACGCACTTAGCAGTCCTTTTTCTGGAATAGCTCAGACGCAGGTTCGTCAGGGTAAATTTGCTATCGAAGTCTCACTTTAAATAAGGCTTGAGGCTTTCTTCTCTCTGGGAGACCTCAGCCGTCTGTAGGCCAACTTATTTCCTTCGTATCAGCAACTCTGCCGTTCTGCCTCAGTCTTTAAAGCTGGCCACAGTTCTGTTCAGGCCACTGTTCGGACAGGTCAAACCCCTCTAGGCAAAAGCTGAGCCACAGGGTTTAGTCCTTGGCCTTTTGCTGTCTTGCCGAGGCTTTCTCTGCTCACCAGCTTCCTTCTGCCTCAGGGAGATCTGGCCATTGGTCTACCAGAACTTTCTCCAGCAGGACTCTCGGAGCTCTCTCATATCGGGGGCCCTTAGCACGCACGCGCCCCTCTGGCGTCATCCACTTGTCCTTAAATAGGATCACTCCTTGTTCCACCTGCTTCAGCTTAATTTTGGCTCTACCCACTTAGCAGTTGAAAGCAATGCCAGGTCATAAAGTCTTTCCTTCTTTCATCTGGCTTCAACCTTGTTTTTCAGTCCAAAGACACTCCCCTCATTTCACCTGACTTCATCCATAAGCTGATAAGCTAATTGCTCACAGCAGTTGATCTTCATGCCCCGAAATAAGAGACTGTATCAGAAACTTAGGTATTCACTAAATCTAACTTATATTAACCTATCAGCCCCTTCACCCTACCATGTGTGACGCCCTGGGCTCAACTCCAAGTTCCACAAGGAAAAAAAAAATTAACATTACATTTAAAAAAATTCTCCACAATGTCAAAGATATCAATAGGCTGTAGGCCAATGTGACCCGCTGACCTGAAGTGCCAAGTAGCACAGATGCTTTAAGGCCAGCAGCTCACTCCTCTCGACAGCCCTGTCCTAACTGGCTTTGAAACCCAGGACACCTTCCTTCCATCCACTCTCTAAACCTAAGTGATGCTGATCTCACATTCAAACCATCACCATTTCCCTGCCTCAGTCCTTCACCGATTATGGGTAAAATATACTAATGTTGAAATTAGTGGATTGGCTTGGGCATGTGAAGGTAGCAAAGTCTCTTACCATTTAACACAAAGCTTTGTACTAGTTAATAAAAGTAGATGCAAAAATCAAACCACCCAGTGCTTGAAAGACAATCCAGCAGACCTAGGCACTTCTAAGGTCTCGTCCTAAAACCTTCCTGAATCCCAAGCTTGGATGGAAGCAGCATGGTGGCCAACACCCTGCCCCGCTTTAGTCAGAAAGCTTGATTGTAAA
This sequence comes from Lophiomys imhausi, assembly GCA_907164525.1. Lineage (NCBI taxonomy): Eukaryota > Metazoa > Chordata > Mammalia > Rodentia > Muridae > Lophiomys > Lophiomys imhausi. The sequence goes on along the minus strand of CAJQZJ010032201.1, from coordinate 5,500,785 downwards.
TGACAGGAATCTGGGAAAAGGGGCACGAACCAAAGGATAGAATGTAAATAACAGCCATGCTACAAAGCCTTGGAAAAGATGAGTGTAGCCATCCTCCACAAAACCAGAGAACCAGGCCAGAGGGTGGTGGCCCACACCTTTAATCCCAGCACTCAGGAGGCAGAGCCAGGCAGATCTCTGAGTTCCAGGCCAGCCTGGGCTACAGAGTGAGTTCTAGGACAGCCAGGGCTGCACAGAGAAACTGTCTCAAAAATGAATGAATGAATGAATACCAAAAAAGAAAAAAACAAACAAACAAAACCCAGGAACCAGGACTCAGACTTGAGCACGACTTTGTCCTTTGCTTCTGCTTCTCACTGCAAGACACTTCCACAGGACAGGAAATGTGGACACCAAGAGGTCAAGCGTTGCCGTTGTCAGCCCTCAAGCTTTTGCTAGTTCTGTGTCCAAAATTCCTAAGAGGACTCTTCAGTCAGCTTGGGTCAGATCAGTGGGATGTAAGAACCGTTGTAGCAGTTGCTGCCAGAATTGAACGGCCAGAGGGAGGGAACAGTGCTCAGAATATAGTCCTGGACCAACCAGTGTCACATAAGCAAGTAGAAATTACTAGGAATGGAACATCATTTGTCCCTCTTCAGCTCTTATGTTGAGGCTTAATTCCTCAAGGCATCAGTGTTGCGATGTAGAGCCTAGTGAGAGGTGCTTGGGTCCTGAGAGCGAACTCTCAGGAGCGATTAATGCTTTCTGGAGGAGAGCTTGAGCTACAGCTGGCCTAGTTACCAGCTGAGTTGAAGCAATTCAAAGCTTTCACCATACATACATTGTTGAACACCCTATCTTGATGTCCAACCCCAGATGTGAACCAAAATGAGCCTCTACGAGCCACTCACCCTGTGGTATCCCATTAGAGCAACGGAATGCAGGCCAAGGAATAGATCTACCACACTCCCAATAAAAGGGAATGTTATAAAGTGATACTTCAGACTTCCTTGGAAGGTAATTTTCATGCAGCAAAGCTGAAGTGACACTGAAGGGCCCCTGTCAGGAGTCTCCTGGGGACAAACTTTCCTCCCATTGTAGCCTCACCTTCCACTCAGAACTGAAAACCCTCCACCTTAGTAAAACCCCCACTGTCATGTGTCACCAGCCTCCCAATTGCTCACAGATGGTAAATTATAAATGGCAGCAGTACAGCCCGCCTCAGAGAGAAGTATCTTTAATGGCAGGTGCTTCTCTGAAGTGAATAGAGTTATTGTATAAAAGACAGAATAGTCTCTGTGTCCTGACTCATCCTGACGCCACCTGCTCTTTCCCATCCACATGACCCTATTGTTTCTGCATCAGTAGACCCCTCCAATCAGTCCTGAGCTCCTGATCCACTGCTATCCTGTTCAGGCCCCCTCATGACCAGGCTAGGCCATTCTATAGACACTAGAGGGGAACAGCAGAATATCCTAACCCTCGTTAACCAAGTATATACTAAAGAGGAGGAGTGATTTAGAACTGGGGATGGAGCCTGGTGATGTAATGGATTCAATGTCTAGTACCACACAAAAAACATGGAGGCTGGCAAGATGGCTCGGTGGGTTAAGTGTTTGTTGTGCAAGTGTGAGGACCAGAGTTTGAATCCACAGCACCCATGTAAAGAATCATGTGCATATGGTACCACACAGGAAGTGAAGACAGCTAGCTATATAGGCTGAAAAGAATTGGCAAGATCTAGGTTTAATATGAGACCTTGTCTTACTATAGAAAGTGGAGTTTGATCAAGGAAAATTCCCAACATCAACTTTGAGCCTCCATCAGCACAAATACACACGTGCATACACACCTGTACACATATTTGCACACGTGACTATGCATATACATATGCATACCACACACACAGAGAACATGGTATTTCAAAATTAGTATAACATGCTCCACCATTTATCTCTGGGTAATCATGAAAAATCAGTCAATCCATTGGAAGTGTTTTATTTTTATTTTTTAACAAAAAGACATAATATTTACCTTATAGACTTATGAAGATTTTCAACATAGTATCTCTTATCAAAATGTGTAGGTAAAAGTGCTTCATATTTATGAATATTTTCATAAGTTAAACCTCTCTAAATCTTGAATATTTTCACAAGTTAAACCTCTCTAAATCTGAAAAGGCTTGAAATTCCAAAACTTTATCACTATTGTGTCAATGGTCAAGTTTTAGATTTTAGTGCCTATCTTTGGACTGGGGATGCTCAGCTTGTGCATCTGTTAATATCAGAGGCCCCATGCTAACCTTTCAAGAGTCAATAAATAATTTCAAGATAACACAGAAGGTTGGAAAGCCCTCTGCTGCCTAATTTTCTTTGGGTCCCAAAGATCTGCCACTTTTTTTCAGTAAGTCTAAAAAAGTCTGACACATGTGGGCCTCTGCTTCCCGTGCTAAGCAGCGCTGCTCCAGTCAGTGGGTACAGCCAGCACCTACTACATTTCTTTCACTTCCCAATAGCCCATCAAATTATCACCCTATCAAGAGATGAGTCCTTTGATGAAGTCAATATCCCCATGGAGCCAATCACTTTCCCAAACCCCACCTATAAATATTGCTACTTTGGGGACCAAAGTGAGCATTTTGGGGGTAGGAATATTCCAGATCTAAACCATAAAAAGAACATGTTCTGGCTCAACAACACTATCTCCCAGCCAGATGTGATGGCACACATGTGTAACCCTAACACATAGGATGTTGAGACAGCAAGGTTGCAAGTTTTTAGTCTAGCCTGCACCATATATACACACTCAAACAAGCAAAAAACCCCTCAATAGTATCTCCTGAAAAAATATATATGTATATGTGTGTATATATGTATATATATGTATATGTGTATATATGTATATATGTGTGTATATACGTGTATATGTATATATGTGTGCATATACGTGTATATGTATAAATGTGTGAAGATCCACACACACAAGGTCTTCCTGTGTAGCCCTGGTTGGCTTGAAACTCTCTATGACTCACTTTGTAGACCTGGCTAGCCTTGAACTCACAGATATCCATCAGCCTCTGCCTCCTGAGTGCTGTATTTACAGACATGCACCAGCTACTAACTTTTCTGTTTTTATATACTCATATTCAACACAGGAAGACTGATCTGTGAGTGCTGCCTCGGGCTCTTGTGTGTTAGGGTTACACATGTGTGCTATCATCATATCCGCTGGCAAAGAGTGTTGTTGAGCCAGTATCTAAAATTGATCTCTTTAGCTCTATATTCTACCTGTATCTGCGTACTTGGGGATCTAAAACATTATACACTAATACAGTGTAAAATACTCCACAGATTGGAGCCTTCTCTCCTTTCTCATACAACAAACTCTCCCAAGACAAATTTCTATTTTACCTTATTCAGGCAGCCTCAGAGATCATAGAGAGAGCAGTTCTAGTGCTAAAAATAAATATTTGTCTCCTTCTGCACACACAACTAAAATTTGTAAGACTCTATATCTCAGAAAAACAAACAAACAAAAAAAACTCACAACAACTGGGGCCTGGAGAGATGACTGAGCAGTTAAGAGCACTGGCTGCTCTTGCAGAGGACCAGGGTTCAACTCCCAGCACCCACCAGGCCATTCACTGCCATCTGTAACTCTAGTTTCAGGAAATACAACACCCTCTTCTGACTTTAACCCGCATTGCATACACGTGAAAATAGCCTAACACATTTTAAAAACATTTTTTTTTTTTTAGAAACAGTGGGAATTCTCTTTATGTTGTTTAGTTTTTCTGTGAACGTTAAAGTGTGCTAAAATAATTAAATAAAGGAGGGAAAGGATTTGAATAAATACTGCTCCAGGAAGATCCATAAATGACCCATAAGCACACAAAAGACACTCAGTTTCATTAATCAGTAGCGAAATGCAAACCAACCACAGTGGCTGGATTAAAAGAAAGAAGCCGGAGGAGAAACTGGAGTCCTTGACCCTTGGACATTGCTCATGGGATGTAAAGCGGTTAGCCACTACAGAAAAGAACTCGGCAGCCCCTCAAGAAGTTAGCTTGGACCACCACATAATCCAGCAATTCCATTCCTGGGTAAAGAGCCAAAATAATGGCAAGCGAACAGATATGAACGAGCAGAGAAGCTTAGTCACATTAGCTAGAAGATGGAACCAGCCTAAACGCCAAGACGAAAGGATGCTGAACACAATGGCATCGTTCTCGGCCACGAAGAGCCGAGAATGCCAATGGGATGGAGCTTCATCAGAGACGATACTGGAGAATTAGCACCAATGTAACCAATACTTCCAAGTTCTATGGGGATGGAAATGGCCATCCTCATTATATTTATTTTACCACAATTTTTTTAAAACACAAAGTAATTGATCTATACATTGTATCAATCACAAAATAACATTTTAAATTTAAGAAAGATACAGAGGGGACTTCAAATAGAGTGTGTGTATGTGTGTGTATTAAGCATTGAGCATGTAAAAAAATAAATTTAAATTTTAACATGAAAAACTATAGCACAGGATAATATACATATGGTTGGTAACAGAGGATACATCTTAAAATGAGATTGAGAGGGCAAATCATAAATACATGATTATGAAATTGTTGATAGCATGAAACTTGAACTTGTCTATTCAAATAAACTGTAAGCTGAATCTGATTAAAATACACTGTATACCTGTATGAATTATTAAAGAATAAAATATTTAAGAAGAAAATTATAAAGGAAAATATAAACAAGAAGTTGGGCATGCTGACTCACAACTTTTCTTATTGTTTTTTTTTTTCTTTTTCAAGACTGGGTTTCTAGCTGTGTGTGGTGGCTCATGCCTTTAATTCCAGCACTTGGGAGGCAGAGGCAGGTGGATCTCTGTGAGCTCAAGGCCAACCTGATCTACAAACACAGTTCAGGACAGCCAGGGCTATTACACAGAGAAACCCTGTCTCGGAAAACCAAAAAATAAAAAAATAAAAAGACAGGGTTTCTATGTGTAGCCCTGGTTGTCCTGGAACTTGCTCTGTTAAGACCAGGCTGGGCTTAAACTCAGAGATCCACCTGCCTCTGCCTTCAGAGGGCTGGAGTTAACGGAGTTCCCCCACTACATACTTTAACAATTCAGAAATTCAATCCCATCACTGATGTTAAGAGGGGTCAAAGAAGAAGAATCAAGAGTTTCAGGCCAGCAAAGGCCACATAGGGAGTTCTATGCCAGCAAAGTTCCTTCTCAAAACAAAAAACAGGGGTTAGAGAGATGGCTCAGCAGTTAGGAGCACTTGTCGCTCTTCCAGAGGAACTGGGCTTGGGCCCCAGCATGTATATGGTGGCCTACAACCATCTATAACTCCAGTTCTAAAGGATGTGATGTTCACTCCTGCCCTCCACAGGCACCAGGCATTCATGAGATGCACATGCAGACAAAATGCCCATGCACATAATAAAATAAATATGAAAACACTGGAATATATACAGGAGGTGTCAACCGTTTGCTTCACCTCACAGGGAACATGGACGCCATCAAGGGATACCCCTGACCAACTCCTCACTCTCACCCTGTGAGCTTTCGAGCTGCGTGGCTTCTCCCCTCCCCACCTGAGGGACCTCTTTTCTACAGACTGCAGAGGCAGCTGCAGTGCCTCCTGGATACAAAGACACACTCTGAGCAGAGCTGTCACTAACGCCTTCTCCCATCAGCTCCTGCGGAGATAATGAAGTGTTTTCTGCATCCAATGAAGAACTCTCCAATTTCTTTCCTTCATTGCACTACAACACAGCAAGAATGTCAAGAGGCTATAAATGACAATGAAAACTTTACGGGGCTCACCAAGGGAAGGGGTAGGAAGGGGGCATGGAGTGCTTAAACTTTCATAGCCCTTTCAAGTCGATTGAGGGCTGATTTTTAAAATCCCTTACAATAAAGTGTGGTAAGTACTATGATGGAAAACAGTCCTCTCTCTCCATTCCTTGTTCTATCCCTTTCACCCTTTACCCCCTCCATCTCTCTGCCTCTTTGTCTTTTTCCCTTTTCTCTTCTTTCTCCCTCCCCACCGTGTGTGTGTGGGTGTGTGTGTGTGTGTGTGTGTGTGTGTGTGTGTGTGTGTGTGTGTTTGAATGAGAAATGTCTCTCCTAGTTTCTGGCATTTGAACATCTGGTAGCACTGTTTGGGGAAGTTTAGGAGGTTCTAACTTGGTACAGGAAGTATGTCACTGGGAGTGGGCTTTGAAATAAAAAGCCTTGCCGGGCGGTGGTGGCACACGCCTTTAATCCCAGCACTTGGGAGGCAGAGGCAGGTGGATCTTTGCGAGTTCGAGGCCAGCCTGGTCTACAAAGTGAGTCCAGGACAGCTAGGGCTATACAGAGAAACCCTGTCTCAAAAAAACAAAAAAAAAAAAAGAAATAAAAAGCCTCAAGCCCTTTCTAGTTCATTCTCCCTGCTTTGAGCTTGCATTTGAAGATTTAAGCTCTTGGCTCCCTGGCTCCCTGCTCCTGCTGCCATGCCTGCCACTTGCTGCCACACTTCCCTGCCATGTCCCTCTGGAACTTTAAGCACAAATGAAACTGTCCTATAAGTTGCCTTGGTCATGGTGCTTTGTCAAAGCAGCAGAAAGGTAACTAATACTGTGTGTGTGTGTGTGTGTGTGTGTGTGTGTGTGTGTGTGTGTGTGAGAGAGAGAGAGAGAGAGAGACAGAGAGAGACAGAGAGAGAGGGGGAGAGAGATTTCACATTGAATCCAAATCCTCACACATGCCAGACAAGAACTCTACCACTGGGATCCACAGCCTAGCTCTCTTTTCACTTTTTTGTTTTTGTTTTTCGAGACAGGGTTTCTCTGTGCAGCCTTGGCTGTCCTGGAACTCCCTTTGTAGACCAGGCTGGCCTCAGACTCCATCCACCTGCCTCTGCCTCCCGAGTGTTGGGATTAAAGCCCGTGCCACCACCGCCAGGCTTCTTTTCACATTTTAAGACAAGGTCTCATGGCTTTTCAGGATGACAGACCTTGAAAATTGGAATCCTCCTTCCTCAGCCTCTAGAGCAGTTGGGCTGACAGGCCTGCACCACCAGGTCTGGCCAGAAGTAGAGTCTCCTAAAAGGAGGCATGCATACACGACACAGCACAGAGGCCCTCCTATGGGAAGCTACCTCTGACCTACAGTTCAAAGCACAAACAGTGGTTTGTCAGTAGCATGGGGTTGCGGGGAGGGGCGCCATGAGGGAAGAACTGAAAGTTGCCCCATCTGGCATCTGTGGGTGAGACCTGAAGGGAACTGAGGGGAAGGGAAACAGAAGCCTGAGGAACAAGCAGCTCACATCAGACAGGGCCTTTTGGAACAAGAGTGGAGATCATCTTCCCAAATTGAGAGTTTGTTTACGGGAATGGTGGGATTTGGTAAGCTTTTTCCAAACATGTTCCTGACCATGATGGGAGGTGTAGAGGGGTTAGTGTCCAGAGTGAGTGGGAAACCACTGGGAGACAGCAGCAAGAATCAAATAAAAGATCAGGAGCCAAGTGGGCATATGGGCAACAGGACTGGAGCTGGAGAAGCTGGCTTGTGCAAGGTGAGTAAGCAACTGTGAGAAAAGGAATGTAGAGCAACCTCAGACTTCCAGCACTGTCTTCAACTCATCGACTTTAACCCATTTCCTTGGCTGGAGTTTTCAGAGGCTGGTCATTTGAGGGTGGGTTGCTTAATCCAGTTAGCACTAGAGTTCCAGGAAGATGGGAACAACTAGAATGGGGAGCCTGGGGAAGAAGCCACAGAAGAGGAGCCTAGGGGCAAGCACGTCATGAGGCCAAGGAAAGCAGCAGCAGGAGAGCTGGTGAGTGCACAGAAGCCGACAGCCTCTGGCACCTGGGAGATGCTCAGGGGTGGGTTGAGCAGCAAGGACACACACATAAGACTTTTGTGAAGACAATTTCAGTGGCAGGGTGGGGAAACAGAAGCAAGAAGGGAGATGAGAGTGGAAGGAAAGTCAGGGAACAGACAAATAAATCTAAAGCAAAGAGCTGGGGCGTGGAGAGGATGGTGGCTGGGAAAGGCAGTTTTTGATGGTGAGATGGGAATGTGGACAAAGGCTGAGACAGATGTGGAGGTCAGAGGACATGGCTAGAACACAGGTGAAGCCCCAGTGTTTAAGGCTGGCCTTACCTGGTAACACTGTAAGCTTATCCCAGGAAACAGAGACAAGAGGATTTAGTCTATATAGCAAGATCCTACTTTCAGAGAAGGAAGGAAGGAAAATAGATAGACAGACAGACAGACAGATAGGATAGCATGGTTTTTATTCAAGGGCTAGGCAGCCCAACCTAGAGAGAATAAAAGAACAGGGCACGTGCATAGTTTATCAATGTGGGGCATGGCAGAGGAGCTGTCTGACAGCCTTGACTTCATCTATAAAGCCACAGTAGGGCCTTTCCTGAGAGTGAAGAGAGCCTAGGAGGCCATTTGGAAAAAATGCTGTGGAGGGCAGGATGAGAAAGAACCAGCTAGAAACAGGCTGTGCACCTAGAGGGCCCCTCGGGTAACAAAAAACATCTCAGTTTTACTAAGATCTGGATAACAGAAAGGACAGCATCCAGAGAGTTCGTGTTTGAGCCCTTTAGTGATCTGAAAGTGGGAATTTTAAGTTTGTCAACACAACTCTTAGTTTTCTATGTAGTAAGTTGCCAAGCTGATAGAGATGAGCCACTAGACAGCATCATTAAAGAATGTGAGAGAAGTGGCTGGTAGGAGATGTAGACTGGGTATGGTGGCTCATGGCACAAAGCCGATACAGGAAGACAGTGCTGTATGAGGGCAGCTTGAGCTACATAGCAAGTTCCAGACCAGCCTGGGCTAAAGACCAGCCTGGCAGAGGGGAACAAAGAAAAAGACAGTAAGCTAAAGGGAAAAAATATACCTATACATTTTTTTTTTTTAAGGAGCAGATGGCTCAGTCAGTAAAGTGCCAGCCTTGTAAGCACAAGGACCTGAGTTCGATCCCTAGAGCCATATGAAAACCAGGGCTGGTGGCAAGTGCTTGTACTTCCAGCACTCGGAAGATAGAAACAAGGATTCTTGGGGTGCCTTAGTGGAGTGAGGGGAGCCCCAGACTAGTGAGAAACCCTGTGTCAAAAACAAGGTGGGTGGCTCCTGAGAAACGATATCCAAGGCTGTCCTGTGGCCTCTATATATTTTCCCTCTCCTTCACCTGTGCCCATAAAGGTCACGAGTCTCTTAAGACATAATGCTTGGTGAGAGCAGACACCAAGCAAGCTAGACAAGGCCCTTCCGTACGAGGACCCACAGATTCAGTTGAGGAGATGAGAGCTCATGTGAGGCACCACAGTGGAGACGGCCAACGGCCACAATCGACCGTCTCTGTACTTTTCAAATGCTATCTTTGTTTTTGGACTACATTGCTCAGCCCATCCTGAACCAGCCACAAGAATATCTGAATCACAAGATGACTTGATTCAAACGCTGTTTGATTTTGTCTGTCTGTAGCCCAGGAATCCCTTCTCAGGCTAAGAGTGTAGTGAGCCAAGGAGCTCTCCTCCTCAGCCCACCTCCATCGCCCCCAAAGCCCTGCACTGTGAACCCTTGGGACCACACACTCAAACCACTTCCAACCACAGCAAGTGGGAAGCAGAAGTGGAAGAGCATAACAAATCTTTTTTCTTTCTTTCTTTCTTCTTTGTTTTTTTGAGAACAGGGTCTCTCTAATGTAGTCCTGGCTGCTCTGGAGCTTGCTCTGTAGACCAGGCTAGCCTCAAACTCACCGAGATCTTCCTGCCTCTGCCCTCAAGTGCAGGAATCAGAAACATACACACCAACCAAACCCCACCTCTATATGTGTTCTTGACTGTCTCTCCAGGGGCACATTTTTGATGAACATGTTGACTTAGGACCGTCTCCTCACCTTCTGTTTTTCATCTGTTTTTGCTGTCTTAGGACAGGGTCTCTCATGAACCTCAGGCTGACCTTGAGCTCATTTTATAGCTGGGGCTGCCTTGAACTCTTGGTTCTCTACTTCTACCACCCATGTGCTGGGATTAACAAGCAGGCACCACCATGCCTGGCTTCATCTTACCACCTTGATACCTAGATGGAGCCAGCAGTCCCGTACACACAATTCTAAGCACCAAGTCTCCTGTGTAACTGCATTTTTGTAATTTGTTGCCACGGGGCTCACAGAGATAAAAGACAAGGTTTGCTTCGTACTTGGATGAGCAGAGAAGCTTCATCAGCTCAGAGTCCTTGTTGGTACCGAGCACTAGTCTGGCCAGGGAGGATGGATTTTGGTTTCACATTCTCTCTCTGCCTGGACTTGTACAATGCCCCTAAGTCAATCACCTGGTAACCCTGGGTCTCCCTCTTCACATCTGCAAAACAGAGCAGGCTAAAGAGCATTAGCCATGTCTCTGCTGTCTCACAGTCCTGTGCTCTGGTAACCTGTCATCTAAGAATCTTGTTCTTTTCTTGGCCTGGGTTCTATAAAATACTTTTTACCTTTCTGTGGGGAATTGCATTTTTGGTCTTCCTTATCTCAAGTTTGTCACAGGCTCCTAGACAATATGATGGCCAATGGGACTTTTTCTGTATATGATAAAATGTATAAAGACATACAATGTACCACATTAGCCATTACAAATTTTTTTGAAGATAGAAGTTTTACTAAGTAGTCTTTGGCTGGCATGTAACTCACTGTGTAGACCAGGCCACCCTTGAACTCACAGAGATCCACCTAGCTTTGTCTTCGCAATGCTGAGATTCAAGGCATGCATGAGTACTTGGCTTTATGTCTGGGTTTCTTTGTGGCCAGAGGTTGGCAGATTCTTCATGTTGATAGGAAACGTGAAAGGAGATTAACCACACAACGTGTGTGTGTGTACATGTGTGCACTTGTACATGTGTATGTATGTGTGTGTAGTAAATGCATGCTTAGAGGAGTATGCTGTAGGTATGAGGCCAGAGGAGGATGGATGTTGTGTGTCCTGTTCTGGAGGAGGGTCTTGTGCCCTGTGTTTTGAGATACTGATTTCAGTGCCCAGAGATCTGGTTACCGTCCTGCCGCAGACATTGTTATGAATATTGAACCATCTCCTGTATCAATGTGACACTAAGAATGTTCCCCATTTATCCCCAATTGGATAATAAAAGTTGCTGACAGCCTGCAGCTGGGCAGAGAGAGAATAGGAAGGCAGGACTTGGGAATGGGTGATGGTCTCAGAGGAGGTCCCACGGAAGAGGGAGACAGAGAGGAGGAAGGCATTGCCATGGGGTAGCAGCATTGATCGAGAGCACGCACGGGGGCCAAGGGCAGCTTGCTCTGAGGACTGGCATGATGGAGCAGCAGTCGCTCAGGAGTCACCAGATTGACAAGTGAGCATTTATCTGGGTTTTTAAAGGTGGCAGAATTAGTATTAGCTCAGTACATGCCCAGCTTAAGGTCTATGGCTCATCAATAAAATAAGCCAGGCCAGGTGTGGTGGCGCATGCCTTTAATCCCAGCACTTGGGAGGCAGAGGTAGGTGGATCTCTGAGTTCAAGGCCAGCCTGGTCTACAAAGTGAGTCCAGGACACCCAGGGCTATACAGAGAAACCAAAAAACAAAACAATATATATATAGTTTCCATGTCATTTACTTAGGAACCAGAGGGCTTTAAGGGGCATAACAAACCCCCATAATATTAAGTCATACAACACTGTTCTATCACTCTTCCTCAAGACACAGTCTCTTGCTGAACCTCCAGCTAGGTTGGTAGCCAACAAGCTCCAGTGATCCTGTCTCTCTCTGCGTCCTGCCTCCCTAAGCACTGAGTTACAGGCACACATGGAGCTTTTTTCAGGGGTGTTGGAGACTTGAACTCAGATCTTCACATTTACCCAGTAAGCCACTCCCCCAGCCCTGAGAGGATCCGATTTAAGTATGTAGTTCTATGGCCTTTGGTATGTTCACTCTGTCGTGATACATCACATGCTTTTCTAGGACTTCAAATCCTCATCCATTTGACACTACCTCTGCATACCCTCTCCACAGCCCCTGGCCACCAGCATTCTGTCTTCTAGCATTGTAAATCTATTTACTCTAAGGACCTTGTTCAAGCAGGGTCATACATTATTTATCCTTTGGGATTGGCTTGGATCACTCAGTACAATATCTATTTTATTCCTCATCTCTCCAGGTGCTCACATTTCCTTCTTGCCCTCTGTGATTTTTCTTATTACTTGACCCCTCTTCCCAGGCATCCTAATACTTGTTTCAGCTGCCAGCTTTTCCAGATGCCAGCTTTTTGCCACAACTGACAGACTAGACAAGGAGACAGACTAGACGTACAGACCTGGCATTGTGAGCAGAGCTCCAGTGCCTCAGCGTCCGTCACCACGGCAAACATGTGCTGCAATACCATGCTGTCTGGGTTGATTGGCTCTCCTAGATCAGCTTCAGAACCCAATGCTTAAGTTATCTCTGCATTTCCAATCCTAGCATGATAGGATGTCTACTGAACAGGATCTGTGTATGAACAACTAGTGTGGTGTTTTGTCATTACAAAACAGGCTGGGATAATCCCCGTGTAATGAAGTCATTCGGAATAACCATTAAGACAGGTTTCTGCTTTACAAAGGTTTAGAAGCCAAACTGTTAGTCAACTCCTTCCCCTGAGTAGAGGTAATTCAGTAACAGTTTAAAAGAATTTTCTTGGCTGGACAGAGTATATACACACCTTTAATGCCAGCACTTGGGAGGCAGAGTTAGGCGGATCTCTGTGAGTTTGAGGCCAGGCTGGTCTACATAGTGAGTTCCTGGACAGTCAGGACTACTACATAGACAGACCCTTCTCAAAAAACCAAATGAATAATTTTTTAAAAGAATTTTCTTGTTTGATTATCAGGTCCAGAGGTCTGGCAACCAGAAAAGGAATGTGTGTTCGCTATTTGCATTTTAGCTTTGGAAGACAGAGTAAAGATGATTTTCATACTTCAACCTTCTTGGTAGTAGAAATGTCTGAGAACCAAGCTTGCCTGATTTCCCATCCACTGCCTCCCACCAACAGCTCATTTGCTGGTTAGGATTGTGTTCACCTGGATTTTCTTCACTATAGTTTTTCTAATTATAAACATTACTAAGCAAGAAGAGAAGTTGCTTAGAGTTCAAGTAACAGCAAATCAATTGGCTTATGAAAATGGACATAACACATGGCCGGGCGGTGGTGGCGCACGCCTTTAATCCCAGCACTTGGGAGGCAGAGGCAGGCGGATCTTTGCGAGTTCGAGGCCAGCCTGGTCTACAAAGCGAGTCCAGGACACCCAGGGCTATACAGAGAAACCAAAAAACAAAACAATATATATATAGTTTCCATGTCATTTACTTAGGAACCAGAGGGCTTTAAGGACAGCCAGAGCTGTTAAACATAGAAACCCTGTCTCGAAAAATCAAAAAAAAAAAAAAAAGAAAAGAAAATGGACATAACAGGATGAAACACGCCTTACAAATTCGACTCCTGGTGCTGAAGTGATGCTCAGTGGTTAAGAGCAGTTGTAATTCTCACAGAGGACCACGATTCTGTTCTGAGTACACACATGGTAGATCACTGCCACCCTCAAGTTCAGTTCCCTCTTCTGACTTCCAGGTACACATGCAGTGTACATACATACATGCACGCAAAACACGTAAATCTGAAAAAGAAAAAAACTAAAATGTGATTTATTTTATATTGGGGTGGGGATCTGAGGACGAAAATGCAGGGCTCTGAAAAGTGGGCAGAGCCACTCAGCTTCGAGACCTGAAGCCTCCTGGTTGTGATATTGCTAAGGAAACGGGAGTAACAAGAAGTGAGACTGAAAGAGTTGAACTCCAAGAGAAGCAGAAACAGGCTGGGGGGCAGACACCCTCAAGTCCAAGCCGCCAGGAATTTCAGTGCTTCCTAGCTACCGAATCTTACTTCTTGCAAAGTTCTAACTATGGACTCCTAAAGTAAGGCGCCCCGAGCGACGAGGAGCTGGGCATAGCATCAAGGAGCCGTCCTGGGTGGCGTCTAGGGCTGCTGGGACACCAGGACCCCACCCGCTCAGCTCCAGGGACAGAACCTCCTGAAAGGATGGCCCGCACGTGGCAGTGCCACTCAGCCCCTCCCGCAGTGCTTGCTCTCAAATCCATGATTCTAACTTCCCAGCAGCCGACTGCGCCAGAGAGTCACATCCATTCTCCCAAGAGAGGGACGGCCTGGAGCTGCACAAGACACCACACCGAACTCCAGACTCCCCCTAGTCCGCGTCCCGAGCACTTGGAAATGCAATACAGGAGATACAAGTAAAGCGTTTCTACAGAGCCGGCGGCCACGACCGCATCTCTCCAGGACTTCCCACCCTCAAGAAACGAGCCCCCGGAACCCGTACCTCGCTACAGCGCTGGAGAAAAGGTCTGCAACACCCTCCGACCACTACGGCAACAGAACACTTGGCCCGGGCCCGCCCCCGACGGCTAGACCACGCCCCCGCCCCTCAGACCACGCCTTTACCAGCTGGGTCCCGCCCCCACCGCCGGGTCCCACTTCGCAAACGAGACCCCGCCCTCTCACCAGCCACGCCCTCCATAAAACCAGGCCCCGCCCCAGATGGGGATGCCAGCCCCACCGTTTGAGGCTCTGCCGCACAGGCGCACCAGCAGTTCGGACAGTACCGCCCGGCTTGCCTGAAGCCCGGTGCATTGTGGGACACTCAGGCTAACGCAGGGCCTGTGCTGACCCCTGGCGGGCGCTCCTGCAACAGCATCCGGAGTGCGGCAGCGAGGCTCAGCCCCTAGGGGCCCGCCCTGGTTGCCGGTTGTTTATTCAGTTTATTCAGTAAAATATCAACATAAAATGGAAACCTGTAAAACAGCTGGAGCCCCTTCCCTCAGAGTAACAAACTAAAACACTTACGGCAATAGAAAATCTACCGTAATCAGGGAACACCAATTAAAAACCAGAAACGATGTCAAGGTGACAGAGAAGCACATACAGATCAACAGAATCCTAGACAGAAATGAAATGCTATGCGATGTGTGTGTGTGTGTACAAAACCGTAAAAACGATCAGGAGAGCCATTTAGCATGCTTTGTATTTCTTTTTTTTTCCCCCTGGCTTTTTGAGATGGGGTCTCTTTTATGTACCTCAGGCTAGTCTTGAACCACACTCTGCCTCAATCTCCCAAAGATTCCAGAAGTATGCTGCCATATCCGTCCAGTCTTTAATGCTTATTTCTAAATGTTTCTAGGCTGTCGGAACTAGTTCTTATTTCCTACAGCACAGCAGGATTTTAGTTTCCCTACAGTGTTTTTTGTTTTGAAACAGGGTCTCTCTATATATAGCCCTGGCTGTCCTAGAATTCACTATGTAGACCAGGTGGCCTCGAGCTCTGCCAGTCTCTACCTCTAACTGCTAGGGCTAAAGGTGTGAACCACCACGCCCAGCTCATCTACGTAATTTTTTTTTTGGGGGGGGAGGGAGTTTCAATACAGGGTTTCTCTGTGCAACAAGTCCTGGCTGTCCTGGAGTCACTTTGTAGATCAGGCTGGCCTCGAACTCACAGAGATCCGCCTGCCTCTACCTCCCGAGTGCTGGGATTAAATGCGTGCACTGCCTCGCCCAGACATCTAAGTGATTTTTGTTGTTGTTGCTTTGTGTTTAGGTTTTTCAAGACATGGTTTCTCTGTGTAACAGCTCTGGCTGTCGTGGAACTCACTCTGTAGACCAGGCTGCATCTAAGTGATTTTTAAAAGATACCAATAAACAAAAAATATTTCTGAGATCTTAGAGAACCATAACAATTTTGCTTGTCTGCAAACCATGATAGTATACCAGAAGGAAACTCTCTTTCTTTGGGAGTGTATTAATTTGGTAGGATTCTCAAAGAGTCCAGACAGGAGCATGCTCCAGAGGATAGCAGTCTATGAGCCAAGACTTACCACCCCAACAAAGTGGATTCCAGTGCCAAAAGCGGAGCAGGAGGATCTTCCCTCCTCTTCCTGGGCTTCCAGACAGTGTCTTATGGTTACAGTGTTTCCCACAGGACTGGCTGTGTCCAAATTTTCCCTGCTTATAGGACCAGTCGTATTTGGTAATGGCCTTGCCCTGTTCCAGCATTACCTTCATTCTAAACAAACTGTATCTACAATGATCGTACTTGAAATCACAACCCCTCTGTGGTACTGGGAGTTTAGAACTTCAACATCCAATGGGAGAGAGGATGATAACCCAAAACTGGGAGTGAAAACTGGAAATTCACAGCATCGTCTTAGGGAATTCTTATGAAAAACAATGAATGGTAATACATATGTATGTATACATTATATGCATATTTAGTATCATATACATAATATTAATACTGCTTAAGCACAGTAAGACTAAATTAATTACTCTTTTCTTCTTCTTGCCAGTAACATTTCTTTTGCCTCTCAAGATGAACTAAGGTAGCCCTAGAGACTTGGGAAACCTGCAAGGTGTATATTTGATGTGCCTGGACGCTGCCCAAATGCCTGGTCTACAGGAAGGGCCATCTCTGACATTTGAACCTCAGTATGGTGGGCAGAAAGGATGTAGGTTCTTCGGTAGGCAAGTCTTCCTGCTGAAGAACTCCAAATTCAAGGGCAGCAGTTGAGTCAGAGCCCCCAGGTTAGGGGGGTGCCTCACAGGCACAAAATGTCTTCCAGAGCCAAACCATGTCTCCCAGGAAGCCTAACTATACAAACCATACCACTGTAAGAAGGCTTGGACTCTCTGCAAGAAACAACACCCTGCCTAGCATGTCAGAGCTCTGTTTTCTAGCCAGAATATGGAAGATCCCCAAACCCAGCAAGTACAAGCTCTGGTTTGCGGTGTGTATGGATGTCTACATCATAAACATTCCCTGGCCGATTTCAGCCTACCCACAAGAGGACACGACACGGAGCGCAGTGTTGGGGACTTCAGGACACCATGGACATGGAGTAACTGACTTACCTGTGGTTCTCTAAGCATCAGTCACATCTGGGAGCCCTATTGTCTAAAGCAGACAGAAACCACTGCCTTTGTGAGTTAGGCACAGAGTTCAACTGGGCAGGGGTGCTGGAGGGGAGCAGTGGACAGTGGGCAGCCAGTGAGAAGCAGGTCTCAGTGAGACACAGGACAGCAGAGGTCTGGAAGGAGCCGTGAGAGCAGCTATCAGGCGGCAGTTTTTGCCTCCAGAGCTCTCCCTGGTCCTTGTACTGCTGGTCAATTGGAAACAACGAGGTGGCAATTTAGATTTTCCCAGATTGAGGGCAATGCCCTCATTCAGCTTCCCTTCATAGGGCACACTCCCTGAGAAGAAAGTGCTAGGAACACAGGTGGCCAGGGGCAGCAGGTCCCATGCTCCCATCAATGACCTTCATCACCGAACTCATGGATGTGTGGCTTTCTCCCATTTTGAAGAGACGGGGCTCCTTTATACCAGGTGGTGCTTGTACCACGTGCCACAAGACCTACAATTAGGTGGATCTCCTTTTACTCAATGGCTCTTAAAGATGCCTCATGGGTCCCTAGAACTAAGGACACCTTGCCTAGCCCAGTCCCTGTACATTCAGACTCTCACAGAATTCTTAAGACTTGTCTCAAACACATGTGTGCACCTGTCACATGCACGTGTGATTTTACCCACAGACAAACTTGAACCTGAGTGTTTCTTCTTGCTTGGAAGCTTTCCTGGGCGGTCTGATGCCCACTGGGTTCCCTAGCGGTGTTTGCTGTCCTGCCCTTCTCCCGCCCCTCCCCACCCCACCCTTGGGACTTCACTTCATTTTTTCCTTGCTTCTCTATTTGGATACCAATACCAGGGATCTCGAGACACACCTGTAGTATTTCACTATTACATACACTTTAAACTATCTTTTATTGTGATGAAATAAACATAACCCAACTATTTTAAGCTTAGAATCCAGTAGCATTTTAACCACACTGTTAGGCAACCATCAACAGTTCCCAAAAGCATTCATTACCCTAGTGAAGCTCTAACCCAATCAAGCCCTAACTCCCAACTAATCGACTTCTCTGAGTTTGCCTACTCTAGAAACTTCCTGCAAATGGAGTCATACAGTGCTGCCTTTGAGTCTAGCTTCTTTCACGCAGCGAATGTTTTCTAGGTCCATCCATGAGGAAGCATGTTGCAGATCTTCATTTGTTTTCATGGCTGATAAATGGGGTGTGCCTCTTGGCATGGACACACTCACCCCATCTATCCATTCTTCTGTTGATGGGCACCTGGGCTGTTTCCACATGTGGGAAACCATGAGAGGGTCTGCTCAGAACCCTGGCATTCACTTCAAAGTGTGTTTTTTCTTCCCTGGGGTTAGATCTTGTTTGCACTGTGGGCCTAGCTGACTTCTACTTATCTTTCAGAACTCTAATAAAGCTCAGTATGGGGGCATATACCTGAAATCCCAGCACTCAAGAGGCTGAGGTAGGAGGATCAGGGGTTCAAGACTTACTTGACTTACATGAGATCCTGTCAAAAGGAAAAAAAGAAGCAAAGAATGAGAGTAAGAAAGGATGGAGAAGGAGAAGAAAGAGGGGAGGGAAGAATAAAGAATAAAGGGAGGAAAGAGAATTATAGAAAAGAAAATTGTCATAAATAGTCAGGTGTGGTGTTACATACCTTTAATGCCAGCACTCAGGAGGCAGAGGCAGGTGGATATCTGTGCGTTCAAGGCCAGCCTGGTCTACAGAGTGAGTTCCAGACCAGCCAGGACTACACAATGTGACCCTATCTCAAGGAGAAAAAACTTCATAAATAATAAACAGAAAGTGGTAAAATAGGAGCCCTAGCCTACACCTCCCAAGTGAGCCCATTGTTTTTCTCATGCAGCCGCCCTATTCTGCAGGCTTTCCCACGTGGGCTCTCTTACGACAGTAGGAAGACTGAAGGTAACAGAGCCTGAAGCCACTCATTCAGAGGCCCCAGTAACCCAGAAGTGACAGAAAGTTACACTCAGTCTAAGGGTAGTAAGACTGGGTCTACATTTGATACTCAAATATGTGCCTGGGGAGGCTGTTCTCAGAAGGTAGTGAGGTGCTCTGCTGGGTATGGGGATCACACATGGATCAGCTGACAGGAGAAGAATTGAAAAGACTGGAAGGTGGAGGGGTGGGTAGATTAGAGCGAATGGTCAACTTTCTCACTTGCCAGTCACCAACTGAACACTCAGCAGAACTTCGGCAAAGCCATTAAATCACCGCATTAAGTAACAACAGCCAACAATTTGTTTCAAGAAAGACGAAATGAGGGCCGAGGAGATGCCTCATTGAATAGGAGTGTGAAGTGAGAGCAAAAGATGGCCTGAGCTCAAATCCTCAGTAACGCACACGCACACACCTGAGCATGGTCAAACATGTCGGTAACACCAGCGCCGGAGGGCAGATCAGAACATCCTTGTGCCTCAACGACCAGGAAGTCTAGCCAAACTGGCAAGCTCTGGGGTCAGTGAGAAATGAGCTACAAGAACAAGGCAGAGAGCAAGAGAGGAAAAGATACGATGTCCTCATATGGCCTCCTCACGCACACACAGGCGCATCCCCAACCTGGGTGAACCCTCCCCCACACCCACAAAAGATGAAACAGCAAGATGCCAGTATGTGATTCTGTTTCAGGCTTCACATGAACATAAATAGACTACACAATACCAACAAGGGCTCCATTGAGTGCTGGGAAATGCCGTGACCTAACCTGAATTTGGTCAGAAACGGCTTGTCGCTGTGAGCCTGCCCCCAAGGACAGTCAACTTGAAAGCCTCTTTGATTTCCTTTCCCTGTGCCAAAGCCCTGAGGCCCTGAACTGGACATTGTCACTTTGTCTGGGTGGTGACATTCAGTTTGTGGGCTCAGAGGTTTTCCCCTAGGACCCTGAACATAGCCCGTCCCCAAGCAGAATTCAAAAACTAGCCTCTGGAGGTCAGGGATGTAGCCCAGTTGGTGGCATGCTTGACTAATATGCTCAATGCCCTGGGTTCGATCCCCAGTACCTCACAAACTAGTCATGGCGGTATATACCTGTAATCTAGCACAGAGGATCAATGTTCAAGGTGATCCGAAGCTAGAGTAAGTTTGAGCACAGCCTAGGTTACACATGACGACTGTCTTTCCGACAGAGTCCCCATGCATCCCTGGGTCACCCTCCAGCAGAGTCCCCACAAGCACACACTCAGTGCACAAGTACTAACTGAATTTCCCGAGAAAGGAAAGGTGTCTGCTGATCACGGTGTCACACGTCTATGATCCAGGCATGTGGGACGCTGAAGCAGGAGGATCACAAGTTTGAGACCAGCTTGGCTCTACAGGGTGACTGGCTGTTAAAGAGGATAGGGTCGGGTGCAGGGAGAAAGCTCTCAAGCAGTCAGGCAATATACCCCCACTGCAGATATTCTGGCTTCCCCATCTGACTCCCTGTCCTTTCTGTGGTGTGGTGGCTGTCACTCAGCTTTACCTATGGACTCCCAATCAACCTCACAGCCCCTCCCTTACCGCCACACATAGCTTTGCCTGTTTCCTGAAAGGACCTTCTGTACTTTTACATTAAAAAATAAATGGCTGGGAATTGCTGATCAAACTGATTTTTAATTTTATTTTATTATGTGTATGTGTGTTTTGCCTGCATGTATGTAAGGGCACCACGTGCATGCCTGGTGCTCTCAGGAGGTCAGAAGAGAGCCCCGGAGCCCTGGAACTGGAGTTACAGATGTTGTGAGCCACAATGTGGGTGCATCAACTCTAGGTCATCTAAAAGAGCAGCCAGTGCTCTTAGCTGCTAAGATATCTCTCCAGTCCCTAGGCTGCTTTTTGTAAGAGTACTCATACTTTCCAAAAGTAACAACTTTTTAAAATTATTTTATTTTATTTTATTATTTTGTGGGTGGGTGTTTTGCCTGTGACTATGTCTGTCCACACATGCATTCAGTGCCTGGGAGGCCAGAAGAAGGCTTTGGATCCTCTGAAACTGGAGTGTGAATGGTTGGGAACAAGCAGGTGCGTGCTGGGAGTTGAACCCTGGCTCTGTGCTGAACCACCTCTCCGGCCCCCAAAGTAACAATTTTACCAGGAGATATTACGCAATTTTTAGAAGTCCAAAGCCAGATGTAGTGGCAAATCCCCATAATCCCCAAAATTGGGAGGCAGAACCAGGAAGATCATAGGCTCCAGGCCAGCCTGGGCTACATAGTAAGTTCAAGGCTAGCCTGGGTTAAATATCAAGACTCTGTCTCAAAAAACAAAACCAACCCCATTATCCATCATCCAACAGGCCAAAAAGGGAAGCTCATATATGATCATATCAGTGGTACAAAAAGAGTACTTCCCTATTTTACTTTTATTTTATACATATGGGAGTGTTGCATGTATGACTATGAACCACATGTGTGCCTGTGTCTGTGGGGATCGAAAAAGGCCATTGAACTCCCCTGAGCTGGAGTTACAAATTGTTGTGAGCTTTCACGTTGAAGCTGGAAATCTAACCTGGGTTCCCTGTAAGAATAACTGACACTGTTTTTTTCTTTGTTTGTTTGTTTTGTTTTTGTTTGTTTGTTTGTTTTCTGTTTTTCAAGACAGGGTTTCTCTGTGTATCCTTGGCTGTCCTGGACTCACTTTGCAGAACAGGCTGGCCTTGAACTCAGAGAGGCATGTACAACCACACCCAGCCCTATTCATGAATTTTAAAAATTACATGCATGTGTGGGTACATGCACATGAGTACAGGTACTTGTGGATGCCCAGGGAACTGTTATTACAGATAGTTGTGAACCACTCAACCTGGGTGCTGGGAACTGAACCTGGGTCCTCTCAAAAGCAGTGTGTGTGCTTAACCTGGGAGTCATCTCTCCAGCACTCAATTCATGATTTTTTTTTTTTGGTAAAAATCCATGTTGACAAAGAAAATGATAGCTGGGATCAGTGGTAGAGCACATCTGTAGCCTGGAAGAAGCTCTGGGTTCCCACGCCCCAGCACTGAGAACAGCACCAACCGAGGTAATGGGCTTGCTAGCTATGCAATTCTTGTTGTTATGCACTATATACATGTACTAAAAAGCCAACTCTGAGCTTCATGAAAGTATGCATGACAGCTACTATGTGTCATCTAAAAAAACTAAATCCATTTTTTAAAAATTTAGGTTGGATCTGTCATAAAATTAACAAGATGAATAAGATAATATTTTATCCACATTGATAATTAGTCAAGAATATGAAGAGAAGCTCAGAGAGATGATTTGCCACTAGAGTCTTGCCTCATTGGGGAAACAGAGGCAGGAGGACCACCTCAGAGTCATGTCAACACGGGCTTCCACACCAGTCATGATTACATAAAGAGACCCTATTTCAAAAAGATGAGATTGAACTCCAAGTACATGTGCACACACACACACACACACACACACACACACACACACACACACACAC
>CAJQZJ010032201.1:5356097-5474632 GCA_907164525.1 Lophiomys imhausi | reverse complement strand
CCTGCCTCTGCCTCCCAAGTGCTGGGATTAAAGGCGTGCGCCACCACCGCCCGGCTTGTTTCTCTTTTGTAATGAGCAGAGCCTAGTCAGTCCTAGAGGAACCTCTGGAAATGGCCTCTGCACAGCCTCCTTCACTGACTACTGGCTGGACCTCCAGAACCACACCTGTTTTCATACCTGTGCTGGAGCGCTGGTCCTTCCCTCCTTCTGCCTTTCTAGTTTTGCTTCACAGTCTCGGTAAGTGCCTCACCAATTCACATCCTCAAGCGGTGATCACCGACCGAGTCTATCCAGGGCATTTTGAGGGGTCGACACCCAGTAAGGCTGAATAAAGCTGCCCTAACTTAAGAACTCCACTCCTAGATGAGAGACACAACAGGGTCTGTGTCTACTACAGACCATTTACAATCATTCACAGCAACTTTAATCAGATTTTTAAAAAATTGTTTTGTTTTGTTTTGTTTTTGTGACAGGGTTTCTCTGTGTATCCCTGACTGTCCTGGAATTCAATCTGTAGACCAGGCTGGCCTTGAACTCACAGAGATCTGCCTGCCTCTGCCTCCCGAATGCTGGGATTAAAGGTGTGTGCCACCATGCCCAGGTGGGTTTTTAAATCTCTAAAAGAGTTATTTTATGTGTATGGGTATTTTGTGTGCATACATATATGTGTGATATGTGCATGCAGTGCCGAGGAGGTCAGAAAAGGGAATCAGATCCCTGGAACTGCAGTTACAAATGGTTGTGAGCCATTGTGTGGGTGCTGGGAACTGAATCTGGGTTCTCTGCAAGAGCAGTGAGAAGAATGGAACAACAGTATAAGCACACGTGTCATCACTAAAATTCTTTTCCCTTATAGAGGCAAACACCTACCCTTCCTCTTCCTGTCCCAATAACAAACCAAGGTGAGATTCCAGCAAAGTTGATTCCAGGAAACCAGTGAGTTTATTGGAATTATTTTCAGAGCAGTGGATGGCCGGACTACAGCTAGGAGCATGGGTGATCCTAAAACAGCCATACTGGAGAGTCTGCACCAACCGTGCATGGCGTGCAGCTGGAGCCCCTCCCCTCATCCTTCCTCACCCGTATCCTCTAGCCCTTCCCAGAGACCCTGAGGCTGCCAGCAATTAGGGCAGAATTGATACTGCTGGTTGGAAGAATTGCCTGGATACCCTCCTTCCAAAAGGGAATGTCAACAGTCAACAGCCCTGCTGAGATGATCTTGGCTCAGCCAGATTCCTGAAGATGGTGGCAGTTGGGCTCAGGAGATAGTGCTGCAACATGGGTACATTAAAACTATATCAGAAACCCAGACCCAAGAACTTACTGAACACTCTGAGGAAGATTAGCAACAGTCCCCAGCACCCAGTGTGTCAGAGGGGACCGTCCCTGGGTCTTAGTTTGGTCCCCACTGCTAATGTGGTTACTCGGATTTCTGTCATCCTTGTAATCATGCAGATCCGTTAGGTCTTGGACCTTGTCTCTACAATTCAAGTCAACCCCGGGCCTGGCTCAACCTTGTAACTCTGCAGTTCTGTTCTGTTCTAGAGAGACAACGGGCTCTCCAGTTGGGTCCCTTAATTATTAATTTTTTTCTGAATTTTTTTATTTTTATCGTATGTGTATGGGTGTTTCGCTGGCACGTATGTATGTACACTAGCACCACATTGCGCAGTGTCCACAGAAGGCACAAGAGGGGGTCAGATCCTCTGAGACTGGAGTTACAGATGGTTGTGAGCAACTGTGTGGTGCTAAGAGTTTAACCAGGGTCTCCTGGAAGAGGAGCCAGGGTTCTTAACTGCTGAGCCATCTCTCCAGCCCTGTTCCTTAATATCTCATCTAAACACTACAGTGACTGCATCTTTATCAGCCACCCTCTACTTTCAGTAAGGCCTCTTTGAACTTCTCAAAATCTGCGGTAGCCTCTTTAATTCTTGGAGCCACTCTGTGACCTCCATATATTCGCATTTGTAGGTGAATTACCATAAGGTGTGTGATGTGTGATCTGAGCGTTCACATTAGTAATTAAGACTGAAATAAAAGAACCCATGCTTTCCGACAGCCACCTATCAAGGGAAATTGAGACTACTTGGGCAGGCTGAAGCCAAACAGACTCATGTAGTTTGTGAACTGTGTTATTAAACAATTCTGATTCTGTGGAAAGGCGCAGGCACGTCCATCTGTGCTTCTGACACAGCGTCCTCCAAACTGCCAGTTAGTGGTTCCAAGAGCTCACAGGACAATGTGACAGCCTGGCGGGTGGAGTCACAAGGCACCTTGGGAGAGGAGACATCTGCCCAGCCTTCTGCAATGTCCTCAACTGTAAACACAGAAGATGAGGCTTGCCTTGGGACAATGGTAGAATACTAGTTTCTCTGTGTTCACACACTCACATTTACCTCAGGTTGGTGCTACAAGTGCCAGTGCCCATGGACTGACTCAAGAGTTTAATTCTCCAGTCATGTGACCTGATAGTCATCCTGTCGCTATCCTACCTCTCATCGTAGACTTTTATCCCACTCTCTCCATGTCCGCTCTACCCTCCTATATCTCCCCATTCCATCTCTCCAACTCTCTGTGACTCCCTCTAGCCCAGTCTCCCACTCCTCCCTGCCTCTAGGCTTGCATTGCTTCACATTCCATAGGAGGGAACGGGGAAATGTTTGATTTTGTTTTGCAGTACACCTCAACACAGGCTCATGTCCTACGGGGTGACACAGAAACTTAAATCTGAAACTATGTGGCTGTCGCTGTGAAAGTTTTTTAAAGGCCAAGGCCAGTTGATTTTGAAGGACAGATGGTTTGTCGTTTCCTCCCCAGGAAAATAATTTATAGCACCTGTGCTACTGAGCTCTAGAAAGATTTATCAAGGACAAGGTCACATGAAATCTGGAAATGACTTCATTTGGACACAGTCACTTGCAAAAAAGCTTGGATGGTAGGAAGGCTGAATGTGATCCATTTTCACCTCTGACCCCCAGCACAGAGTAGAAAGCTCGGATAGAGGGCGGGAAACCCCTTGGGGACTGGGCTGGGGAAAGGTGCCTGGGCGGCCAGGGGCAGGTATGTTGCTGAGAGCAGATGCATCCCTGGGAGGGACTGATGAGTCTCAGAGGCTGGTGAGTCCCCTGTCTCTTAAGCCAATGGTGTTTAAGTATCTGCTCAGTGTTTGGAAGGGAGGCCAAGTGTCCCCTGGAGTGGAGGAAGAGAGCTTCAGGGAGAAGAGGACCCTGTGCTCCCTAGCAACTGCCTAGCCTTTCCCAGGGTGCAGAAGGACCCACTTCTCCATTCATCCCTGCACAGCACCTCATCAGCCCAAGCTCTTCCCAGTCCCCTCCCAGCCAGGGGTTTAGATCCTCCCACTCCCACCCCAGCCATAGTTGCTTCAACTCTTTCTCCCAGCCACTCACCCTTCTAGCTCCAAGAAAAGTCCTGGGAATGCAATGGCCTCTAGTCCCCCACATTTCCAGCAAGGCTGCAGCATTCTTTTTTTTTTTTTTTTGGTTTTTCGAGACAGGGTTTCTCTGTGTATCCTTGGCTGTCCTGGACTCACTTTGTAGACCAGGCTGGCCTCGAACTCACAAAGATCCGCCTGCCTCTGCCTCCCAAGTGCTGGGATTAAAGGCGTGCGCCACCACTGCCTGGCTTGCAGCATTCTTAAGAGACTGACGACAACCAGGTCTGCCTTTGATTCAGCTCTGCTCCAGGCTATAGCTGGGCGGCTTATAAAGTCCACATTTGGCCGGGCAGTGGTGGCGCACGCCTTTAATCCCAGCACTCGGGAGGCAGAGGCAGGCGGATCTCTGTTAGTTCGAGGCCAGCCTGGTCTACAAAGTGAGTCAAGGACAGCCAGAGCTGTTATACAGAGAAACCCTGTCTCGAAAAACCAAAAAAAAAAAAAAAAAACCAAAAATAAAGTCCACATTTATAAAACTGAGCGTTTGCTCAGTTTCCGGTGCTTCAAAATGAGGCCCATCCTACCTAGTACACAGGCTTGCCTTGATGTGGGGCCTCACGTGAATTAAGGGTACAGTGGATGTTGGTCCCTTTCCACTGCCACCCACTGTACTCCAGCCCACACCCCTCACAAGGATGGGTTGGGAGGTTACTTCTGCCAGACAGCTCAGGCTGCAACTAAGATATCCACCCCTAATGCGGGCAGGGTCAGTTGGCTCCTACAGGTTGGTGTCTCTATAACTGCATCTTGAAGGTTGGTGACAGTACTTGCCGCAGTTCTGATGCAGGGGCATTCTGATACACCCCAAATGCCACCATTGTTTTTATCTTAAGAAGCATGGATGGAGCCTTGTAGGGAGTTAGATAAATTAAATTAGATTTAGAAAATATATAGGGGTTTCTGATACTGTCTCTTAATTCGGGGCATGAAGATCATTATCAGCATGTGGACTAAACACAGGAAACAAACAGGAGACTTAATAGACTGAAAAACAAGGTTGTCAGAAAAACAGGAAAGACTTAATGGACTTAAAGAAACAAAGTATCTGGCCTGACATTGTTTTCAGCTGCTAAGTGGGCGGAGCCCAAATTAAGCTGAAACAGAGTTCCTCCTATTTAAGGACAGTGCATGGAGCCCAGAAAGGGAAGAGGCCCCTGATGCTAGAGAGCTCCGAGAGTCCTTCTGAAAAAAGTGCTGACCATCATTTGATGGCCAGATCTCCCTGAAGCAGAAAGCAGCTGGTGAGCAAAGAAAGCCTGAGCAAGACACCAAAAGGCCAAGGACTAAACCATGTGGCTCAGCTTTTGCCTAGAGGGGTTTGATCTGTCTGAACAGTGGCCTAAAGGAAACTGTGCCTGGCTTTAAGGACTCTGAGGTAGAGCGGCAGAGTTGCTGATGCAAAGGGGTTAAGGTCTCCCAGAGAGAAGAAAGCATCAAGCCTTATTTAAGGTGAGACTGCAATAACCAACTTACCCTGACGAACCTGCATCTGAGAGTTCCAGAAAAAGGACTGCTAAGTGCGTTAAAGAATCTACAACATGCCGGGCGGTGGTGGCGCACGCCTTTAATCCCAGCACTTGGGAGGCAGAGGCAGGCGGATCTTTGTGAGTTCGAGGCCAGCCTGGTCTACAAAGCGAGTCCAGGACAGCCAGAGATATTCAGAGAAACCCTGTCTTGAAAAACCAAAAAAAAAAAAAAAAAAAAGAATCTACAACAAAGACTGTGTTCCTGACGACTGAGGACCTGCCCCAGAGACTGTATCATTCTAAAAGGTTAGAAAAATAATTATCAATAGGTTTAATGGATAGGTTAAAGGGGTTGTAGGAATTTATAAGATTAATAGTTAAGAAATTGTTGGTGTTTGATATTATAAGTGAATATAGTAATAAATAACTAAGTGTTAATAATTAAAAAATTCGGTTACAGAGCCTCGTGGTGGTGGTGCACACTTTTAATTCCAGCACTCAGGAGGCAGTGGCAGGTGGATCTCTGAGTTTGAGGCCAGCCTGGTCTACAGAACAAGTTTTAGGACAGCTGGGGCTACACAAAAAACAAAAACCATGGATGGGGAGGTGGGGAGGTGGCGTCTGTGTGGGCTTAGCTGGTATTGGGTTTGAAAACCTTGATGGTAGAATTTGTAACTTGGACAAAGTCACAGCAGATCTAGAAACTGATACCTACTTTTCATACACTAGTATTAAAAGACATTTCAATCCATACTCTACTAGATAGGATGTATTGTGTACTGGCCACATATGGACAGCATTGCTTTGATAGTCTTATACTTCAAATTCAGGTCTAAAAACACTCCAGTCATGAAAACAACACAAACGGATTCTAAAATACTCAACCTTGCCTGTCAAGTCCTAAGCCTCAAGAAACTAATGTCCATTCATCATGCACTATTCCATTTGAATGATAAATTACAAACCCGGAAGAAGAGGCATCACATGATCCCTAAAGAGCAGTTCTCAGGTGCCTGGCTCAGCCCACAGGTGCATCAAGTTTCTGTCTGCAAGAGAAACTGCAAACTTCTGAGAACGTGGAGGTGCAACAGAAGTGGTACTGGACAAGAGAACCAATTGTCCAAAAAGGCGGAGGCCCCATAAGGGTCGTATGAGCCTCCTCCCCTTCCCCCGCTTGTCTTAGTTACTGTTCTCGTGCTCTGAAGAGACATCATAACCAAAGCAATTTATAAAAGGGGGCATTTAACTGGGCGCTTACTTACAGTTTCAGAGGGTAAGTCCACGATCCCATGGCAACAAGTGTGGTGGCAGGCAGGCAGGCAGGCAGGCAGGCAGGGTGCTAAAGCAGTAGCTGGGAGCTCACATCTGATCAACAAGCAAGAGGCAGAGAGAGAGAGCCTTTTGGAATGGTGTGAGCTTTTGAAATATCGGAAGCCCACTCCCAGTGACACTCCTCCAACAAGGCCACGCCTCCTAATTGTCTAATATATTAGCCTATGGGGGGCATTCTCATTCACCACCACAAGGCTCCACGAGATAATGTTAATGGGCTCCTTCTCCCATAGGCCGATTGCGGGTGATTACAGCTGTTTTGCTTTAAGACAGCAACACTTCTGTACAACCCAAAAGAAAGAGCTAGGCTGCACTCCCCAAGCTCAGCAATTCATCACTCTGGAATATTAGAGAGAAAAGGCTGTGTGATGTTACATTCAAGCTGGAAGCTGCTTTGAGTGTATCCCCAAGTTGTCTCCATTTAATATTTGTATTGGCACAGGGACTTTGGATGCCACAAAGTCGTGTTCCTGGCAGTGCAATTGAGAAGAGGAAGTAGTATGTGAAACCTCTCCAGGGTGATGGACATGAGAAGCTTTTCCCTTTCTAATAACCTCACGTAATTGACTAAGAAGCAGTTGCTAAGTGAATTCAGGGAAGGATTCGAACTTTTTGAAGAGCTGCCAACGCTCAAGCTCAGCGTTGGAGGCAGATCTGGAAACAGTACAAACAATATTGGTTTTGTTTTTCAAGGTGGGCTGGGAGTGTAGCTCAATGGTCGAGCACTCGTCCAACTTGAACAAGTCTCTGGCTTCAATCTCTCTCTATTTCTCTCTCCCCACTTTCCCCTTCTTCTCTCTCTCTCACTCACACACACACACACATATGAAAACATATACACAAGACTTTTCTTTGGACAAATTTGGCTGACTTTTAAAAGAAGCTACACAGGAAAGTAAGGCTGACACAGAAAACGCAAATGTGAATAGGTGGGAGAAAGTCCACAGTGCACTGGGCACCTACAGTGGCCTGCTGAAAACAAAGCACAGACGTGTTTAAGGTTAAGAAATCTACCAAGAATGGATTTTTCTTTTGTATTTGAATCATAAGTATGTTTCTTTTGATTTAAAAAAAAATCCTATAACCGCCACCTATACTTTTAATTAAGGTAGTAAAAGAATGTTTAAGGAAAATATTTTAAAAAGCATTCTCTCTCCTTCCCCATGAGTTCCCATGATTGTTAGTGAACATCCTTAGATTTTATTGTCTGTAATACTCAGTGTTGATGTTTTAGTTCGGGAAGGTTCAGGGTGTTTAAGACACAGTGTTTAAAAGTATACATTCTGGCCGGGCGGTGGTGGCGCACGCCTTTAATCCCAGCACTTGGGAGGCAGAGGCAGGCGGATCTTTGTGAGTTCGAGGCCAGCCTGGTCTACAAAGCGAGTCCAGGACAGCCAGAGATATACAAAAAAACCTTGCCTAAAAAAACCAAAAAAAAAAAAAAAAAAAAAGAGTATACATTCTGCTGGGCAGTGGTGGCACATGCCTTTAATCCCAGCACCTCGGAGGTAGAGGCAGGCAGTTCTCTGTGAGTTTGAGGCCAGTGTGGTCTACAGATCAAGTTCCAGGACATTCCAGGCTACATAGTGAAACCCTGTCTCAAAAAAAAAAAAAAAAAAAAAAGACTGTATACTCTGGGCCTGGATTGTGTGCGGCAAATGCTAACTCTGCCCCGTACTTGCTGGGTCAGCTAGTCTTCACTGAATGTGACTTGACTTAGAATCACATAGGAACAGACTTCTGGGTGCATCCATGAGGACATTGCCTGAAAGGTTTCATCAAGCAGGAAAACCTTCCCTGTCCGTGGGCTCAGCCTTCCTGTGGGGTGCAGTCCCAGACTGAATGAAAAGGAGGAAGTGAGCTGAGCACCCACATTTGTCTCTCTGTGCTTCCTGACTGTGGATGCCATGTGACCAGCCACTTCACACTCCTGGTGCCATGATGGACTGCACCCTCAACCAGAGAGCTAAAATAAACCCTTCCTTCCTTCCTTAAGTTGCCTTTGCCAGGTGTGTTGTCACAGTAATAAGAAAGTAACAAGTGAGAGTGTGACCTTGGAAGAAACACTGAATTGTCATTTACTTTCCCATCTGTGAAATGGAGGCCTTCTTGGTCACACTTTCTTTCTTTTTTAAAATATTTATTTGTTTATTTATGTATACAATGCTGTATGTTGAAGTATGTATGCCTGAACACCAGAAGAGGGCACCAGATCTCATTATAGATGGTTGTGAGCCACCATATGGTTGCTGGGAATTGTACTCAAAACCTGTGGAAGAGCAGCCAGTGCTCTTAACCTCTGAGCCATCTCTCCAGTCCTGGTCACACTTTTCATTGCTGTGGCACATGCATGGGAGAATGATGGACCGATAGAAAACACTCATTTTGGCCCAAGTGTACTTGAGAGCTGCATTTGGGCCCGCTGCGAGGTACAGCCTCACAGCAGAGAGCATGTGCCCAGCAAAATCGGGTACCTAAGGAGAGAGAGATGGGAGAGGGACGAGAGGGAGGGAGAGAATGTTTGTGCAAGTAAGTTCCTCCTTGTTCACTTTTACTCCCTGTGGGTCCCCAGCCCATGGGATGGTGTGACCCACATTCAGTGCATGCACCTGCTCAGTTAATCGTCCCTGGGGAACCCTCACAGACACTCCCAAGTATGCTTGCTAATGTGAGAGGTCCCTCTCAGTGCAATCAAGACAGACCATCTCAGACCTAACCATAGCATCTTGAGGGTCAAGTCAGTCAACCAGCCCTGAACACCTGAGATACCACTTAGCACATGGTGTTTAACTCTGGAAACTTCTGATTGTATTAACCTGAACAGTGAGATATAACTTTAACAGACTTGACCTTAAAGACCATAAACACATAAAGCCATTAATCACAATATATGTAAATAGCATTTTATCATTATGAAGTAACAAAATGAGAGTAACCACGAAAAACTGAATGTGAAATCACAGAATTTCAGCTTATTTATTGATTGAGACTTGTGTAGCTCAGGCTGTCCTCAAGCGTGCTGTCCAGTGGGGGATGAAACTGAGTCCCTGTCGGTCCCTCCTGCCTCCACCCCGAGTGCCACTGTCACAGAGCTGTGGCCACCATGCCCAGCTCCACAATCTTTGTGTTTTTATTTGTATTTATGTGTATGTCTCCCTTGTATGGCATGTGTGCAGGTGTGTATAGAGCCAGGCGAGGGCACCAGAGTCCCTCAAGCCGGCATTGTGAGCTGTCTGATTGGCATGCTGGGAACTGAACTCAGGTTCTCAGCAAGTACTTTTAACTGCTGAGCCATCCCTCCATTCCACACAATTTTAGCACTGAAAAAATTGAAATACTGGGTGTGGTAATGCACTTCTGTAGTCAGTCTCAATCCTAGCTAGCACTTGGGAAGCTGAGGCAGGAGGAGAGTGAGTTCTAGACAAGTCTGGACTACATAGTGAGACTCTATCTCCAAAAAGAAAAGAAAAGAATAGTGAAACACTAAGAAGCAAAATACTGGGCTGCAGAGATGGCTCAGCGGTTAAGAGCACTGGCTACCTTTCCAGTGTTCCTGAGTTCAATTCCCAGCACCCACATGGTGGATCATAGCATTTATAATGAAAACTGGTGCCCTCTTCTGGCCTGCAGGCATACACGCAGACAGAACACTGTATACATAATAAATAAATAAATCTTAAAAAAAAAAAAAGTAGGCAGGTAGACCTCCATGAGTTCAAGGACAGCCTGGTCTACAAAGTGAATCCAGGAGAGCCAGGGATACACAGAGAAACCCTGTCTCAGAAAAAAAAAAGCAAAATACTTCAATGCTCTAGCTGTTCAGTTATGAGTGTGTTTTCCACAAAATTCCAGAGGTGCTGAAAAGGCCTTTTCTAATTCTGTGGGAATAGTGGGAAAATGGGGGACTTCCTTCTGAACATGTTCTTTTGGATCTACTTCAAATCTGATGGCTTTGCTGGAACCTTCTTCCTGCTTCCTTTCCTAGGCACTGCGGTCATGTTGCTGACTCTATTAGAGTTTTTTTTTTCATGCTTGTTTGCATCTTTTTAATTTTTGATGTATTTAAGTGTTTGGTCTGTGGTGCTGAAGACTGAAGCCACAAACTTTTGTAAGCGCTCTCCAGTGAGCTACATCCCCAACATCTTCTTCACTGTTGTGGCAGACAGTGGAGAGTCCAACAGTTACCAGCGCTGGTCACAGCACTGCCACGCTCCTGTGGGACTTGCTCTTGCAGGACATTCTTACCAACGCTCTTCCTTTCTCCTCCCAAGCATCCCAGAATCATATGATGTGACTTACTGCACCGTTTGTCCACTTGAAGTTGAAAGTGGCCCTCTAAGAACAATTTAATATGCAAATGTTCAGATTTTCTAAATGCCACAATGGCAGCATTATGCCAGTAAGTGCTGAGTGGCTTGATACTGAGTTGTAACGCAGCGCACTGGAATATTAATACAACAAAGCAGCAGAGGAGGTGAGGGTTGGAATCTACACTTCAGAGCGCTGAAGGTCAGCTTATGCAGTTGCTGGGGTGAATCATGAAGAACTTCATATGGCTCCCAGGAAACCCTGTGAGTCCTTTCTTGTGGTCTGGGCGGTCACCGGACAGTCCAGCAACCTGCTTTGCGTGTTCCTGGACTGCCAACCCTGTAGCATCCTTGACTTTCTCCTTCATCCGACCAGCATGCAATCTAAAGATTGGACACCAGGGGGCGCTTGTGCTCCAGCCGCTTCACCAGACCAACCTTTGGGCCGATTACCATTTGCAGCAGGGGAGGGATCCGTCAGAGGGCCAAGTACAGTTGTCGGGAGAGACAAGAAGTACGGCCACCCATCATGGGAATTCTATAGGGGAAAAACACAATTCAATAGCGGTCTCATCGTTCAGCTATGAGTATATTTTGTGCAAATTTCCAACTAAGCCTTGAAGATTGGAAGTTTTGTTTACTGAGAACAACTTAACACGTAACAATTATTAATATTCAGTTTCACATTGTGGCGAATTGACCATAATGAAAAGGAGTAGAGCATGGGGCAGAAAGCCAAAGATGGGAGGAAAAGAAAAGGTTAGAAGAATGGAAGGAGAGTGAGAAAGGCTCTAAGCAGGCAGGGAGGCAGAACCTACAAAAGGGGCAAAGTCAGCAGCAGTGGTCCTTTGCTTTTTTCTCTCATCACAGTCCCCACGGGGATCTGAGAGGCTGTGGGTCTTTGCCCACACAATAGGTGTGTTCCTATACTCTGTAGTCTATGAGCCAAATAGCCAATATAACAGCACCACAAAGCAAACAGAAAAAGGCAATGAGGCACAAGGTGGAGAGACAAAAAAGAACTGTCACAAAGGAAGACAGGGAGCAGCAGAGACGGGCCACCGCACGCTCCACCCACCCCAAGGTCCATCTAAGGGCAATCCTGGGGCAAAGACAAGACAGGGCATGTGTCTCAGTGCCTTTCCATTGCTCTAGCTTGTCCCCTCTCTTCACACATGCCAATAGGAGCCTTGCTAGAACTGTGTGTAAGGGTGCCTGCTCTCTTGGGGTCCACCGGGCATACCACTCTGGCCTGGGCTAGCAAAGCCCTTTATTTCCATCTGTGCAACTGTTGCAGGAAATATTTATAAGTCAGGAGAGGAGAGAAGGAGTGTCGGACACCATGGGTTAGATGAAGAAGAAGCACACGTGGCCAAGAGCAGCCTGCTCTGAGGACCAGGCCATATGAAATGTGCAAGTAATTATGGGGGATTTTGGTTAGGGGGTTAGCTTACAGGGCTAGGGTCTGCCAGGCTCCAGTGCCTAGGCTATATTATAATATTCAAACAGGTTTCTGTGTGTTTATTTATAAGTGGTGGGCCAAGGGATAACTCTGCTGTCCTAGTAATCATATGTAATCAATTAATTAACAATTCCTACAACATACAATAAACAGATTCAGATAAAAATGAACATTTTTTTAATGAATATACTGTTGGCTCAAAGTTGTTTAGGAGGCAGACTTCCTGATCAGAGTGACAGACAGCAGCAGGGGCTTCCATCAGGACAGTGCTCGTGGGCTGCAGCACTGGGAGGAACATGTCAGGGCTTTGTGAGTTTATGACGAGAGGGTAGCATCACCCAAAGCATGTGGGCCAGACCTTAGCCAGCATCCTCCCTTCCCTGGGAGTGTCGGCTGGACACAGCCCAGGAAGGCATTTCGGTGTTGAGTTCCACTGTGTTTGTTTATGAGACGGTTCTCTTGTAGCCTAGGCCGGACTTGAACTCAGTGTCAGCCAAGAATGAGCTGGGACCCTCTTGTTTCCACCTCCCAAGCACTGCATGTGGAGCTGGCAGCTGAAGTGGGCTTCTTGTGTGTGTTGGGGGAGCACTCTTGCAACTTCCATACATGTCTCGCTTAAGTTTCCTGACTTTAACTCCAACAGAATTAAAAATGACTCTAAGGTTCATCTGAGAGTTTTTATGTGAGAGAAAGAGGTATAAGCAGCTGGGCGTGGTGGTGCGTGCCTTTAATCCCCGCATTTGGGAGGCAGAGGCAGGTGGATTGCTGTGAGTTTGAGGCCAGCCTGGTCTACAAAGCTAGTCCAGGACAGCTACAGAAACCCTATCTCAAAAAAAAAAAATTGTTATAAGCAAAGGGTACTCTTGTGTCTAAAGCCAGGCTAACATGAGGAATGGAGTTTCTGATCAGGCTAGCCCCTACAGGAATCAGGGCACCTGACATCTCTTAAACCCTTGTTGTTTTCTTAGGGATTATATTTCTTAAGAAGCTGGAGTGTGGGGGACAAACTTCCTCAGAGAACAGAGGCCTTGCTTTGGATGACTTAGAACAGACAATGTCCACATTCAAGGTGGGCTGGGCAGGGGTAACTAATCAGAAAGGAACAGTTCAAGTGTGAAAGTTTTGTGCCAAGCAACAAGCGTCCTCCCAGCTGACCTGACCTTTTCGGAGAGACCTGTGGCCTGGGCAGTGGCTCTGATGCCTTTTTCCATTGAGGTGAACCTAAAGCCCATGGCACTGGCTCTCTGACAAGCCTAGGAGAGAAAGCTCCTGGCCAGAGGCCTGGAATGAGCACCTCTCCTCTAGTTAGTCAGCAAGGGTGCTCATTAGCAGGCTCCACCCATGAGCCCACTGCAGGTGCCTGCATACTTGGTGCTCGCCCACCATGTACAGGCAAGCTGATGCCCTCTGAGGATTTCTGGAACAAAGAAGACAAGAAAACCAATCTGGGGGAAGTTTCCAGAACAGTTCCTCAGCACCTGCTTATGTGTCCAGCTGCGAAACAGGGTTTGTTTGTTGCCTGGAAAACCTAAGAACACATGGCATTTTGCAGAGGGTGGTCCTTGGGCCACAGGCGGCAGACTCATGGGCACACTTTAGAATCCCAATTCTCACTTCAGATTTACTGAGCCAAGAATCTCCACCCTGGTCTTCTGTAACACCCCCACTTCAGGTGATTTTTAGGCAGGTAAAATGCGAGACCCTGTTTTATTGAAAGGAATGTTTCTCTGAGACTCAAGGCAGGTGCTTTTCTAGTCCTATTTTCTCTCGACCTACAGGCATTGGCTCTACCATCTGTTGATGGACTTGGTGGAGGCGGTGGCGGCGGGGGGGAAGGGGATGTTGCACTACAGTCCTGCAACCAAATCTGGTCCATTGCTTGTTTTATAAATAAAATTTTATTGGCTCCAGCCCCACGCAAGTGTTATGTATTAGTATAACTAAAATAGATATGAGGAGCTTGTGGGCTACAAGAGCAGAGTTGAGGAGAGCATTTGCTTTTATTATGTAGCTTAAAATATTTCCCGTGTTGCCACTCTCGAACCCGGCCTGTCCCCCAAGTTAAACGGTCTCTAAGTGTAATATAAAGAATGAAAATGCCCTGAAGTTTCACTGGCTCGCAGTTGACTTAGTCTCCCTCTGGCTTTGCTGCAGTGGCACATCTGACATGTAGGTTATGGTCACATTCACCTGGGTTACTTTCCAGGGTCCTCCAGGGCTGCTTTTGCTGAGAACACTGGGCCTGCGGACATCCAGTGGGTGACTGGACAAGGATGAAGATGCGTGGCTTCTCTGTCTTTCTTCAGCTTGTGTTCTGTCTCAATCACTAGGCCAGGTTCTACTCAGCTCTGCATGGAGATGTGTTGACGTTCAAGGAATTTCTTTTTTTCTGGAACTATAATATACTGTGATATCAATATCAAGTGACCTAGCTTCTCTACAACCTGTTCCAAGGCTAAAGATATCTACCAGCACTCATGAGTAGAATGTAAGAGGTGTGAAAGGCAGTAGCAACCTCGTTCCTGGCTACTGCTGCCTATTCCCAGGGAAGACGTGGGAATCTCTCCCTTTTCTTAGCCTATCTCTATTCGTCATTATTCCTAAGCTCTGCCTGAAACCCCTCAACTCTCTTCTGTTCCTGAAGCTAGCTCAGAAGCAGAAGGCCAGCCCCTCTGTTCTTTGGTCCATGGACACATCTCAGCCTCTCTTTTTCCTGGCACATGTCTCTGGGAACGCAAGTTTTCCTGTGGGATTAGCTCCTGCACTGGGGCTCGGTGGCATAAGGTCTTTTCCGATCTTAGATCTCTTAGAAGAGAATTAATTGTGCCTCTGTGACATTTACATTGGTATTGTATCAGTTGTTTCTTTTGCTACAGAGATGGCTAGAGTGAGAAAAGGAGCAACTCAAGGGATGGTGTTTATGGACTAAGTGATTTGAACTAGAACCACAGAAAAACAAACCAACAGGGCATGGGAGGGAGGGCAGGATTCTCTGCTCAGAGTCTGTACTAAGTTAGTTGAGGGTGATGGAGTCTCAAATGCAGGTAGACTGACTAAGTGCCTTATCGAGACATTGCTCCAATTTCAACCCCCCAGGCTATAAAATGGATTCATCTGCCTTACAAAATGCCCGTCTGTACCTTACCCACTTAGAAACATGGATGCTGATCTGTGAATTAGCCCGTGCTGAAACGCTAGTGGAGAAGGGGGGAAGAGGCACTTCTCAAGTAGAAAGGGGCATTTTACCTTCACCTCTTACCTAACAAAAGGATTTTAATGCATTGGTCTCTCTAATATTGAGAATTTCAATGAAATAAATTCCTGAGCATCTTGCAGCCAAGAGCACCAGCTATGCTCCCTGCTTCCTGCACCATTCTTTCTGTATTCTTCCCGTCTTGTTGCATCTACGTTCCTGACTCCTAGGCCACCCTTCTTGCTCACTGGACACTGTAGCACCTGGTTCTGCTTTTGTCTACAAACCAGCGCCTACCCGTGTCCTCAGCACTTCAGGATCTACACTGACAGCTTCATTTTCAATGCCTATCTGCTCTGCTCTACCTTGGCCAGTCTGTCTAACATTTGGACCC
Organism: Lophiomys imhausi; assembly: GCA_907164525.1. Lineage (NCBI taxonomy): Eukaryota > Metazoa > Chordata > Mammalia > Rodentia > Muridae > Lophiomys > Lophiomys imhausi. The sequence goes on along the minus strand of CAJQZJ010032201.1, from coordinate 5,459,024 downwards.
ACCCTCTCTAGAAACAGTCCAAACTAAAATAAAACTGAGGAGTGTCCCCTCACTGACCTCTGTCCCCAGTCCACACCACACACTTGGCAAAACTGTTGTAAACTCTCAGAGCTTGTCAAAAGCTACCAGCCCAGGGAAACCAGAGCCTAAAGACAGTGAGTGGATCGTGACATAAGCTAAGATGGCCCCAGCATCGCCAAGAAACAAGGGGCAGAGTCAGCAGCTTGAGGACTCTGAGGTGTCAGTTTGCTTCCCTGTTGCTGTGATCAGTGGCCAAAAGCAACTTGGGGGTGTAAAGGGTTTATTTTCCCTTACACTTTATAGCCTGTTGTCCAGGGAAGCCAAGACCTGGATAAGACAGGGACTCGAAAGCCGGGTGTGGTGGTGCACGCCTTTAATCCCAGCACTTGGGAGGCAGAGGCAGGCGGATCTCTGTGAGTTCGAGGCCAGCCTGGTCTACAAAGCGAGTCCAGGACAGCCAGAGCTGTTACACAGAGAAACCCTGTCTCGAAAAACCAAAAAAGACAGGGACTCGAGGCAGGAATTGAAGCAGAGAGCATGGAGGAACCACTTACTGGCTTGCTCCCTTGATCTTGCTTGGCCAGCTTTTGTATACATGTGCTCAGGGATGGTACCGCCCACAGTGGGCTGGGCCCTCTTATATCAGTGGTCATTCAAGACCATTCCCTACCAACATGCCCAAGGACCAATCTGATGGATGCAATTCTTCAACCCTGGTTCTGTTTTTTCAGGCCAAGCTCACAATGAAGATTGACCAGCACGTGTGAGTTTATTTTGGCTCACCAGTTCAGATTACAGTTCATCCCTGGCAGGGAAGAGACAGTGGTAGGAGCTTGAGGCAACTGGCCACATGGTGGCCACAGTCAGGAAGCAGAGAGAGATGAATGCTTTCAATCAACCCAATTTCTCCTTTTTGTTTGGCCTAGAATCCCAGCCCATAAGTCGGTGCAGCCCACTTTCATGGTGAGTCTTTCCTCCTCAGCTAAATCTTCTGGAAACACTGTCTCAGACATAATAAGAGGTACACTTCCACATGATTCTAAATTGCCACTACAGGAGGCCATTGAAGAGTTTGCTGGTCATGCCAGAGGGATGATTGGGTAACAAATGAGTATCATTAACAAAAACAAACAAACAAAAAACCAAAAACAAAAAAACCCCAGATCTTCTTAAAATTGACTATAAGATGTATAATAAAGTCAGAATCCCAGCATTTGGGAGGTGGAGGCAGGAGTACCAGGAGTTCAAGACCACCATTGGCTACACAGAGTTTGAGGCTGGACTGAGCTACATGAGACCCTTGCCTTAAAACAAACAAACAAACAACCCTCCCATAAAAAGGTGCATAATGACTTTAATTACCAGCTCGCCAAAACTGGCTAACCTCCAAAGAATCGCAGAAGCCTGGGCGCCTTTGTCTCCTGTGGACAGTGAAGCCTCAGCCTTTTTTGGCTGAGTACTGATTTCTGCCAGGGCTTTAATACTGTCTGGCAAGCAAACTGCATGCTCCCTGTTGGTTCTTCTCTCCTGCTCTCCTGGGTGATGACTTCACACTTTCTCCTATCTCCTTAGCTATGGATGTCTTCTCAGCAGACCCATTCCTAATGACCTGTCTTCCTGCTTCACTCTGAAAACTGCCAGGAGAAAGTTTCCTCAAGCTCCCGCCCTCACCCCTGTTGTGTACTGTAGCCATGTCCTCTTACGGTGGCTGAGCAATCTCTGTGCTGCTGCTGTACGGAGCCTGCTCGGGACGCTGCAGTACCGTTCTCCCCTGTATTAGTTCATTCTCGTCAGAATACAAACACATTATTTCCCCATACATATTTTTTAAAAAATGTCAAGCTGGGCATAGTGGCACATGTCTTTAATCCCAGCATTTGGGAGGCAGAGGTAGGCTGGTCTCTGAATTTAAGGTCAGCCTGATCTACATGATTAAGTTTCAGGACAGCCAGGGCTATATAGAGAAATGCTCATTCAAATGAATGAATGAACGAACGAACGGTCAGGCTGCTTGCCGCCAAGCCTGATGACCTGAGTTTGAACCTGGATCTACAAGATGTCCTCTGACCTCCACATATACACTGTGGCATGTGCACACCCACTCAACCCACTAAGTAAATAAATATAATAATAATAATTTCTCTTCACCTATTTCTTGCCTTACCTTTACTGAAAAACATATCTCAGTGTCTAAGTCCCACCCTGTGCATGCTTTCTTCCCCACGAACTTCATTAAGAGTTGGCTGGACACAGAGTTCTCAGCTTACCTGTCCAGCCAGCAGCAGGTGTCATAGAGTCATGCTCCTGATGGACAAATGTCGCCACTCACTTTCCTAGACACGTGGAAGATCCTTCTCCCACTCTTCAGTCTTGCTAGTCTCTTCTCATCTTCCCAACTCTCAAATGCTGGAGTATCCAGGAATGAGTTTCTGGACTCTTCCTCCTCCTTACATGATTTCATGGTTATTAAGCATCATGTGCACATGGCCCACACTGGAGTAGCTCTGACCTCCCTCCTTGAACACCTAGGTTGGGATTACCTGGCAGATGTCAGACAGCCCCTGCATGTGGCATATCTGAACACTGACCTCCAGTCTCTCCACCTGTTATAGGCAACCCCTCCTTCTCTTAGTTTTTAAAGCACCCAGTTTGTCATCCTTGACTCCTTTGGACTCTCTGGCTCTTCAGAGTTTGGTAGCAAGACCTCACTAGAAATGTCTTCTATAAGATACTGTTGTCTTTTCTATGTCAGGTGTTTGTCCTCTTGTACGCTAATAGTGGAATTGGTACAGCTATATTCTTCCACTTGTATTAAAGAAGAGGTGCATAGCGAGGGAGGGATCTGGGGTAGGTGGCCACATTTCCTTGGATATCCAGACAAAGGTTTTTTTTTTTTTTGGTTTTTCGAGACAAGGTTTCTTTGTATAACAGCTCTGGCTGTCCTGGACTCACTTTGTAGACCAGGCTGGCCTCGAACTCACAGAGATCCGCCTGCCTCTGCCTCCCAAGTGCTGGGATTAAAGGCGTGCGCCACCACACCCGGCCCCCAGACACAGATTTTATCACTCACGAAGAGACACTTTTGCTGGTTTACAAATCTTATTTACAGTGCATTTTTTTCATTTTTTTAAATGAAGATATATTCCCATCTTCTGTTGCTGTGGGATTTATCTGCTTTCTTTATCTCCTCTAGTGCTCTGCACTTTTCCTATAGGACCTAAGTTCAATGTGAAAAGATTACCTGGGTCAGTGGGCAAACACACTTCCCTGATGACCTGAGTTTGATTCCTAGAACCCACATTAAAAGCTGGATGCAGTGTCACGCACCTGTAATCCCAGTACGCCCCAGGGTATTTTCCAGGTATGGCAGAAACAAGAGAGACCCTGCAGGCTTCAACAAGGTGGAAGGCACATGGAACACCCCCCCACACACACACACACATTATACATCACAGTTGGTAGAGTGTATACTTAGCACGTGAAAATCTCTGGTTTTGATTCTTAGCAACACAGACACCCCTCTCTCACACACACACACGATTTCTTTGTGGCACACTGGCTCAGTAAAACACTGACTATTCTTCCCTAAGCCCCTGACTGGATGCTGAGAACCCACATGGCAGCTGCAACTCTACCTTCCAGGTCACTGGAGGCCCCTCTTCTTCTGACCTCCATGGGCATGGTGTACGTATACTCACATGCAGGCAACACACTCATGCACGTAAAATTACTCTTAAAAAGAGATTTCTTTGCATGTGTCAACTTGCCCTTCTGTTAATTTCCACAAATGGAACAACACTGGGCTCTCTCTCATCTAAGAGCCAGACAGATACAGCCACCAAACTTTGGACTCTCAGCTTTCATACTTTGGGTAAAGCAGTGCTGGGTAAAAAAGTACTGGATGTTGGAAGCTTACTCACTACCATGGAAGCTTTGCAAGAGCAGAAACTGCCATTTTATTTTTCAAACCAGTTTTACTATTTGGAGTAAGGAGTAGGTCAACAAATGAGTATTGTATGTATGTATGTGTGTGTATATGTATGTATGTATGTATGTTACTGAATGGTCATAGAGATTTGAAACATTTCCTAAAACAACTCACCAATAGACAAAAGAACAATATAAATATGACCCTTCACTCTAAAAATATTAAAACCATGACAGCTAGCTAAAACAGACTCTGACTTGATTACGTGCCATTTCTGGGAAACAACTCCTATCGATGAACAGGAAAAAGAGAAGAGCTCTTCCATGAGAGGATTCGGCTTGCTCTCTTGAGTACCTCTGTATTTGTTAATTAACTTTAATACTTTAGCAATGGCTCCAGGAAGGAAGCAATTTCCTGTAGCCATGTGGTCATGGTGATTTTCAGAAAAGCTATCCTCACTCCGGGACTTATCCTTGTCATCATGACACAGGCTGATTGGGACTGCACTCAACCGATGGCTGACGGGCACGTGCATTACCAACAGTTCCTTTAAACTGGTAAACTGGCTCAATTGTGACCAATACGGTTGCCAGGGAACAACTCCTCTCCTTCTGGACATATGGGAAAACACTTAGCACATGCATTTCTTTCCCATACTTAGCAAATACTTTTCTAACAAGTCTGTTGCCAAAAAATTCCTAAAATATATATGATTCGTTGATCCATCTCATATGCAGTGTTTGGGTGTTTCTTGTATATTTAATTGATAGCAGTTCATCTAGTAGCATTTGGGGGTTGAAGACTGACCAACAGTCCTGTCTGATGTTAGACTTGAGCAGTCTACAAAGGCACGAAAAGGACTCAGTGTTAAGTCTCCCATTGCGAGAGCATATGACGATGACTCATTAGGGACCTTAGCCAAGAGCTTCCTGTGTCCAAATATTTCAAAACACTTTTAAGTGATTGACTTTGGGGGCTTTTTTTAATTTATATAAATGGCTTCACATATGATTCTCCTTTGTGCCTACTTCCCAGAAGCACACAGAGACCAGGTAACAGAGCAGAGTTCCCTACTGAAAATCTCAGTATTTTCCTAAGGGCTGCCCTCCTTCCTAATGGCTGGATTTGCTGGTGGCAACGCAGGGCTGATGAAGACATACGCTTGATGAGAGGAACAGAAGAAATGGGTAAGTTTTGGAGAAGAGTATGAAGAACAGAACTGATCTAGAAATGGTGGAGACTCCCAAATGAAAGGCACAGGGGACTGGCTGCTCTTACGGGATCTCGACCCTGGCCAGCATCACTGCAACTGGCCAGCTCTATGAGCTGTTCGAGTCTTAATGCACAGTCTCTGTGCAGCCTGGGGCAAACCAGTAAGCAGCATTCCTCTATGGTTTGTGTGTCAAATCCCTATCCTGACTCCCCTTGATGACCGACTGGCACATGAAAGCAGAAGTAAACTCTTTCCTCAAGTTGCTTTGGTTATGGCATTTATCACAGCAGCAAACACACCAGAACAGTCCCTTTGCCACTTCCCATTACTCATTTACTAAACTGCCTAGAGTGCAGATACTCAAGTGTGAGGTCCCGTATATTCATTTTCTATTGCTGTTCTAACAAATCATTCCCACCAGTGAGGTTGAACAACACATTAGCTGTCTTACAGTTCTGTAGCTCTGAAGTTGAAGGTCTCAGGGGGCCTAGGTAAGATGCCAGCAGTTCCCTTCTGGAGGCCAGGGTGGGAGTTACTTCATTCCTCACTCTTGTTGACTGTCACAGAAAGCCGCCCCCAGCTCCAAGTGGCCCCTGCATCCACTCTGGCATCCTTTTTCTGCTTTAAAACCAGAGACAGTAGAGTAAGTCCTTGCAATGTGGCACTGTTCTCATCCTTTACATGAAGGCCAAGAACATTTTTACCAAATCACGTGACTAGACCAGGGCCCCATTGGTAACCCAAGACAGTCTCCCTAGTCATATCTGCAAAATCCCCATAATGGCTCATCTTGATTGTCAATGTGATGGACCTGGGAAAGAGAAGCCCCAGTGGAGAAACTGCTTCCATTAGAATGGCCTATGAACATGTGTCTAGGTCACTTTTTTTGTTTTTATTGCTAAATTGTGTATGACCACATACCCTGTCAATGGTACTACCCTGAAGCAGGTGGGCCGAGGCTGCATTTTAAAAAAGTTGTTGAATGTGAGCCTGGGGCAAACCAGTAAGCAGCATTCCTCTATGGTTTGTGTGTCAAATCCCTATCCTGACTCCCCTTGATGACCGACTGGCACATGAAAGCAGAAGTAAACTCTTTCCTCCTCAAGTTGCTTTGGTTATGGCATTTATCACAGCAGCAAACACACCAGAACAGTCCCTTTGCCAGATAAGGTGGACTATTCACAGGTGCTGGGACTACAGGTTGAGCATCTTTCTGAGTGTGTGTGGGGATGTCAGTCTGCCAGGACAGGGGCTCTGTGCAGTCTGAACTTTGAATTGTTGTTTTTGAGAGACTTGGAGTTAGGAGATTGGCATGTGCTGCTGAGGGCTACTTTCTCTATATAAATGTATTAGCAGAGTCTAATTCTCTTTAGAGAATATTAAGTTAGGAGGTCAAGTAAGAATGGGGCAGACCTCTATAACTGCTAATATAGTCCTAAAAGGAATTGAAGGGAAAAACAGAAAATAAACCAAGCTTTAGCTAAAGGATTTTAGAAAACAACTAGAGATTATCTTTTTTAAAAAATTTTATTTTATTTTATGCCGGGCAGTGGTGGCGCACGCCTTTAATCCCAGCACTTGGGAGGCAGAGGCAGGTGGATCTTTGTGAGTTCAAGGCCAGCCTGGTCTACAAAGTGAGTCCAGGACAGCCAGGGCTACACAGAGAAACCCTGTCTCGAAAAAACCAAAAAAAAAAAAAAAAAAAAATTTTATTTTATGTTCATTGGCATCTTGTCTGCATGTATGTTTGTGTGGAGACATCAGAGCCCCTGGAACTGGCGTTACCAACAGATGTGAGCTGCCATGTAGGTGCTGGAACCTTGGTCTTCTGGAAGAGCAGCTAGTGCTCTTATCCGCTGAATCTCTCCAGCCCCCTGAAACCTAACTTTTTAAGATATAGTGTAGTGTGTTAGACTGAGTGTGGATGATGACATAGGAAATTATATTCAATGATATACTAATGACAGAAAAGAGAACAAATTATTTTAGTTTTATTAAAAATTTCCAATTTATAACCAAAATATACAACCACTACATTTAAAATCAGTTTTTACACTCACAGTTAAAGTGCTAAGAAAAACATTTACAAAACTGACATCAGTCTACTGTAAACAAAATAAATCTACAACAGCAGAGTGCAGAGCACACCCAGCTACCGAGACAGTACAGCCCATGCTCTAACTGGGTGTGCTCGCCCTACACAGACCCCAACAACAGCAACTTTCCACTCATCTGGAAATGAACAGTTTTAGCCGACGTATGGAGAAGAAACATGAAGAACTAATGCCACAAGATACAAGGCTTCACCACAAACACTTTCTAACTAGATGCTTGTATGATAAAACAAGGTTAGAATTTTAGAATTTAGAATCACATCAGCAATTTAATTCAGAATAGCATTTTAAAAACTAAATTGCTAAGTACCAGTTACTTAAGAATCAGTATAATAAAATTATTCAGAATAATAAAAAAAGGAGTAGTTTTCCTACCACTGTATCCCTTAAAAAATTGTTAGCAGAGAATAGGGAAAGTCTTTTTTGAGCAAGCATGGACAGTACCCACCTGTACATTTCCTGTCATGGAGTAGAGCTGTCAGCGCTGATGTGTTCGCTTTTTAATGCAGATTTTTCTCTCAGCAAGATAGTAAGATTATAGTCACATAATAATTTAATATGAATTGTCTCAATTTCCTTCTTCCTGACACTGGATGTGGGTCAGACTTTGGACATACTGAGTAGAAAGGTTTTAGGCTGAGCATTTGGGGAACAGTTCAGATAAAGTAGGGCTCACTCAGGATCACCCGAGTGGATCACCAAGGAAGAAGTGTACCAAGTCTCTCCTGAAATCAAAGTAACTTTCTCTCTTTTTTTTTTTTTTTTTTTTGGTTTTTTGAGACAGGGTTTCTCTGTGTAACAGCTCTGGCTGTCCTGAACTCACTTTGTAGACCAGGCTGGCCTTGAACTCACAGAGATCCACCTGTCTCTACCTCCCGAGTGCTGGGATTAAAGGCGTGCGCCACCACGCCCGGCAAAGTAACTTTCTCAAGCATAAGAATGCATTAAAAACTAAGACACCCAGAGTAACTCTGAGAGTGTGCTAGGTACTGAATAACGATTTCTAGCAGCTGTCTTAATTATTCACAACAATATGGGGCAATTTAGTCTGAGTTTGAAACAACCTAGTTTATACCTTTTTGGATCATAAAACTGGAGATTTCCTGTATGGAAGTTTCATATTCTTACATGTGTGTTTATATTCACATACCTTTGTTTGTGTAACTGAAATTTAAGTATAAAGAAAATATTTAGATGAAAGCTTATGGAAAAATATGTTAACTGTATAACATGGCATTCGTTATTTTGGAGTGTCTATCAGAGGATAAAAAAACTCTGTAGTTAGCAAAAATGGAGTACGTATCACACTGGGGGATTAGTCTGCCTCTAAATGGTATTTATCAACTATTCCTATGATATTGTGACAGTATGTCAGCTTATAAAAGCTTGAAAATCAAACACAGACTCAGTGAAGAGCTTATGTAACTTACGTGTTCTCAAGGGCATTTGCTCCAAATTGATATTTATTTTTAAAAGCAGGAATTCAGCAACAAGACAAACAGCAGCTTTTAAGATGACCTGAAAGCTTATGTATTCTCCTCTTCCGATCGCCTGAGGAGAGCTGGATGAAAAGTTAACATCTTTTCTGAAATACCTTTTTGTTTGGTTGTTCATTTAACATGTATCATGAAATTGCTAACATGTGGTTACTTTTTACCCCTTAAGACAGTAATTTCACATGTTTAGAAGAACATTTTTCAACTATTCAGAGAGAACCTTAAGCCCAACTGTCAGAAAATCACCAATCAACAAAGAGAGTTGTCTGCTGAGACAAGAAAGTAAGAGCCAGCTCATTAAATATGGGATTTAGATATTCTGTATTATAGAAAATGAAATAACTATTAATCATAGATACAGCTTCATATAAATAATCCTCCAAACTGACCATCAGATGAAAATAATCAAAAAGTATCCCCCCCCCCCTTTGGAGACAGGTTCTTGCTATGTAGCTCAGGCTGGCCATGAACTCCTGGCAATCCTCTGGTCATAGTTTGCCTCCTAAATGTGGGAATTATAGACATGTATCATCATGCTGGGGTTGAAAACAACAATTTCTTTTTTTTTTTTTTTTTTTTTTTTGGTTTTTTCGAGACAGGGTTTCTCTTTTTAACAGCTCTGGCTGTCCTGGACTCGCTTTGTAGACCAGGCTGGCCTCGAACTCGCAAAGATCCGCCTGCCTCTGCCTCCCAAGTGCTGGGATTAAAGGCGTGCGCCACCACCGCCCGGCTGAAAACAACAATTTCTTAATTTAAAATTTTAATTTTGAAGAATTAGCTTTTATAAGTAGTTCCTACAAACAAAATAAGCCACCATAATACTGAAGTCAGTAAACTTTTCTTTAGAAGTTGGAGGAAGGGAGAAGGTGGGGTAACAATCTTATATCTTTATCATGATGAAACAAAAATGTAAACTTCAGTGAGAAAATAAAAATCATAAACAAAATCCAGAAATTCACAATAAAAGCAGAAAAATAGTTTGAAGTTGGTATTAAAGGACTGGAAATACTGTTCAGTGGCAGAGGTTCAGATAATGAAGGAAAGGCCCAGTTCCATCATTAGTGACACACACACCAAAAAGAAAAAAAGAAGGAATGAGGGGAGGAGAGCGAGGGAAAGTAGAAGCTGGTGTTAAGCATATGGTAAGCATGCTGGAAGGCTCATGCCTAAACTCTGGGCCCTCAGGAGGGCCATGTAGGAGGACTGTAGCTCTAGGGTAGCCTCGGCAACACTGTAAGTTCAAGGCCTTGATACCTGATATAAAAGACCAAAGCCTGGGGGGGCTGGAGAGCTGGCTCAGAGGTTAAGAGCACTGACTGCTCTTCCAGAGGTCCTGAGTTCAATTCCCAGCAACCACATGGTGACTCACGATCATCTGTAATGAGGTCTGATGCCCTCTTCTGGTTTGTGTAAGACAGAGCATTCACATATAAAATAAATTAAAAAAAAAAAAAAAAAAAAAGACCAAGGCCTGATAAGCTAGAGCACTTGTCCAGTATATGCACGGCTCTGGTAGCAGGGGATATAATAAAACAAACAAACATAAAATATGAGAAGCTGGATGGCTCTGTGAGAAGTTGGAATACTATAAAAAAAGAAATGATTAAAAAAAAAATCAGACTTATTTCAATTTATGGCTAAGATATACAAGAAATAATACCCAATGACAGGAGAACTTCCAGACTCTGAACAGAAGAAGAGACTTCTATTTCTACTGGGTTTTTGAGACACGGTCTCACTATGTAGCTCAGGCTGACCTAGAATTTACCATGTAGCACAAGATGGCCTTAAATTTATACTCCTGTCTTAGCCTCTCAAAAACTGGGATTCCAATGTTAGCCACCACACTTAGCTCAGACAAACACTTTCACATTAGAGAATACTTTTTATGATTTAAACAATTTAACACTTACATTATTTTCAAGGCATATTCATCTCAGCACAATGTAAAAACCTACTGTGTTGGTCTCTTAAAAATGATTTCATAGTAAATGCTTCTGCTGACAAGATTAGTTCTGGGAAAATGATCTGTGACAGGGCCAAGGGAAAAAAATCTGCCAGCTTTTCAAAACTGAGGGTGGAAGGAATAGCTAGACAAACAGAAAAACATGAGATGGATAACTATAAATCACTCTAGGGTTATTTAGTTTTTCTTTACAGAAATTCTCATTATCAATCCCCAAATATTTATTGAAACTGGACTTCACAGCACTCACCAAATGACATACCTATGATGTTACTAAGTGATAATACCCTATGGAACCACTGCTGTATGGACAGGAAGTCTGAGACAGGTCTTAAATTTGTGATCCTCCTGCCTTAGGCTGCCATGTGTTGCCTAGCTAAAAATGACTAATAAAATGTCATTATGCAGCATTTGGCCATAGGAATCTCTGAGTGAGAGACTGACTATCTAATTTAATTACTGGAATTCAGTGAAAGACCTAAGACAAGGAATCAAGTACAGTGAAGAAAATCTATCAGGAGCTGAGGATGTGTATAGCTCAGTGGTAGAATGGCTGCCTCACATACACAAGGTCTTAGGTTTGTTCACAGAACCAAAAGGGGTGGGAGGGGCTACAAAGCTGATATGGTTTAAAAAAAAAAATCACACCAGAAACCAGTACACCAACCTAGATCTACTTTCTAATGTTATGTACTCGTCAGACTCAACTGTACACTGTTAAGTCTATAGTCCAAAAAATTCAAGACATACTATGAACTGATGCAGACAGTCAGAGAAAAGAGACTGGTCTTTGAAAATAACTGGGTGGGCTGGAAGAATGACTCAGTAATTAGGAGCACCAGCTGATCTTTCAGAGGACTGGGGTTAGATTCCTAGCACCCACATAGTGGCTCACAACCCTCTATAACCTCAGTTTTAGGGGATCCAATACTCTCTTCTGGTATCCCTGAGTGCCAGGCATGCAAATGGTGCACAGACACAGATGCAGGCAGAACACCCACACACATAAAATCAGAAAAAAAAAAATACCACATGGGATTTCATTGATTCAGTTGTAGAGAACATCACTGATGTACAAGAGACTTCTGCTGAAAGAATGAAGCTACTGGAATCTGTTTTACTAAAGAATATTCTAAAATCCTATTATATTTATTGTGTTTGTGTGTGTACATGTGTGATGTGCACACACCCGCTCAAGCACCTACACCCTCTATGTACATGTACACCACAGCCCACATATGGAGGTCAGAGGACAGCTTGTGGGAGTCTGTTCTCTCTCTCCACCATATGGGTCTCTGGGATGGAAATCAACGTTGTCAGGCTTGGCAGCAAGTGGCTGTACCTGCTGAGTAATCTCACTGGTCCTATTAGAGAATAATTAAGGAAACTTTATGGTAATATTTTCTGCAAAGCCAGGACAAATTAACAGTAACAAATCATATTTATCTCTAACAATATTTTTTTTTTGGTTTTTCGAGACAGGGTTTCTCTGTGTAGCCCTGGCTGTCCTGGACTCGCTTTGTAGACCAGGCTGGCCTCAAACTCACAGAGATCCGCCTGCCTCTGCCTCCCGAGTGCTGGGATTAAAGGCATGTGCCACTACGCCCGGCTTCTCTAACAATATTTTATTAGTTTCAATGTTGGGACTGAACCCAGGGTCCTGTCTATTGCTGAGCTAAATCCCAAGCCTGCTAATATTTTAAAACAGGCCATCACTTTTCTGTGGCAATCTGGCAACTACACGTATTTGATGAATGCAAGAAGGCAATTACAGAAACACAATTAAACGGAAAATTTCTATTCAAATTCCCTGAGTTCTTTTATATTTTATAATTGAGTGGTGATGCGCACATATCTTTAATTCCAGCTCTTGGGAGGTAGAGGCAGACAGATCTCTGAGTTCAAGGTCAGCCTAATCTACAGAGTGAATTCAGGACAGCCAGGGCTACACAGAGAAACCCTGTCTTGAAAAACCAAAATAGTAATAATAATAATGGATTTTATAATCATGTGAATGTTGGTAAAACCTGACAGCCTTTTAACTAACAAGGAGCCAGTGCTGTAACTGATCTGTTCACTAATTTTATTTTGAGCACATGCTAGGGAGGTGCCCTCTCAATGAACTACACTACAGCTCTATAGAATGCATTTGGTATGAGGTCTTGACTAAAAACCTATATTCATAATTAAGAGAACAAAGACCAGAAAATATCATGTCATTTCTTTTCTGCTTATCAATTTATTATGCTAATATTTAAGGTTTCTTTTTTTCATTAAAAACCATGTCTGGTACTTATAACTTCTTTTACTTTTATTATCTGTAATATAATTTTCCTCTTCTACAAATCGCTTGAGCTTGTACGTGGTGGTACACCTGAAATCCCAGCATTTGCCTGGCAGAGGTAGGAGAACCATGAGTTCAAAGCTAGCCTAGAATATACAGCTAAGACTTTTAGATCAGCCTGAGGTTACTTTGTGATAGGGGCTGAAATGGAGTTCAGTGGCAGGACACTTTGCTAGCACTGGGGTCCTGGAGTCTGAGCCCTTGCACTGCAACAACAGGACAGAAACTAGGACGGCCTCTCCTAGTGTCTGTCAACTTAAATTCAAATTGCCTTAGCTGTGAAAGCTGATCAATAAACAGTTTATGGGAAGAGAACACAAGTGAGCTCACAGCAATGACTATAAAACAGTCAAGGGAGAAACAAATTAGAGTCCAATGGAATTTGAGACTCCTAATTTAATCCCTGCATTCCCTTCAACTGCAAACAAAAATGCTGTGTCTGAAGCTATACAGATCATTGAAAGATGAGGTAAGACTAGGTATCAGCTTTTCTGACTCAAAATCCTAGATAGTTTAAAAAATAACACAATGCATTCTTACTAGTTATTAATTAAAACCTGGCCAACCCAAAACCATTGAGTTCTAAATTTTGAAAAGTCAGTTGGTATAAAACAAAGAAACATCTGCAAGTCTGCAAATATGAGCATGCCTGCTCACATACCAAAAGCCTAAGGCCACAATATTACTAATAAAATAATAAATTTATCTGCTTTAGGAAATAGGACAAGATTGAAAAAAAACTTAAAAACACCAATCAGTAATTAGTGGTAATGAGCAGAATAACTGAACATTGAATACTAATAAATAAAAATAATTTATCTTTATAAATAAAAAAATTATTGATATTTTTTTATTTATTATTTGAGACAAGGTCTCTCTATATAGCCCTGGCTGCCCTGGAACTCACTATATAGACCAGGTTGGCATTGACCTCATAGAGATCCTCCTGCCTTAGCCTCTTGAGTGCTGAGATTAAAGGTGTGTGCCACTACTCTGGGCAAATTTAAATTTTTTGAATTGTTAAAAAGTAAAAAACATTTTTAGCCAAGGGAAAATCATGCTGTGGCTAATAAACTAGACCACATTATAAACAATTCTATCATAACAACAACAACAACAACAAAAAATCCATGAAAAGGGCAAAATAGGTTTCTAGGTGGCTCTTTAAATAAAAAGCTAAAGATAATTACCTTTGAACACATTTAGATAGATTGAACTTAATGGATTCTGTACTGGCTTGGCCTTTGACCAAAATATTAGTGAAAACTTAAAAACAATCTTTGAAGCCAGAACGTCTAATTAGAGAAGACAGGAATGAACACTTACTAATGTTGCTGACTCTTATAAGGCAACCAAGCAGCCATGTCTACTAAGATGGCTGGCTTTGGACAGACTTTTATCATCCCCCCCCCACCAGAAGATTTGGGTCTTGAAAAATAAGCATTATTCTGTATGTTGGTGTCAGAAGAGGCCAGAAGAGAGAGTTAGATCCTGGAGCTGGAACTACAGGCAGCTGTGAGCACAAGGATGCTGGGAGCTGAATTTGGGTCCTTTGGAAGAACAGCAAGCACACTTAACCACTGAACCATTTCTCCAACCCTACCTAACCTTTTCTCATCTTACTTGGTCACAAAAAGGCATAAAAGAAGCTTAAAAGAATCATGAGTTAACCAGGAGATGGCGGTACATGGATACTTGGGAGGCTGAGGCAGGTGGATCTCTGTGAGTTCAAGGCCAGCCAGGTCTACAGAGTGAGTTCCAGGACAGCCAGGGCTACACAGAAAAATTCTGTCTCGAAAAACCAATAACATTAAAAAAAATCATGAGTTTATTTATAAACCAAGGTTCTATAGAACCCCTATCCCTTGGTTTTTTTGTGTGAAATTGAAAAGAATTTTTACTTTTCACAGATACTTTAAAAGTTCACAAACATATATATAAACAATTCCCATGATCTAAGTTGAGTACCATGTAGTTAGGTGTCCATTAAACATTTACTGGAAAGCTTACTCTGTGCTAACCCTTGTCCTAATTGTTATTCACCAACTGCTCTCTGAAACAAATTACTGTTTTGAGCTTAATACTGCCTTGGATCTTTTGCCTAATTATTGAACAAAACAATAGTGCTAAAATCAAAGTTCTTTTCAAAACTCTTTTGATAATATGTTAACATTTTAGAGGGAACTATCATTTTCTTGGTTGTCAACTGAACAAAGAAAACAGTAAGTATTAATGCCAATCACAACAGAAATTAAAGTTACCCATATGGTAGGAAAACTGTCCAGACTTGCTCAAGTCAATTGAAGCAGGTTAAGATTTTAAATCAACTGTTCTGTGATAGTTCTTCAGTTATCTCTTCAAAAACAGAAATATTCTTAACCCGGAGCAGTAGTATGATAAAAAACATGGCCCAAACTGAACAGTGTGTTACTTAAAACAAACAATATTATGCAAATTGTACAGAATGAGTGAACAATGGTTCCTGTTGAAGGCGACTGCAAAGCCAACAACATTCGCACACACCCACCACCGGCTGAAGCAAGAGGAGATGGAAGCACACACATAAGACCTGGAAGCACAAAGGTGAGACTTTCACGGCAATGAAAGTCTCTCTATACTTTGCTCTCTACACTTGGCCCACTTTAAAAGACAGCCAACACTTGGCAATTAATAGTAATGGACAGGGTGACAGGCGACGACATCTCTGAGCTCAAACTGGTACTTCTATCTTAACTTTCTGTTTTTGTTTGCGGACGTTTGTTTTAGTTTGCTCATGCTGTTCTACAGAGCTTCTCAGACAGAAGCTTCGTGAGTTATTGATTTGTTTATAGACGAGTTATCGGTTGTGCCTTGTAAGGTGTAAGGAGGGGCTTACTATCAGTTAAAAGGGACTTCTGGCCTCTCTGAGTGGTAACTTCCAGTTCCAAGGAGAAAGATAGGAGGACAGAGGAAAGAAAAAATATTTGTGGCCAAAGGCTCAATTGTGTCTTATGAAGAACAGGTAATCTCTACTGATATATACTTTGAAGAAGCAACATAACACAAATAAATCATGATTACCAGAAAACTGGCTCTTCTGTCACATGGGCGCCTAGTTTTAAAGGGCGAGAAACATACACATGAATTAAGCATGTGTCAAGAAATGTACTACAGTAGACCTCAAATAAAGCTCTTTAGTCCTCAGGAATCTTAAGCCCGCATATTTCACAATGCTTCACAGTTTCAAAGAGCTTCCAGACGGCTGTTTTCATTTGATCTTAATGTGACAACTTTGTGAGGTAGGTAGAGGAGATGCTCATCTTCAATCAGGGGAGCTAGGCTCAAGGAGGCTGACTTGTTTAGGTTAAAGACTGACACATGGCAAAGCCAGGCCTCTCCAGAGTCTAGGAAATATTTTCTTCTGAGTATGATTCTTGGATAACCTGCTGAGAATCTTCTGTGATATTTTTAGAAATACAGATTTGTAAAATCCTACTGCCTTCCATTTATTGAGTAAGAATCCCTAGAGATGAGAACTGAGAATTCTGCATTTTTAAATGGATTATAATAAAGTAAGAAACAACTGGGTACTAGGTAAGTGTATCGCTGAGTCTGCCTAGATCTTCCCATGATCGAAAGTGATGCCATCAGCCCATCATCAGGGGAGAGTGAGCACAACAGAATGGGCTTCAAGCCTGGCTATGCGGATAATCACCTGGAGAGCTGTTTAACATATTAGCATTTTCCAGAAGCTTTCTTTCTAATAAGTTTCAAACCCAATAAAGTTCACAGCTGATATTCTAAATCAGTTAAGCTTTACAAGATAAAATGTCAAGAGTTTTCTACTTGATATTTTTTCAGATTAAAAAGTATTCACAGAAAGAGTAACAATGCTCCACTTAGCTACAACGATTTTCAAGAACCCCAATGAATCACCATTTTGGACTTAGCTTATATATATTTCAGATGTGAACAATAATTCAGAAAACTGAAAATAGGAATGTAGTGCAAAAGCTTCAGTCAACTGGCTACTGGGAAATTTGAATGCAGACAATCAGCTCACTATAGGAGGGCCTGGATACCAAGGTCTGATGGCTTTGGCAAGGTCACAACTCACTGTAGAAAAATACAACAACGAATAGAGAACATATTGTGCCATTTTGTAGCGTGTTCACCACTAAAACCTCTTATATGTGTGATGCTTATCTTACTGCATGCCTCCACAGAACATATCTGAACATGAAGTTGTCTATGAATCAATACTATTTCCTGGGGAAAAATGACCACAAATTAAAAATTTTCTATCATGCATATGGATATTATAAAAACGTAGCCCATAAAAGTAATATTTACAAAAGTAAAACACAACACAATTACAGGGAAATGCTCATCTCGGCCTTTACTCCAGTGCTAACCCACATCCTAAGTCTCTAGGGGAAGCCTGACAGACTTTGAGAACCTCCCACAGGCCAACTGTATCTTCTGTGGCACTGTTACCGTATTAGCTGAAATACCCTTGCTGGCTTATCAAAGTCGTCTACCATTTAAAAACAGTTCCTTCCTTCACTCAGTGGAAATTAACCTACCAAGTCCTAGTATTCATCTGAGAAATAAGCCTTGCATAGAAATTTTCTTCAATTCTGAAACTTTGTTTTATTAACAGAGCTACCAGAATGTCATTTCACAACTAGTTCATATTATATGAAAGTTCACTACAAAGCAGTCACCGCACATATAGGATTTTTCTAAATATAAAATAAGTGGGTTTATAAAAATGCTTATCAGACAATCATCTCTTTACAATCTAGAAATAATTATTTTTGTGATGACATGATTCTTAATGTTTTGGATGTGTTCACGTTCCAAGTTTGATGTGATACAAAGAGCAAAGATCTACCTTCCCAGGGGACATACTGTGCCCGGCTGAAAGCAGGATGACAGTGAGTTACAGCAGCCAGCCATGCTAAGGCAAAGACTAAAACCTGCCTTCAACAGCACACGTTTCACCTTAGACAAGACTAAGCACTGGTCCCATCCTCCTCGATAACACGGTTCATGCTGGTGCCGTGTGTGATGTGAGTCATGGGGTTGCTACTGAGGTCTCGGATGCTGCTGTGTCGTGACTGCTCGTTGAGTCGATGAGAACTACTGTGCCTGGAGTGATCCGTTAGCCGTGACATGCTGCCATGAGGTAATCTCTCCTCCATCCCTCGGTAACTGCAAGGAGTGTACCTGTAGAAGAAAGTTGATTTTGAAGTGGGAAACAGAGCATACCAGAAAATAAGACTAACAATTTTCATTAAAATGCCCCAGTAATTGAAGTGCTCAGTAAATCAACAGAGAGAAAGCAGTAACTGGAGTAATTTCATTATGCTGTACGATGATCTGATGTGGCTAACAGAGATAATCTACTTAGGTTCAGGATGAAGATCCTATTATCTACAAAAGGGGCAAAGGTAAGTAGGTAAGGCTGACCGACTTGGAGCTATGTTCAGTGTGGATACTTTTCTTATTCAAGTATATTTCTTTTTTTTTTTTTTTTTTTTTTTGGTTTTTCGAGACAGGGTTTCTCTGTGTAGCCCTGGCTGTCCTGGACTCACTTTGTAGACCAGGCTGGCCTCGAACTCGCAAAGATCCGCCTGCCTCTGCCTCCCAAGTGCTGGGATTAAAGGCGTGCGCCACCACTGCCCGGCTATTCAAGTATATTTCAAATACAGTGGGCTCAGAGAGATGAGGATAGGGTAAGTAATGAGGTGAGCAGTGCAAACAGCTGAATCAGTCACCTGTAAACCATCCTATTTTCCTCGGGGTAAAAGTGGTGGAGATAATAATTTGTGGAACTTGGAAGTTGTATCCTGACACTCTATAACCAATTTTCTCATCAGCAAATTATATGTACCTCTAGCTGGGCTACACAGCTTACTATAGGTAACCTTCCTATGCAGAAGTGCATCAGTGGGCTGTTCAAATTTTCCTCTGTTGTTGAAATCCTGACTCAATGAGTCACATGAGAGACAAAAACAAAACAAAAACCTCAGTCACTGAAATGAGAAATTAGCAGCTCTAAGCCAGTCAAAATCATGCAAACCAATTATACTTTTTTTTAATTGGTCCATTTATAGGGCTCATATGGTATTTATCAATCTTTCTGGCTTAATAGTGAGTTCTTTAAGGATAAGCATATTTTATTGAAAATTTTTTATTATGTAAATTTCACAGCATGCACCCTGTTCCCTTTCATCTCCTACCTCCCCTCAGACCACCCTCCACCCTTACAATCTGTCCCAACATAAAAAAACGACAATCTCATTGTGGAAGCTGCAGTGTGTCTCAGTGTGTCCCACAATATTCCCTTTTGTTCACACATTTTGCTTGCAAATGCTCATTATAATGACTCCTTGCTCTGGTAACGAGGCCCCTGGTTTCCTCTACTCCGTCAGTACTGGAACCTCACTGGAACTCCTCTCAGATATGCTTTAACTATTCTTTGCCTTGGAGATCCTGTAGTTTTGGGTTGTGGAACTGGCCTCTTGCACTCCAGCAGTTCATCCATGGGGTAGATGTTGGGGTGGGTCAACTCAAAGCAATGGTTCTGGACCTGCAACCCTCACTTGCAGGCCAAGTTCTACTATGCAAAGGTGCAAGGCCTGCTCTCCCAAGTACTGCAGCATATGAGGAGAAGGGACAACTCTCCAGCTTCTGTGACCCCATCTGGGCCAGATCTCCTGTTGGCCAATGGTGGTGAGTGCAAAAGGGAGGGAGGGGATCTCTCCCTAGCCAATACCACCACATAACAGACAGAAGGCAGGGCTGGCTCTCACACACTCAAGACTAGTTCACCTACAACTCCCATATCCAGGACCAGCTGTACTGTGCTATCCAGGCAAGGTGCAGCGCTTGCTCTCCCAAGTGCTGCAGCATGTGAGGGGTGGGGACAGCTCCCTTGCTCTTGTGACCCCATCTCGGCCAGATCTCATCCCAGGGCTGGGTTTCCACCATCCCCAAATCCAGGGTCAGGCAGAGTTCTTCTAGTTTCTGATTTCTTTCCTGTCCTGGGAGCCCATCTGGTGTTTGCCTTGTACTGGTCTGGTAGTCATCACAGGCTACCCCATGACGTCAACGTTGTGTTGGTATCCAGCTTGCTTTTTTCCAGGAATGTTAGGCTACTATTCATTCAGATGTTCATAGGTCAGAAGACTGAATGTAGATATAGCCTTTCTCTCCTCTCTGCCACCTACTGATGCACATGTGACATAGCAGCCACTTCTGCAATGCCTCTAGGGGCAGGGCATATTTTAGTAGTACTTCGAGAAATTTTTTTCTAAAATACTTTTGTTAATACACACACTCTTTTGGAAAACAGAATTTAGGGTACTAAAATTCAAAGAGGCCTGAGGATCCTTGATGACCTCAGTGAGCATGCTGCTTCTGTTTGCTTTTACAGCATAGGGGTAGGAGAGCCTGGGCTACAAGCCCTGCCTAGATATAATGTTTTAAGTAATGTTTCTAAAAGTAAACAGGGCCAGGAATGCTTGGCAGGCCTATAATACCAGTACTCTGGATGATGAGACATAGGAATTGAGAGTTCAAGGCCAGCCTGAGCAACAGTGAGACCCTGTCTTAAACACCAAGGGCAAGGGATGGACACAGTGCAGTTCTAGAGTGCTGGCCAAGATGTATGTTCATGGGTTTCATCCCTAGCACTGCAAAAGAAAAGAAAAAAACAACTCAAAATATTGCAAACTATTTTTGATTTTGTATGTTTTGCTTGTAGGGCTGGGGATTAAAGTAAGGCCTTGGGCATAATGGGCAAGGGACGTTCCATGGTGAGCCCCAGTCTTGCTCCCCTTTTTTCCTCGATTTCCTGGACTCACTCTGTAGACCAGGCTGGCCTTGAACTCACAGAGATCTGCCTGCCTCTGCCTCCCGAGTGCTGGGATTACAGGCATGTGCCACCACACCCAGCTTCTTCCTTTCTTTCTGCGGCAAGGTTTCTAAGTAATTCTGCTGTTCTGGAGTTCACTAAGTAGACCAGGCTGGCCTTGAATTTACAGACATCCTCCTGCCTAAGCTTCTTGAGAGTTGGGCTTAAAGGGGTGTGCCACCATGCCCTGCTCATTCCCTTTCTAACAGTCACCAAAATGAATCATTAATCATTACAAGCAGCTAAAGAGCAGGTGCTTTAAAAAGCATTCACCTATTATTCTTTCATAGTAATTATATAAACAAAAAATACCACAACTTAAGGTGAATCATTTGTAAAACAAAGTTCTGAAAGAAAGATTCATGAGCACTGCTAAGGTGGCCATCTAGTTTTATAGCAGTGCTTGTCAATGGACATTTTCATTCAATTAGAGTCTAAAATTGAGAAGTCCTTTGAAAAGAGTCTTTTAAAAACCTATTTTAGAGACCAGGCATGATGGTATACACTTTTAGTTCCAGAACTCAGGAGGCAGAGGCAGGCAGATCTCTACAAGTTCGAGGCCCATAAAAGCTAACATAGTGAGACCCTGTCTCAAAACTGCCCCTCCCTCCCTCCCTCTCAAAAAAATCCAACCCTATCTTTGTTTCCAGTTTTTATTTATTTATTTTGTTGGTTGGTTTTGAGATGGGATTTCTCTGTGTAGTCCTGGCTGTGCCAGAACTTATTCTATAGGCCTCAAACTCAAAGATCCACTTGTCTCTGCCTCCTTCCTGAGTGCTGAGATTAAAGGGATGAGTCACAATACCCAGCTTGTTTCCAGTTTGACTTAAAAAAAAAAAAATGCTGTCTTAATTAGTTCTGGTGTTGTGAAAACACCACCATCAAGATCTACTTGGGGAAGAAAGGGCTTTTTCTGCGTACAGTGTGTAGTCCATCATCCAGAAGTCAGGGCAGGAACTCAAGGCAGGAACCTGGAGGCAAGAACTGAAGCAGAAGCCATGGAGGAACGCGGCTTACTGGCTTGTTACTGCCTTGTTCCCCATTGTTTGCTCAGCCTGCCTTCTTATACAACTCAGGCCTGCCTGCCCAGGGGTGGCACCACTAAAAGTAGACTGGGCCCTACCATAAAATACCCCGCAGGCTTGTCAACAGGCTAATCTTTTTGTTTGTTTGTTTGTTTTTTGAGACAAGGTTTCTCTGTGTTGCCCTGGCTGTCCTGGACTCACTTTGTAGACCAGGCTGGTCTCTAACTCATAGTGATCCACCTGCCTCTGCCTCCCAAGTGGTGGGATTAAAGGCGTGTGCCATCACGCCTGGCTACTAACAGGCTAATGTGATGGAGTTGTTTTCTCTATTGAGAGCCCCTCTTCTCGAATGGCTCTAGCCATGTCAAAAGGACACATGCATATTAACATGTTCTAGATTTTCTCATATTAATGCTGTAAACACTTTAGCCAGACGTGCTGCACGTTTCCAATCTTAGAAATTGGGCAGTGGAGGCAGAAGGACCAACTGGGCTTTGGCTACACAGTGAATTTCAAGGCTAACTTGGACTACAAGAGACCTACCCTGTTTCCAAACACTTAAAGAAAAGAAAAAAAGACATTTTACATTTAGAACCTAGAAACATTTACATTTGCACAAAATATTTTGGTTAAATAATTGGAATGCTGCCGGGCGGTGGTGGCGCACGCCTTTAATCCCAGCACTTGGGAGGCAGAGGCAGGCAAATCTTTGTGAGTTCAAGGCCAGCCTGGTCTACAAAGTGAGTCCAGGACAGCCAAGGATACACAGAGAAACCCTGTCTCGAAAAACCCAAAAAATAAATAAATAAATAAATAAAAATAATTGGAATGCTTACAAATGCAAATATGTCACAATGGGCTTGTTAGAATCTATTTTTAAATTATTATTTTGCATGATTATTGCTCTTCAAGCTAAATATGACTTGCCAACTTTTACCTCTCAAAGGCTTCCTAAGTAGCAATTTCAGATAAATATGGCAAATAAAGAAAGCAAATATTCTAGTAATGATAAAAAAATAATTTTAACAAACAAACAAAAAACAATACCTGTGTGGTGATGCATATATGTAATCGTACTTGGGAGACTGAGGTAGGAGGATTGGCAAGTTTGAGGCATGCCTGGGCAATGCAGGAAGAAACCATCTCCAGAAAAGGACAGAGAGGCTGGCAGAATGTCTCAGCAGGTAAAGAACTTGCTATGCAAACATGAGAAACTGAGTTCAGTGTCCAGAAACCACACGAAAGCTGGCATGGCTGTGCACACCAGGACTACAGTGCTGGGGAGGAAGAGATCCACAGGTCCTGGAGCTCACTGGCAGCTGGTCTAACCCAATCAGTGAGCACCAGGTTCAGTGAGAGACCTCACCTCAAAAAAGAATGAGGATGCCCAATGTTGACCTCTACACACATGTATATGGACACACACATGCACAGACAAGTACAAATACCACTACAGCAAAAAGGGGTTGGCTGGGGAATGAAATTCAATAGTAAATTACCTGCTTACCATGTACAAGGCCCTGGGTTTAGAGGGGAAGAGAAAAAAGGGAACAGAGGAAAAGAGGGCAAAGGGTGGAAGAAAGGAGAGCAGAGAAAACATAGTCATTTAAACGTATGAATTGGAGGCTCCAGTTCCCAGCACCCACATCAGGCAGCTTGTGACTGCCTGAAACTCCAGCTCCAGATCTGATGCCTTCTTCTACCCCACATATACACAGAGACACACTTTAAAAAAAAAAAAAATCTTTCCTTAGTGTTGAGACTACAATCACATGACATTTGTATGTGTGCTATACTGGGACTGAACTCAAAACCCCCCCCCCCCCCCCCACCTACAAAGAATACATTTTTTAAAGAAAAAATTATGTTGTATAAATATGTATAAGAAACTATGACTATCCACAAAATTCTAAAATTTAAATATTCTGTCCATGGATAAATAAGAACCAACTATACAGGAAAAAGTTTAATTACAGTGTTTAATATAAAGTGTATATGTAGGAATGTCAAATTTCTATACCTTTCAAAAGCTATTTTAAACAGTATGCTTATATACAATATGAAAATATACATTTTATATACCATAGTACATAAAATATAATTTTAATATATGCTTAGGCAAAACATTAGGAGGGTCACTTTGC
The DNA here is from genome assembly GCA_907164525.1 of Lophiomys imhausi. Lineage (NCBI taxonomy): Eukaryota > Metazoa > Chordata > Mammalia > Rodentia > Muridae > Lophiomys > Lophiomys imhausi. Next base: position 5,434,870 of record CAJQZJ010032201.1, on the reverse strand, counting down.
TGTTTTTGTTAAATAAATAGTATGGACATTCCAGAATCAGTCAAAAAGTGATGGCTTACGTTTTGATTCTCTTTCCTATTTGCTACCTTTTATCTATATGATTAAATCAAACACAGCTTCAGCAGTGTGTTATTATTCTCTCTACTGCTTTCCCTTGCCAGGCCACCTATGTACCAATCTAGTCACTCATTCCCAAACTTCTACCTACTTACTTTGTTTTCTACCCATCCTCTCATCTAACTACCAAGTACTTACTCTTTGAAGTGGTGTTTACATGTAGATGTATGTAGCAGTGAGATAATAATTATCCAAGTAGTGAACCAAAGTGAGTACTGGGAATCTGTGACCCATGGACAGGAAACCTTGAAATAATAAAGGGGCCTGAAGATTGACTGAAGCAGAAGTCTTTATGAGATGGCCTTTTCGACTATGGAAATCCTTGTTCAGACTTTCAGTTTCAATGTCATCTTGAAATCTCTCACACCTGCCCTACAGTTCTGGGCGTGGAAGAGAGTCCTAGGGATGAATATTCACTCACCCAGATACAGGATGCCTTCAACTGACTCCACCCACATCATTCTGCTTCATATATGTGTACTATGCCTCTTCTATAAGGTTCTATGTTCTTAGAATATAGAAATTAAAAACTTTTCAATGTATTTATGTACAGAATCCCATACACATAGACATTACTATAATAATGTCTGTTCATCGCTGAAAAAAATGAGGTTAGGATGTCAAATATCATTGCTAAGAGTTCATGGATGAGGTATATTCCAAGAGATGGATTCCCTATCTTCTTATCAGCATCTTAAATTAATACCCCAAACTGATGGTTTCATTATACTCTCCTTTCTCATACTACTGTGAGATTGTTCTAAAATTCAAGGCAGCCTGTAGTATTCAAGGTCCTGCAGTTGCCTTTCATTGTCAGAGAGGAACCAAACTCCCCAGCATGGTTTTGTTTCCTGAAAGATCCAACACACACCATGCTCTTGCCACACCCAGGCACTGAATCTTGCTGCCTGTTCTTATACTCTGTGCATGCTGCTCCCTTGTCTTTCACTCCCAAGTGTCTTCTCTGAACTCTATTTGAAGAAGTGCCATCAGTGGGGAAGCTGTTTCTGACTACCTGTGATGAGGTAGATGATGCTCTTCTCTTGAGATCCTAAAGCATCTTGTACACATTTTGACCATAAACACACACTCTCTCTCTCTCTTCAGGTTCTCCATAAGAGGGAGAAAGAGTTGTCTTTCAGTATCTAGTTTATTTCATTTAAAATGATAATCTCCAGGTCTGCTCATTTCCCTGCAAAGAATGATCTTATTCTTCTCCATGGCTACATAAAACCTCACTGTGAACACACACTACATTTTGTTTATCCACTCATCTGTTGGTGGAAATCTAAGCTGATTCTACAACTTGACTATTCTGAACAGTGGTGCATAAGCATGGGGGGGGGGTCATCTGCATCATGCTGACTTAGATCCCGGTGGGCATCTTCTCAGGAGTCACATAGGTGAGTCACAAAGCAGTTCTATTTTAGTGTTCTGAGGGACCTCCATACTGATGTCCACAGTGGCTAGAATAATTTACATCCTCCCCAGCAATGTTCCTCCCATCTCCTCCCCATCCTTCCAACATTCGTTTGTTTTCTTAAAGAAAAACATACCTTTCAAGCCAGCTATTCATCTCTTCCCACTGCTTCTCTACTCTCTGATAAACTATTATTTCTCAAATGACTTAATGTGGCAGCTCCTAAGCAATTCCTAGTTCTAGTATCCCAGCCTCAAAATGTAACGAGAAACCCACAGTTGGCGTTCTCTCAAGCTCTCTCTGTGAAACATTTTCTGAGTTGCTGCCCAGAATAACAGAAAGAATCACCCCTAGTCTCTGCTTCCATTGCATTTACCTCCTGTTTATAAATAAGGTTACTGAGATGCATCTTGTCTGACTGCCACAGCAGGACTGAGCAGTGGTTGTTACTTTAACTGGAGAGCCTAAAGCATTTACTATCTGGCTTTTGAGGAAAACACTTGTGCAGCCTTGTGATATATTTTGCTTTATGTTTATTATTTACTTTACATGCTTATTTACATTAATAACTGAAACTTATTAGACACTGAGACAGGCTCTGTTTCTAGTGACCAGGCACTTTATCTCGATAGTTTTATGGCACTACTACCGGGGTGGCTATTACTACTACTTCTTTATAGCTTGGGAGACTAAGCTTTACATTCTAGATCTACAATCTTTTTTAAAGATTTACTTTTATTATTTCTAATTATGTGTGAGTGTGTGTCTGCATGTGGGTACATGGACTTGAGAGCAGGTTCCTGTAAAAGCCAGAGGTATTGAATCCTCTGAAGCTGGAGTTACAGATCGTTTTGAGCTGCCCAATGTGGGTGCTGGAAACTGAACTCAGATCCTCTGGAAGAACACCAAGTACTTTTAATCGCTAAGCCTTCTCTACATTTCTCCCAGATCCACATTCTTAACCGTAACACTGATGAATACACCATCTTTCTAGACTTGGAACTATGAAGTGCAAAGCTCATGTCACACAATCTCTGTATCCGTAGAGGCACCACTCTAGGGAATGTTGGCTAAAATACATCTTTTGTTCTTTCTTCTTCTCCTCTTCCTCCTTTTTCTTTCTTTTTTTTTTTTTTTGGTTGTTGTTTTTTTTTTTTTCTTGAAATAGTGTTTCTTTTTCCCTGACTGTCCTAGAACTCCCTCTGTAAACCAGGTTGGCCTTGAACTCAGAGATCCACCTGCCTCTGCCTCCTGAGGGCTGGGATTAAAGGTATGTGTCACCAAAACCCAATTAGATGCATCTTTCTAAACTGACTAGTCTGCCTTCTCTTATCCCCACTCAGTGCCCTACAGTAACATCATACTGCCTTTATATCAGGTCTAAACCCCACAGTCCTTTGTCTGGCTGTTAAGTTCCATAATCTGGACAACTTTACTCAGCAAGTTAAAAAAGTTTAATAATATTCCACTTCTATTTCAGAATTGGCCTGTTTCTTAATCTGTGTGATCTTAACTGCATACATAAAATAAACTTGAGTTGCTCCCAGAACTTACCTGCCATCACGGGACCTGTGGAGGCTGCCATGGTAGCTGCTCACTTTGCTGTGTACACTCCCTGCTTTGCTTCTCTGATCATCCACCATGGCCAGCTGAGTCGAAGATGCATGTGTGGATGTCCCTTGAGTGGAAGTTCCTCTTGATTTTCTTATAATAGGAGTGTTTGGGTCCCTCAGGAGTGACTGAGCAAAGTCAGGTTCCTGAAGCACCTGCCGGCTCTCATTCACTATCCTAGACAATATAACAGGAAGTTTAAGATACAAACTACTATTCCTATAGACCAAAAACCAATACCACTATACAATACTAGTTGATGCTTGTCTTAAAGTTAATTACTCTTGAAATTAAGTCTTTTTTTGTTTTTCTTTTTTTTTAAAGCATTTATTTATTTATTATGTATACAGTATTTGCTCTACATATATGCCCAGGCAGATCTCAATGTAGATGGCTGTGAGCCACCATGTGGTTGCTGGGAATTGAACTCAGGACCTTGGGAAGAACAGCCAGTGCTCTTAACCTCTGAGCCATCTCTCCAGCCCTTGAAATTAAGTCTTTGGGGCCAATTTGAAGTAACACTTTTAGCAGAGGATAGAATATAACAAAAATCCCTGTCAAAAACTGGGCTTGATGCCAATAATCCTAGCATCTGGGATGCTGAGCTAGGAGATCAGAGGTTCAAGATTATCTTCAGGTTCAAAGCCGACCTAAATACATAAGGCCTTGTCTCAAAACACGACAACATGAACCCAACACTACTCTGCCCTAACATGGTGTGACAGAAGAGCTTATGTTAAAATAAAAAAAATCAAGATTGTGGTTCCAATTCTGTGAGCATATAGGTAATCTCAGCAAGTTACTATCTTGTCCTTTCTTCTTAATATCTATGAAATGAAGGCTGGTAAATCTACTATTTCTAGAAGATCCCTTTCACATAAAGAGACTTATAGTCCTGCAAGTCCCAAAAATATTTTTTTAAATAATTATAAGATAGAAAAAAGTTTTCCTTTGAGTTTTGTGGAAGTAATAAGGCCCTCTTGATAACGGAATAAAATTTTAACTTGCAAGAGCAGTTTAAGAATCTACCTTGATTCTGTAGCAAGAACAATGGACTAGTGCTAGAACAAACACGAACGGCAACCTTAGAGCAAAGGAATATGAAAAATTAAATTAAGCTACTATCCAATGAAGTTCCAAACAATTTAAAGGGACAGATTATCAGAAGTAAAAGTTTTTAAATGTGGTCGAGCAGTGGTGGCACACACTTTTAATCCCAGCACTCAGGAGGCAGAGGCAGGAGGATCTCTGAGTTCAAGGCCAACCTGGTCTACAGAATGAGTTCCAGAACAGCTAGGACTACACGGGTAAACTGTCTTGAAAAACCAAAACAAGTTTTTAAATGTTATGAAAGGGTAAACAGTAGACAGATATGCATGATGAACAAAGCAATAACTAGATTAGCAAAAAAAAAATCAATTCACTGTAAAGTGTCTGTGAGAATCAGCTATAGTTAAAATTAAATGACTTAATTAAAAAAAAAAAAAAACAACCCGAGCCAGGCGTGGTGGCACACTCCTTTAATCCCAGCACTTAGGAGGCAGAGGCAGCGCCAGCCTGGTCTACAAAGTGAGTCCAGGACAGCTGGGCTCTGTTACACAGAGAAAACCCTGTCTTGAAAAACAAAAACAAAAAACAAAAACAAAAAAACAACCCCAACATGAAAAGACTGGATCATATACTGAAAAAGTATTTGAGAAAGTACGTGTAAGCTCTCAAATTAACAGGATTGTTACAGTTCCTGTTGTTTTCAGTATTGGGTTGAAAGGATGGAGACAGGTATTTGATGAGAACTTCACATATATTTTCCTTTAATCTCTTTAACATTATTCTTGCTATGTAAAATTATAATAGAGTACCAATAGATGAGTAAGTTCTTACAGAGAGAAAATGTCAACTTCAAAACCAGCATCGTATTGCATGAAAACACCAAGAAGCACTAGAAGTATATTATTTACTTATTTATTTGGTTGGTTGTTTTTCAAGACAGAGTTTCTCTGTATAACAGCCTTGGCTGTCCTGGAACTCACTCTGTAGACCAGGCTGGTCTTGAACTCACTGAGATCCATCTGTCTCTGCCTCCTGAGTGCTGGGACTAAATGTGTGCACCACTGCCGACTGGTTGACTAGAAATATTTTAATTAAAATTAGGAATATGATACTATCTATTACCATCACTCTTATCTAACTCTTTCAATAGCTTCACACTACAATTAGATAAAAGAAAGCTAGTTCCATGACAGTCAATGCTACACAAAGAAACCCTGTTTAAAAAACAAAAAAAGAAATTAAAGTTTTAAACTTTTTTAAAATTATTTATTTTTGGGGAGGTGTTCAAGACAGGGTTTCTCTGTGTATTCATGGCTGTCCTGGACTCACTTTGTAGACCAGGCTGGCCTTGAACTCACTGAGATCTGCCTGCCTCTGCCTCCCAAGTGCTGGAATTAAAGGCATGAGCCATCATGCCCAGCAAGGTTATATACTTTTAATTTGCACTAAATTAGAATGGTGTAATATTCTATCTCTTCACATGTTTGATAGACCTGGAAGAGCAATGAAAAACTCTGAACAGAAGCTGAAGTTACCTCTTATATTGAACAGTGTGGTTGTGACCAGGCATTTAAGCTGCTCTTAGTTTTCTCATCTGAAAAAAGATGAGAATACACACCAACCTTCACAAGGAAGTCAGGAAGGCCAGGTAAATATGAAGAGAAAAAGCATCCACTTGCTTTTAGTTTCAAGAACACTGTACTTGGAATGTTCTACAATACTTAGTCTTCTTTCCAATATTAAAGATTAGAACAGGGAAATACTTGCATGGCTCTACTCACCCACCATCTTAAAATCAGACTTTCAGTTGTTTTTATTTTTTAAAGATGGAGTCTTCGTATGTTGCCTAGTCTGGCCCTGAACTCCCTAATCCTTCTGCCTTAGTCTAATCAGTAACTAGAATTACAGGCATGAGCCACTGTGTCCAGCTAGTTTTTCATTTTAAAGTCATGTTACTAGTCACCACTGATAAAGTTACAATCTTGTCAGAATACTTCTCCACATCCAACACACACACACAGAGACATATGTACACATGCATGCATACATGCTCACAAGGGCTATTAATACTGTGAGAACTCATTAACTTACTCTTTTTTCCTACGACCATGGAAAAAACTGGCCCATTCAAAGCATGTCTTTTTGCTTCCAACCCAAAAAATAGAGGGAATCCCGACGATGAGAGCCATCAGATACTTCATCAGAAAGAGAATCAGGTCTGGACGGCTCATCTGAGTAACCTGCAGGGAGGTAAAGAAAAGCACCTTAAATATGTGTATCTACTACAGACAATTATAGAAATTATAAACACAAAAGACAACAGTGAAATTATGTTACAAATTTTAGTATCTTCATTTATAAAGTTCTAAAAATAATTTTCTTGGATCCTCCAAAGAGCAGCAAGTACTTTTAACTGAGCCATCATCTTGCTATGTAACTTTGGCTGGCCTTGAATTCAGAGATCTGCTTGTATCTGCCTCCTAAGAACTAGAATTAAAAGCATGTGCCACCATGTCTGGCTCAGTATTTTGCAATTTTTTAAATGTAAAATTGTTTCTTGTATAATCAAAACTGACAAAGTATTTAATCTGACAAGTTTTTTTTGTTTTGCTTTGTTTTTTTTGAGACAAGGTTTCTCTGTGTGTACCTGACTGTCCTGGACTCACTTTGTAGACCAGACTAGCCCTGAACTCACAGAGATCCACCTGCATCTGGCTCCCTAGTTCTGGGATTAAAGGCGTGCGCCACCATGCCTAGCTTAATCTGAAAAACTTTTAAAACATTTCTAATGAAATGCTAAAAATTCATAAAATACAATGTATTGATCATGGCACATATCAATATATGTTTTACAATAATTACACTGATAACTACTCTATAGTATACAGTTTATATCATAAATTTTAAAAAATATAACAGGTTGATGATCAACTAGATAGAAAATAATTTTGTAAATGAAGTATTATCTAAGACTTATGGAATGCACTTATACACATCTCCCTATGAAGTCTAATGTTTGTTCTCTGATACGGCACTTTTGTTTCTAAGGGTCTTACTCTGGCCCAGCCTGTCCAGTCTATTGTGTAGCCTGGGCTGGCCTTTAACTTGTATCCTGTTAGCTTCCCAAGTGTTCAAATTAAAAGCCTAAGCCACCAACCTCCCACCTCTACAGTTTTTTGTTTGAGTTTCTCTGTGTAGCCCTGAATCTTCTCAAAGAGATCTGCCTGCCTCTGCCTCCCTAGTGCTGGGATTCACAGTGTGCGCCACCATGACCAGCTTCAACATATACTTTTAAAAAGTATCTACTTGTTCTATATGTGGATGGATGTTTTTTCTGCACATATGTCTATAGGTCATTTGCATGGTTGGTTCTTACACAGGCCAGAGAATGTAAGTGGACCTCTTGGAAATGGAGTGATAGCCGGTTGTAGGCTGTCATGTAGGTGTGCTGGGAACTGAACCCAGGTCCTTGGCAAGAGAAGTGTTCTTAGTCATTTCTCCAGACATCTGAGCTATCTCTATAATCCCACAACTTATCTAAAAAAAAAAAAATTTTTTTTTTTTTTTTTTTGGTTTTTTGAGACAAGGTTTCTCTGTGTAACAGCCTGGCTGTCCTGGACTCACTTTGTAGACCAGGCTGGCCTCGAACTCACAGAGATCCACCTGCCTCTGCCTTCCGAGTGCTGGGATTAAAGGCATGTGCCACCACCGCCCGGCAAAAAAATATTTTTTTAAATATTAAGGAATAAATATATGTTGCATAAAAATGATACATAGTTATAATGCTCGTACCTAATAAATGTTCAAAAATATGTTTCATGGAACATTAATATCTCCTGTGTGAGGCTGGAGAGATGGCTCAGCAGTTAAGAGTACATGCTGGGGGCTGGAGAGATGGCTTAGTGGTTAAGAGCAGTGACTGTTCTTCCAACAAGTTCAAATCCCAGCACCATATGGGAGTTCACAGCTGTCTGTAATGGCTGGGCCTGGTGACACACGCCTCTAATCCTAGCATTCGGGAGGCAGAAGCAGGTGGATCTATGTGAGTTCAAGGCCAACCTGGTCTACAAAGTTGAGTCCAGGACAGCCAAGGATACACAGAGAAACCCTGTCTTGAAAAACCAAAAAAAAAAAAAAAAAAGAGCACATGCTGACTTCAGTTCCTAGTACCCATTCTGGGGAGTCTCATAAATACCTGTCACTCCAGATGATCTCTGATCCCTTCAAGCACCCACAAATATGTGGCGTATACTCACCCAGACATAAATAAAAATAAAGCTTTAAAAAGATACTTTATAGTGAAATAACACATGGAGACTGTACCCCCTCTTGAAGAGAGTTCTACATTAGTTTGCTGAAGTTTCTGAAAAGTTCTGGGGTAAGGAAGCCATTTATCTCTTTTTTTTCCCCCAAGCTGGTAAACACTAAAGAGTGGGAAAGGTCAAACTCTAGACATTGTCCTATAGTCTATGAGCCTATTCATCTCAGAAGTTTTTTGGTTTTCTGTTCTGAAACAGTGTCATCTAACATGGGCTATCCTTGAATCAGCACACACTCATTCTCCTGCACTTAAAAACAGCTCCACTGTGTTTTAAGACCATGTTTCACTATGAAGCTCAAGCTGGTCTTGAACTTGTTGTAGTCCTCCTCTACCTGAGTTCATAATTCAGGGGTGAGATGCCACTCATGCACTAAGATTACAGATGTGTGCCACCACACCATGGCTAGAACAACTTCGCAGTAAAATGAAACACTAATTTTGTTATCTGCTCCATGATTTAAAAATTCATCAAACCAACTTACATGTACATTAACCACGGTTGTATGTATCCAGAGAGAGATGGGAAGGGGAATCCCTCCCTACAGAGGCAGAGCACACCAAGAATGAAGCAGCTAAGAAGTATGCTTGGAATCACATGTGCTTATATCCAATGAATCGTCAAATGAGGACTGATCAGAAAAAAAATATTTTAACTGTAGAGAGGTGATTTAATTCTGTAATACAAAGTGGGGCTGGAGAGACACCTCGGAAGTTAAGAGCACTAGCTGTTCTTCCAAAGAACCTGGGTTTGATTCCTAGCACCCACATGGTGGTGCACAGCTATCTGTAACTCCAGTGTTTGGGGACTGGATGCTTTTTCCTGGCCTTCCTGGGACTTGGCATAAACAAAGACACTCATGCACATAAATAATAACAATAAAAATAATTTTAAATAATAAGACAAAGAGGACAATGGATAACTTTAGAAAATACAACCACCAAAGTTGTAGATAAGAAGTGTAGTGGGAGAGCTCATCAGAGATCACATAATTTCTAGAAGTGTTGTGGCTGTCATGTTGGCCTGAGCAATGTTGTGTCTTCAAAAGCACTGGAAGACAAGTTGAGTGCCTTGAACTTGTGACTATAAGGGAACGGTCATCTGACGTTGAAGTGAGTACTCACAGACTTTGTGTAAGCCCTTCATTTCATAGATGTGGAATCAAGTAAAGCGAGGCGAAATGATCCACCTTAAGGTTAAATTTACTTGCACCTTCAGTCCTTTAAATTTTGAATGTTATTATGTCATGCAGCAGATGAGTCAGAAAATTCTGTGCCCTTGTTGAATTTCTAAGGAGAGGTAGGATAGAATGCTGCTACTACACAAAGAAATGAGGAAATTTTATGCATTTAGGGAGCAGTAAAAGAACTAAAGCAAGTGACGGGGAAAGAAAAGCATTTGGGGTATAAATTAATAGACAGGGATTAGATAATAGATCAGAATGGTCAAGGTCTCCCCACAAACATACATTAAGTGGAAGTTGAAGTATATTTTGGAGTGCAAGTATTTCAAACAGAAACACTGATGATGATAATTGTTAGAGAATTTACTTTTTTTTTTGGTTTTTCAAGACAGGGTTTCTCTGTGTAGCCCTGGCTGTCCTGGACTCACTTTGTAGACCAGGCTGGCCTCGAACTCGCAAAGATCCGCCTGCCTCTGCCTCCCAAGTGCTGGAATTAAAGGCGTGCGCCACCACTGCCTGGCTGAGAATTTACTTTTAAGAAACACAAAGTGGACATAAAGCTAGAGCTGCACATACAAGGAGGAGAATGGCAGCAGACAGTCAGAGAAGCAGCAGGAACCAAATGACGTCTGGTCCTGCAGACAGTGGTAAAAATACAAATTTTATTCCAGAACAGGAAGTCGCTGAAGGACTTTGTCCAGAGGGGCAACCAAGTTCACTTATGTTTTCAAAAGGTTATTATGGCTACTATGCTGAAACAAAGTGTAACATCATGCAAATGGGCATTCTGAAGCTTAGATACATGTCTAGAACACGGGGAGATTCAGAAAGGAGGGGAAAACAGAGCACAGGCAAGAAATTCTGTTCTCTAAGTTCTTTCCTCTAGTATCTTCTGCTGTACAGTACAGTCTTTTATGAATCGAAATTGCTCACATAACAGAAATGCTTCAATTAAACAGAAGAAGTGCTAAAAACAAAATCAATAATACCCAAAGTGAACAGGAAAGCCTTCGTTCATGCAAGCAGCACACAGGAGATTCCAGAGGAAACAAGTCAGCTACTGTGGATGGCAAGGGTAAAAGCAAGACAGTGAGTGACTCAAGGAATATCTGAGTGTTGTGCAGAAGTCAAAGACACTAGGGAAGAATGGTCAAGTGGTCACTGTAAAAAAGAACAAAAACAATGAATGACTGAAAAGGACAGGAGTTTCCATTTTATGACTGAGAACTAGGCGAATGCATTATCTGGTCATACATCATAGAGAACACAAAAATACTGAGGGTAGGTAGTATATAAAATAATACAAAGGTCAAAGTCCATCAAGTAAGTGTATTTAAATAAAAGGAATATATGTTCAATTTTATTTAAAACAGCCCCATAATGAACTGAATACTTTAAAAAAGAAAACCTTGAAAAATCGATCCTTGTACAGTAAAAAGGGCAAATGAGAAGCACTCAATTGTATGCTCTTTTATAAAAGTTCCTGAAAACACCAGACTCTGTCTGATGTTCTTAAATATAACCTGTCTTGGTTTCATTTCTGTTGAGGTGATAAAATATCCTGACAAAAAACAATTGTGGGGGCTGGAGAGATGGCTCAGCGGTTAAGAGCACTGGCTGCTCCTCCAGAGGTCATGAGTTCAATTCCCAGCAACCACATGGTGGCTCACAACCATCCATAATGAAATCTGGTGCCCTCTTCTGGCCTGCAGATATACCTGCAGACAGAACACTGTATACACAATAAATAAATCTTTAAAAAAAAAACAACTGTGGGACAGGGAGTTTATTTAGTTCACAAACCCAGGTTCCAGCCTACCACTCCAGGGAGGTCACAGCAGCAGGGCTGTGAGACAGGTGGCCACCTCATACCCACAGCCGGGGAAGAGACAATGTGCATCCATGCTTGGTGCTCGGTAGTTCGTTCTACTTTTACAAAGTCTAGGACCCAAATCCAGGGTGTTGCCTACAGTAGACTGGGTCTTCAAAGCCACACCATGTCTTGTAATTAAGATAGTTCCCCACCAACACAACCAGAGGCCAACCGGATCTAGACTATCCCTTGTTGAGACTCTCTTCCCGTGTTTCTAGAACAGATTGCATCAGGTCGACCTTCAAAACTAATGATCACATAACCCTAACAACTCAAGTCAGCTGATGTACTTCTTTGGCTTGTCATCTAGGAAACCACAAAGAATCCCAGCCAAAGGAGCCAACAGCATCTACATTAATGCCCCCCCCCCGCAATAGCCTGGCTAGCCATAAATAACCTGTTATGTATTATCTTCTAAACACCTGCTCTCCACAATCACTCTAATTTTAGCCAATAGTACTGCTATATGACTTTAAGTATCATATGGAAAGCATTTACCTATATCTTGCTTTTCCTATTTAGTTTCATAATCTAATAAAGCCCTGAGGTTAAATTCTTTTTAAGTAAATGGAAAAAATTACTCATATTAAGGAGGGAAAGCCTTGCATAAAATGGAAACTACCTAAGGTATATTCACATTATTTGGTGGCTTACACTGTTATTGAGACTTTGGCTTCGAATCAGGTTGGCAGAGTCTTTGGCTCCTGGCTTTTTCCTTACCAAGAAAAATCTGTATTTTTCTAATGGAAATACATACTGTGCTCAATTAGTTTTTACTTTTTAAAACAAGTTAATCACAAAACACTGACTTGTATCAAGCCTGAAATCATATAAAGTCACATGAAAATAAACGACTGATCAGGTTCAGACAGTGTGCCATACAAGTTACATGCAGTGGGGATTTTTTTGTTTGTTATCTTGGGAGCTGACGATGGAACTCGGGGCTTTCTGAATGCTGAGACAAATGTTTCACCACTGAGCAACACCCACAGCCACCAGTTCTTGGACAGAAGCGTCTAGTTACAACTTTTATATACTTCTTAATTACATTAGGCTGCTTTATCAGCCTTTACTTTCATTACACTTTGAAAAGTCAATTACTTGCCCTATTGACATAAAAGCCTATTATAATGCTGCAGTTAATTAAGATAATGTAGTACAGAGAGACAAGCAAGCCATGAAACAGAGTAGCAAGTTTCACTGTGAATTCTTCATGTCTGACTAAGGAAGCACTACAGAACCGTGGAGTAACAATGAAGTAGTCAGGAAATGATAACTGCTACCTCCACGTCAGGCATGGCTTATAAACTGTAATTTGCTCCTTTCAGGAAAGCAATGGCTTTAAATTAAAGCAGCACAAGGTTGGACAAGTAAAGAGCTGTTAACAGCTCATTTCTTCATAGTTTTGTTTATTTTCTTCTGTAAATCTTTATTCTCCCATCCTTGGACCATCAATTTATTTGTGCCACTGTGAAAAATGTGTAATAAAGCAGGATTTCAAACTCTAGATTTCCCTCAATTACTGTAAGAGAATCAATAGAAATTCACTTTTCAAACATTTTATAAATAATCTTTGTTTTCTAAACAAACTGCCATCTTAAATAATAACTTCTTATAAAATTAAGAGTAGCCAATATAGCCAACTCTAATGAAGTTCAACAACTTGGTTTTAGTAACTTTACAATGATTGCTGTATAATTATTCACTGTCAATCTTTAAGAAATGAAATGTAATGATTAAAGAACAAATCTGCATCTCATTATTCAAGCTTCTAACTATTCAAGTGAGAAATCAGAGGGCAAAGAGACAAAAGAGAGCAGAACTTGCTGATTCAGTATCAAAATTGCCCAGCAGAGTACAAATGCTCAGACGTCACCACGAACAAACAAAACAAAAGAAGAATTCACATATGACTCTGCTTTAGTCATGGCATTACCTGAATCACAGTTACTTGGCTATGAACTCCTTCAAAGCAATGACTGTGTCTTAAATCATTCCCTCCTCCCGTAGCAACCAGCAACATGTCAGAAGAGTAGAAGTATAGTAATTTTGAATTAATGAGGCTTTCAAAAGAAAGGAGACTAAGTCATGGTTTATGAGAAAACAGTTTCTTGAATCATTTAATTTTACATATGAGAAGAACTTTAGGTATCTTGTAAGACTTCAGAGCTCAGGCTGGGGATGAAGCTCACTTGGTAGAGTGCTTCTGCATGTTAGCATGCAGAAAAGCCTGGATCTGAACTCCAGAATCTCATATACGATGTGACAGCACACATCTGTAGATTCAGCACTTGGGAGATGGAGGCAGGAAGATCATAAATTCAGGGCCATCCTCCACCACACGGTATATTTGAGGTCAATTTGGACTACATGAGATCTTGTCTCAAACCAACAACAACAACTTTTGGAGCTAAAGAAATTATAAACTAAGTGACTAACCTACAGTTACAACCTCAGAGTAATATAGTGGAAAGTAGGAAAATGACTCTCAAATACATCAGTGACCTTGAATAGAAAAAGGCATACAACATTACGACTGCAGGCTTTGGAACCAGGCAGTTCATGTTCAAACTGGCACTGGATGACTTCGGTTAAACTGCGTTTTACATTAGTTTCCTTACTTTGTAAAATTACCCTTGGGCTCCACTGTCAGTCAGCCAACACCAGAGGTTGTTTCCTGGCCTCCACATGCATGAGCATATACTAGAAAACACACATACACACAACAACAACAACAAAACAAACCTTGGCAGCTACAATTTCTTAAACTGTATTGCTGAACTTCCATTAGGATAAACTACCAAAATTACTTCTTTTAATCAATTCAGTTAAACTTTCAAAGACTGCTAGAAATAACCTTTACTGACATGTCTTACAGTGATATGCAAGTCATTTTATTTATTTAGTATAGTGACATAGCAATATCAAATTATACTAAATATTTTAGTTCCATTATGCAATAAAATGATGACCGAAGCAATGAGACTGCAAGTCTGACAATTTACATGATAGAATCTAACTACTATTAGAAGTTTGTAACATAATAACCAAGGTTATATGGAATAATGTCTGATGTTGATCAGGGACTGGCAAAATATAGCCTGTAGGCTAAGCCAAAACTTTCTTGCAACATTTGCTTACGACTGTTTTTGCAGACAGCAACAGAGCTGAGTACTTGGCCACCAAAGCCCCCATATTTACATTTGACTTTTTATAGAAAGGCCGTTGTGCCATTTTATGGATCATGACAACTATACTGAAAAGAAAAACTACTTCCTGCCTCCATCTCCCAAGTGCTGATACTACAGATGTATCATGACAACTACCTTCCATCTCCCAAGTGCCTGGACTATAAACATGGCAATACATGCTTAAATTCAAGCACTTGGGAGATGGAGATGGAGAGCAGGATTTAAGGCCAGCCTCTATTACACAGCAAGTATGAGATCCAGCCTTGGCTGCCTGCCTTCATAACCCAAAACACAAAGTGTAAAGTTTACACACCACACATATCTATAGTGACACTTAAATGAGCTCATAGTGTCAGCTGTCTTGTTCCACAGAAGTCCTAACAGTAGCAGCTTGTATTGTAATTCCATGAGAGATTTGCTACACTTTTTCAGAGAATTTTGCTCTTTTCCTTTTTAACTGAAACTAAAACATTTTGAGAATAAATTTATTGAACTTAGAAGTTACAAGCAAGAGAGCTTCTACCTTTGGTAGATACCTATCAAAACACGAGAAGAACTATATATTTACAAGAAGAATCCTTCACTGTCTTTCATAGTTGCAAGAAGAGAAATCCTATTTCCTCATAGTCCTTTCCTAAGTATGGCTGATTCCTTTGAAACTGCCTGGCAAAGGGAACATTCCTATCGAAAAATGAAGCTAAAATCATAACAAATTAGATTTAATGTCATTCTGCTGTTTTTGTATTTCTCTGAATTAAGACTAGATAAACAACAGATGGCTTGTCTTGTATGTCTGAAAGGGTAAATAATGTTTGTTGTTCTATAAAAATGTATTTTTTAAATATTCTGCAAATGGCTCTAATGTGAACTCAAAAGCCTGAGCTAAGCTGCTTGCACTACTATGCTTTCTAATGAACTAAAAAGCTCTGGTGTCAGACTTCCTGGGACATTCAGCATAGGTTAGATCAGTCAAAGACATGAGAAAAATGGAAAAACGTGCTTTTGAAAATTAATGTTTAGAAGACAATCTGATGATTACAGTAGATAACACAGGAAAAATTACATACTTTATCCTAACAGTGAAATTATACTTTATACAAGACACTCAGGTAAGAGATTAAAATTTACTCTTCATAGCAACTTAAACGGTAAAATATTTCTTTACATGAATAAATAATAAAAACTTGGTATGAATTCGACCCATTTTATTTCTCCCAGTTTTAAACTAATATGTCCTGTTACACTCAAAATCCATTCTAGGATTATCAACAACTTTTGAGAAATGTAACTTTTATAAAATGCTTCAAATCTCTTTAAGACACACTAAATAAATACAAGGAATTGTTATTTAACAAACAAAAACCACCCAAGTACCTGGGAAATTATTAACATGAAACTTGCTCTAGAAGTAAATGTCACTGCTTTTAAAGATATTTTTAAAATTATGTGCATTTCCCATAGACAACAGAGTCAGACCTCCCTGAAAGGCAATAGACAGTGTGAATACTAGGAACTGAACTCAGTCCTCCACAAGAACAGTACACATTCCTAGCCACTATCTCTCTACCCTTTTCACTATTTCTCTTTCTTCCTTTCTTCTCTTCCTCCCTCCCTTCTTTCTTCTTCTTTTTTTCGTTCCAAGACAGGGTTTCTTGGAATTAGCATTACTGAGTAAATTTAGAGCTGAAAATTCATTTTTTTTTAATTTCTGGAGACAGTATTCCATATAACCCAGAGCAGCCTTGACTCTATATAGCCAAGAATGACCTTGAATGATCCTCTTGCTTCTACTTCAGACTGCTGGGAACACACACACACACACACACACACACACACACACACACTAGCAGTGGGTTTACATGCTGTTGCGGATGAACCTAGGGCTTCATGCTTCCTAGACAAACATTCTATCAAATGAGACAGATCTTTGGCCCCAAATAATACTTTTTTTTTTTTTTTTTTGGTTTTTCGAGACAGGGTCTCTCTGTGTATCCTTGGCTGTCCTGGACTCACTTTGTAGACCAGGCTGGCCTCGAACTCACAAAGATCCGCCTGCCTCTGCCTCCCAAGTGCTGGGATTAAAGGCGTGCGCCACCACCGCCCGGCCAAATAATACTTTTTACAGTGTGACTAAATACACATTAAAAAATAGATGAACAATTCTTACAAAAAAAAAAGTGAGTATAAGTGTAGGCAGTGAAATTCCATTTTCAGGAGAAATATTCATTTCAAAGATTTTTTTTTTTTTTTGGTTTTTTGAGACAGGGTTTCTCTGTGTAGCTCTGGCTGTCCTGGACTCACTTTGTAGACCAGGCTGGCCTCGAACTCGCAAAGATCCGCCTGCCTCTGCCTCCCAAGTGCTGGGATTAAAGGCATGCGCCACCACTGCCCGGCTCATTTCAAAGATTTTTAAGCTAACTTATATTTAGCTCATTTTATTCAAATCATAAGCTTATGAACATGTGATTTGTATTAAATCCAATTTGTATTTTAAATAATGTGATAAATTATTTCACAAACTGCTTTTTTTTTAGATAATTGAGGCAAATTTTACTATTTTTGTTAGAAGCCAAATATCTTCTTCCTCGTTTGTTTTGTATCGTTATTTAGATCTTGATATATAGCCCAGGTTGTCCTCACATGCTAGTGCTTGGACTGTGGTTGTGAGCCACCCCACTTGGCTTGCAACGTTAGCATTTTTAATAAAACACATTCAAATGCTATCTAGTTTGTGTAAGTCACTGAGGAGCTACCCCATCACTGCTTCAAACACATTAAAATCTTCCATTAGAAATTACCATCAGAGCTCCCCACACGCTCCTTTAGGCATGCTCAGTATTACTTCAAAATGAGAATATAGTATCATTGGTGCTCAAGATCCCTTTAAACTGAAATTCTGAATGAAAACTAATGTCCTAATATTTGGTTGTTAAAAGCCATAAAGTAGACAAATGCTGTATGATTCCACTTACATCAGACACTAGAGTAGTCAAACAAAGGAGGTAGAATGGTGGTGAGTAAGTGTGGGGTCACTGTTAAATGTTTAGCCTCAGTTTGAGAATATAACATTTCTGGAAAAAAAAAATGCTAGGGAGGGTTGCTAATTGTGAATGTACTTAGAATGACACAGTTAAAGATGCTTAAATAGGACTAGGAGTATAGCAATTGGTAGAGCTTCTCTTGCCCTTCAATCATCTAGCAAGCACAAATCCCTGAGTTCCATCCCTAGCACTTTTTAAACTCAATCATTCTCGGCTACACAGTGAGTTCAAGGCAAACTTGGCCTATATAAAATACTGGTTTTTTTTTTTTTTTTTTGGTTTTTTCGAGACAGGGTCTCTCTGTGCAACAGCTCTGGCTGTCCTGGACTCGCTTTGTAGACCAGGCTGGCCTTGAACTCACAGAGATCCACCTGCCTCTGCCTTCCGAGTGCTGGGATTAAAGGCGTGCGCCACCATGCCCGGCTTAAAATACTGTCTTAAAAAGAAAAAAAAAAAAAAGAGAGGGCTGAAGAGATGGCTCAGCGGTTAAGAGCAGTGCCTGCTCTTCAAAAGGACCAGAGTTCAAATCCCAGCAACCACATGGCAGTTCACAGCTGTCTGTAATTGCCGGGCGTGGTGGCGCACGCCTTTAATCCCAGCACTCGGAAGGCAGAGGTAGGTGGATCTCTGTAAATTCAAGGCCAGCCTGGTCTACAAAGTGAGTCCAGAACAACCAGAGCTACACAGAGAAACCCTGTCTCAAAAAATCAAAACAAACAAAAAAAAGAGAGAGAAAAAGTAAAAGGGTATCATGTGTTGTTACATCAACATGTAGCCAGACTTGTAGTCATTGAAATGTAGTTTGTATAAGTTACTTTTGCTGTTCTCTTAGCTAATGTGACTGTGTAAGTCACATTACTTCAAGTGCTTTAGAATGAAGCCATACTATGTACTTTATGAGGTTACTGTGTGTATCAAATGGTATCATAGGCTTTTTACCCACCATCAAGTCAATATAGCTAGTGAACTCTTTACAGTACTTCATCTTTTTTTAATATAGCCAAATTTTATCCAATTTACTCATGAGATTAAAAACCATGAAATCACAAAGGAATTTATTAAACTGCACTATTATTTAAAGAGGTTAATATTAATTATGTAAGAAAAATTAAATAACAAAGACAAAATTTAAATATATGCATTCTTAACCCTGAGATGTGAGTGTGGAAAATGTCCCCATGGAATTGTAGAAAACCTGGAGCAGTCTTGGAGTAACTCAGGATGGCTACTCTGGTCTCTGTGAATGAGGATAATGGAGAATCTGAAGATTTTGGCTTGAGGGTGGTGACTGGTGTCACAGCCTTAGATGGGAAATCACAACCACAAGTTGGCAAAGTGTTCAATGTTCACCCAGCCTTACCCAACACTGGCAGAAAGGCTGCTCAAGGCCTACTGGAGAGTCAATGAAGATTAATAGATCCAGCTGGGTTTCAGATCACAAGCTGCTGAGGTGCCTACTTAACAAAACAAAGCAGAACTGGCCTCCCGGTTCTCCCAGCTTCCCTCAGTCCCTACCTGTTAGAAGGTATGGCTGGCATACCCTGAACTTTAAGCTTCTATCCTCAACTTTCCATCCCAGGGGCTGGACTTCCTCTCCCTTAGAGGCTCTTCACTATATAATCCTAAGATTTTGGTTCACTCCTTTTCTCTCCTTTCCCCTCTTTCTCTCTCCTCAAGCATTTTTTTTCCTGCCCCTCCCTCCCTTTTCTGTCTCTGGGTCTGCAAGGCGACTTCTCTGGCCTTGTTCCTTGGAACCAGCGAATCTGCCCAAGATCTGTCCCCAGTAAATCTGACTTTATACTTTAATTGGGCTTGAATTGGCTCATTTTGTTGGCAGAGAATATCTATCAGACCCCTTAAACAAAAACAACCAACTTTCACTATAAAGAAAGATCACCCAAGGACTGTTGAAAGTTCTGCTCCTGCTTCTGATGATATCTATCCAGAAATAGAAAAAAATTCTTCCCCTTCAATCCTCTAGACCAGTGGTTCTCAACCTGTGGGTTGTGACCCCTTTGGGAGTCAAATGACCCTTTCAATAGGGGTCACATATCAGATATCTTACATATCAGATATTTACATTATAATTCATAGCAGTAGCAAAATTACAGTTATGAAGTAGCAACAAAAATATTTTATACTTGGGGTCACCACAACATGAGGAACTGTCAGCAAAATGGCTAGATACAAGATTAACTAAAAAAATCAGTAGACCTCCTACATACAAATGACAAATGACCTGAGAAAACAATCAGGGAAATATCTTTCACAATAGCCTCAAATAATATAAAATATCTTGGAGTAACTTTAAGCATACAAGTGAAAGACTTATATGATAAAAACTTTAAATTGTTGAAGAACTTGAAGAAGATATCAGAAGATGGAAAGATTGCCCATGTTCATGGATTGATAGGATTAACAAAGTAAAAATGGCCATCCCATCAAAAACAATCTACAGATTCAATGTAATCCCATCAAAATTCCAACAAAATTCTTTACAGATATTCTCAACCTCATATGGGAAAACAAAAACCCAAGATAACTAAAACAATAAAAAGAATAATAACAATAAAATAAGAATAAACTATTGGAGGCCCCAACACCCCTGATTTCAAGTTATACCGCAAAGCTGTAGTAATAAAAACCACATTGTTGATCTATGGAATCAAACTGAAGACCTAGACATAAATTCCATACACCTACGGACACCTGATTTTTTGTTTTGTTTTATTTTTTGGTTTTTTGAGACAGGGTTTCTCTGTATATCTCTGGCTGACCTGGACTCCCTTTGTAGACCAGGCTGGCCTCAAACTCACAGAGATCCGCCTGCCTCTGCCTCCCAAGTGCTGGGATTAAAGGCATGCGCCACCACGCCCGGCTTGGACACCTGATTTTTAATAAAAACAGAAATACACACTGGAAAAAACACAGTATCTTCAACAAATGGTGCTGGTCAAAATGGATGTCTGCATGTAGAAGAATGCAAATAGACACATATATATCAGCCTGCACAAAATTCAAGCCCAAGTGGATCAAAGACCTCAACATAAAACCAGATACACTGAACTGATAGAAGAGAAAGTGGGGAGTAGGTTTGAACACACTGGCACAGGAGACGATTTTCTGAAAAGAACAATAGCTCAGACACTAAGATCAACAATTAATAAATGGTACCTCATGAAACTAAAAAGCTTCTGTAAGGCAAAGGACACCGTCAATAGGACAAAGCTATGGCCTACAGAATGGGCTTTTTTTTTTAACCAACTTCACATCTGACATAAGACTAACACCCAAAATATAAAAAGAGCTCAAGAAACTAGACATCAACAAACTAAATAATCCAATTAAAAATGGGGTACAAATCTAAACAGAATTCTCAATAGAAGAATCTCAAATGTCTGAGAAATACTTAAGGAATGTTCAACATCCTTGGCCATCAGGAAAATACAAATCAAAACTACTTTGAGATTCCATCTTACACCTTTCAGAATGGCTAAGATCCACAAAACAAGTTACAGCTCATGCAAGTGAGGATTTCTAGTGGGAGTGCAAACTTGTACAGTCACTTTGGAAATCAATATGGCGATTTCTCAGAAACTTGGGAACTGATCTACCTCAAGACCCAGTTATACTGCCCTTGCTCTTGGGCATATACCCAAAGGACTCTTCATCCTACCACAAGAACACTTGCTCAACCATGTTATTGTGGTTTTATTCATAATAGCCAGAAACTGGAAACAACCTAAATGTCCCTAAACAGATAAATGGATAAAGAAAATGTGGTGCATTTACACAATGGAGTATAACTCAGCTGTTAAAAAAAAAATGACATCACGAAATTTTCAGGCAAATGGATGGAACTAGAAAAAAAAATTATCCTGAGTGAGGTAACCCAGACCCAGAAGATAAATATGGTAATGTACTCAAATATAAGTGGATATTAGCTGTTAAGTAAATGACAGCCAAGCTACAATCCATAGACCCAGAGAGGTTAAAGGGGAGGAGTTTTGGGGGATGCATGAATCTCCCTGGGAGGGGGATATAGAATAAATTTTACAACTGGAATTGGGGAGGGTTGGAGGGTCAGGTGTCAGGGGAGATGGGGTGGAGGGAGAGAATTATAGGGAGAGACAGCTGGAATGGAGGGGTATTTGGGGGGTGAGATAGAAAAGTGTATTAGTGTAGTGAAAATTTCCTGGACTCTATGAATGCAATCCTAATGAGGACTCCTAGTAATGGGGGATATACAGTCCCAACTGGCCATCTCGTGTAGACAGGCCAAGTTTCTAGTGGTGTTTCAGGTTGCATTCAATTGAGTTGTTGGCAAGGGGATCGCATGAAAACCTCCCCAACAACCCAGGTTGTTGCTAAGACAAAGGACTGCTCTCGGCAAACTGACAGCAGGACCCATTACCGAGGACAACACCCACACAACTCACTGAGCATGGAGAAGGTGACTTGGTGTCTATAAGAAGCTTTTACCCCTTTGGTGCGGGAAGGTACTCTGCAGTAATGAAAAAGAAATGTGGATACCAACTCAGCCACAAAACCTTTGACCTACAATCTGTCCTGCCTGCAAAATATGCTAGGGCAATGGTAGCACAGAACTTGCAGGAGTAGCCAACCAATATCTGATTTGATTTAAAGCCCACTCCACAAGACTGAACCCACACCCAACACTGCTTGGGTAACCAAGAACCATAGACAACATAGCCCAGAGACCTAGGGTAAAACCAAACACTACTAGTCTTTAAAAAAAAAAATCAATAAAATGATTCCTAATGACATTTGGCTGTACTCACAGATCAGTGCCGTATCCAGTCATCATCAGAGAGGCTGCCACAGGCAGCAGATGGGAACAGATGCAGAGACCCACAGCCCAACATTATATGGAAAGAGTCTAAACTGGAGCTCTCCATCAACTGCTGCCACTGCCTCCCCCCCCCCCAAGGTCAGAGAATTCCACAGAAGAGAAAAAAGATCGCAAGAGCCAGAGGGGATGGAGGAAACCAGGAGAACAAGGCCCTTTGAACCAACTAAGCAAGATGTATATGAGCACACAGCTACTGAAACAGCAAACAAAGGGCCTACGTGCGTCTACACGTCCTCTGCATATACATTATAGCTATTAGCCTAGTGTTTTATGGGACTCCTGAGTGTGAGAACAAGTGTGACTTTTGTGCCTGCTCTTGGGACTCTTCCTCTTATTGGACTACCATGTCCAACTTGGATAGTTTTTGTTACATCTTATATTTTGTCATATATGACTGTTATCTTAGAAGCCTGTTCTTTTCTAATGACAGACAGAGTCAGAGTGAATCTCAAGGGAAGGGGAGGTGAGGAAGAATTGAGAGACGCAGAGGAGGGGAAACTATAATGAGGATATATTGTATGAGAATAGAATCTATTTTCAATAAAATAAAAAAGTTCTTGCTCTCAAAGAGTTCCCTGTCTAGTAGAAAGAGAAGATAATGAACACAAGCCCTTCAGTCTGAGATGTAAGCATTTAATAGTGTCTAGCAGTCTGAGAAATGCTGGGAGCTGTCAGATGACTGGTGCACTTAGAAGACGATGAAGAGACACAATGTCAGAATACTCTCTTAACAAAACTTCTTGTGCCATGCGTGGTGGCACAAACCTTTAATCCCAGCACTCAGGAGGCAGAGGCAGGCGGATCTCTGTGAGTTCAAGACCAGCCTAGTCTACAAATTGAGTCCAGGACAACCAGTGCTACACAGAGAAACCCTGCCTCGAAAAACAAAACAAAAAACAAAAAAAAAATTTCTTGTGAGGGGCTGAGAAACCACTCAGCAGTTAAAAGCCTTTATTGCTCTTAGAGAGGACCCAGGTTTGGTTCTCAGCTCCTACAGTGATGACTTATAACCAACTATAACCCCAGTTCTGGGGTATCTGACACTCCATTAGCACAAGGCACACATGCAGTGCACATACATACATATTCTGGCAAAACATTCATACACATAAAATTAAATAAACCTTAAAAAAATAGAAAAAAAAAAGAAAATTCTTTTTAAAAAGAAGATTAGGCGCCATCTACAGGATGGGGTCCTCTGAGCTCTGCTCAGCTATTCTCCTAAGGCTAAGTACCACTGGTCACACACTGAACATGGAAAAGTCACTCAGTATTTCAAATATTCAAACAAAATAGACATGTATGAAAATTTAAATTCTCTACAGAATCCAAATAAATGAACTTTTAACTTCTTTCTAGATCTAAAAATCTGATTCTGTGACTTTTCAAATCCAAATGTACATCACAAAATATTCAGCATGCAAACAAGAAAAAATAAGGCCGAGAGTTTACATGCATCTACACGAGTCCTCTGCATATACAGAAGCCTGATATTTCTGTAAAACTTCAAATAATTACTAATCTGACCACCAGTGAAATTTCCACCAAAGACAGGACCCATCTCTGAGTTGGAACAATTTTTCTCCTATAAACCTTGACTTTCAAAGATTCAACAAATATTTTGTGGTAATGGAAATAACTTGCTTTAAGCTCATATTTCAGAAACATTAAGTCATCTTTTAAAATGAATGTCTATGCAAATATGTGTCTTATATACTACTACAATATACTTATTACCTTCACTTTTAAACGTTAATGTGTATGTTTCACATTCATGAAGAATTAGAAACAATAGGTAAGATTTCCTCTTTATAGTAACTCCCTCTTCACTATCACACATTCCAAGAATTATGACAAAGGTTCCCTTACCTGGTACGGACATGGAATATGATATTCTCTGCAGCGTTCCTGTATCCATGTTGTTTCCCAGATGCCACGGTAAGCTTGCTCATAAAAGTAACATCCAATTACAACCAAAAGTGGTACAAGGTAAAGAATGCTGAAAACACCGATCCGGATCATGAACTTTACTAACTTATCTTGGTTTTCCTTTTCTAATGGGATCTCAATCCGAACTCTGTTTAGGGATATAATGCCGGCTAAGAGGAGAGAAACCCCAACTACCACATACAGGCAGAGGGGAGCGAGAACAAAATATCTTAACGCATCAACATCGTACAGGCCGACAAAACACACGCCACTAATATTGTCACCTTCAATTTTATTCATCGCTAAAAGGATGATAGTTAGAGTTCCAGGGATGCCCCAGGCACTGGCATGAAATAGCAATGCTTTCTTCTCAATAGCTTCACTGCCCCACTTTGGCACAGCTGCTAAAAACCATGTGATGGTAAGAATTACCCACCATACACTGCCAGCCATAGTGAAAAAATAAAGTACCATAAAAAGCATGGTGCAGGCTTTGTTGTGAGATCCTTGTGTCACTGTGGAAGCTTTATATTGTGTAGGGCTAGATGCATTGCAGGCTACTCGGTCCTCAAGCAAAAACCCAATGAAGAAAATTAACGATACCATCATGTAGCAGACTGCATAAAATATGATAGGTCTTTCAGGGTAACGGAATCTTGTGACGTCAATCAGAAAGGTTAAAAAAGTAAACAACGTAGCAGAAAGGCAAATGATTGAAATCAGGCCTATGAAATAACGAGCAAATGACAGCTCTTCTCTCCTAAAGTACATATTGGGACATGGTGGTGAACAATCTCGCACATGCAGAAAGGAATAGCCAAGATCAGGATCAATTTTCAACTCTCGGGGACACCAAAAACCATAATCCCGCTGCACTGCAACTGGGGCTCCTTCAGTTGGCTCTCCAACTAAATTCAAATCCACAAGTCGGGGATATGGCTCATCACAATCTGGAAACCTAAAAAACAAGATGAGAACCGTATTTACTCCCAGGTAAATCTGTTGTCACTTAACAATTTCATTTTCTAAATTTAGCACCTATGACCTCATCTATTCCTATCACTTGGGATAAATAGAAATAAAGTGGCATGTTCTAGGGGGCTTGAAGATTTTACATGACACAGTCTTAAAATTAAATGTTTTACTTTCAAAATCAGCACTCCATTAAAACAACCAAACCAGTTATCAATAATTAACAACATATATATATGGAATATGTATTTAGTACGGTATTTATGTTTCCAAATGTGAAAGTGTGTATGCAATTATATTGTACCAAAAGAATAGCAGCTAAAAGTTCAAACCTACGATTTAAAAATATTTCTTTAAATGAACAAGATGCTGTGAGCTGGATCAGTAATAAACAACCTCACAAGTGACTTATAAATTTCAAGCACATTCTTTAATTACCTATGGGGAGGACCATACTGGGTTTAGAACCTACGGCTTTTATGAATGCTGAGCAAGCACTCTACCACTTAAGCAGCGCCCCAGCCCAGTCTCTGCTTATCTTACTGGGTAACTGAAGGGCATTTAAAGTACTCAGTGTCACTTACCTTTTTCCTACCATCCTGACAATTTCTCTCCAACCCACTGTATCATTTAATTCAGTTATTTCCAAGCACAGCTATGCATGAAATTAAGGATATTTTTTAAAAAGAAAATTCTATGTACCTATCACCACAAATCTTATTTCAGAAAGCTGTAAACATCCCCTAAGATTTTGATGTATTGTGTTTTCATTTTTGTTTGACTCCAGACATTTTAAAAAAATGTCCTTCTTGATGTCTTCAATGACCCCTTCGTCATTCTATAGTATGTTTTTAATCTACACGAGCTTATGTATTTTGTAGTTTCTCTAGATGTTGATTTCTAGCTTTATTCCATTAGAATCAGAGAGACTACAAGAAATTATTTCAATCTTCCTATTTTGCTGAGTCTTGCTTTGTGAGATTCCAGGGAAAATATCAAAGAAAGCAAGAAATGAACTCTGTGAAGAACCGTAACACAAGAGACACACAGGAAGAGGATCCAAGAAGGAAGCAAGATTGATACACTAGAATACAGGGGCTCAGATAAGATATTCTAAAGTTTAAATCAGATTCTAAATTAGAAATTAAACACACAAAGAAAGCAGTGCATGCTGAGGTTGAGGGAAATAAAGGTTTAAATAAATGCCAGAATCTTAACTCTTAAATTTGTCTCAAATATCTAATTTTAACATGCCTAAAATTTATTTCTGTTGTTTTCTTAGTTCTCTGAAAGCTATCTTTGTTTAGCTTTCATTAACTCAATCTCTATAACCAATTAGTTATGAACTCTGCTGCTTTCTTCTAACTATGTTCAGATCTATTCCATTCTCAGTACCTCATCTGCCTCTATTTTTTTTTTTAATGCTAAGCTCTAATGGATCTCTCTGCATGCATTTTTGCTCAGCTTGAATCTGTGTTCCACACTGCTGTCTGTTACCTCTTAGAATACTTGGGCTGAGTTAAGTGAATATATTTATGTAACAAGCATAAATTCAACAAATATTGAGTGTTTTCAGTGTGCCAGACTATTCTAAATGATGAAGACAAGCAATGAACAAAGTCTCTGTTCTTATGGACATAAAATTCTATCAGCAAAGGTGCTGAAGAAACAGGGAAATTTTCTTTACCAGGACAAGCAGCTACAAATAACAAAAGAATAACTATGGTTTGACAATTAGATACACAGCATAATTAATTAATAAGAAATGGGTTAGAGCAGTACATTTGGAGATCTGAACAAGTACAGAGGAAAGAATGAACTGAAATTATCAACAAAACATTACAAGTGATAGGCAGCAAAGCTTATACTAAATGGGGGGGGGGGGGGGGGAAGAGGTTGGGGAAGAAGCTAAGGATGTCCATGAAGTTGAGGATGAGTCTTATGGTCTCAATGCCCCCAAATCAAGTATGTTGAAACCTAATCCTCACCGTGGTGTATAGTTACAAAGGCAAAGCTTTCTTGCTTTCTAGCCCTTCTGCCATGTGAGGACATGGTATATGCCTCCACCAACTACTGCCAGATCACAGTCAAATTACTTTAAAGAGGAAATGAACAGTTCCTAATGAAAACTTAGGAGCAACCTAAATTATTATCAATAGGAGATGGCTAAACAGCTATAGGATATTAACACAATTAATAAATAACTTAATTAGTAATTAGAAAAAATGAACCAAACATACACACACACACACACACAAAAGGGGAAACACTTTGCTTATGGAACTAATTAATATTTTACTATGATGTTTACCTTACCTTGGGGAGAAAGAAGGGAATGTGAGCAAGACAAGGACCAACAAAACATGTAACTGTAATATAGAGGCCTCCAACCCCACCGTACCTCACCCTCGGAAGGGTCTCACTATGCAGCCTAGGCTGGCCTCAAACTCTCAATCCTCCTGCCTCAGCCTCTCAAATGCTGGGATTACAAGTATACGCCATGAAGCCCAATTTGTATGTAGTGTTCTCTCTCTCTCTCTCTCTCTCTCTCTCTCCCCCCCTCTCTCTCTGAGACAGGGCTTCTCTGTGTATCTCTAGTGGGCCTGGACTCATAGACCAGGCTGGCCTTGAGCTCACAGAGATCTGCCTGCCTTTGCTTGAGTACTGGGATTAAAGGTGTGTGCCACCATGCCCAGACTAGTATTTAGTTCTCAAAAGAAGATCTGAAGGCAAACATTACAAAATGTCGAGACAAGAAGGAAGATCATTATGAATATATAAGTATTCCCTTATTATTCTTTATTTTTGAAATACTTCAGAAAATGAAAAGGAATGTTTATATATTATATTACTATAACAATGCTCACTCCTACAAAACTATAGGAATGTCAGCTAAATGTCCTGTTTCTATAACTCTTAATTCTTTTAAGTATCTTCACAGAAATATCTTTTCTTTTTTTAATAAATCATTAATATGGAGTTTATTTTCTTTTGTATGTGAGGAATTTCTTCTTTCTCTCTCTCTCTTTTTTTGGTTTTTCAAGACAGAGCTTCTCTGTGTAATAGTCCTGGCTGTCCTGGAACTCACAGAGATCCACCTGCCTCTGCCTCCTGAGTGCTAGGGATACAGTGTTCTGTCTGCATGTATGCCTGCAGGCCAGAATAGGACACCAGATCCCATTATAGATGGTTGTGAGCCACCATGTGGTTGCTTGGAACTGAACTCAAGACCTTGGGAACAGCAGTCAGTGCTCTTAACATCTGAGCCACCTCTCCAGGCCCTCTTCCCAATTTCTACCAAAAAATAAAAAATAAAAAAATGAGATCATGAAACAATGCTTGACATTTGTATACACACCCACACATTAAAAACAAACAAACAACCCTGCTCTTCAAAATAGATGAAAGACACGTGTCAGCATAAAAAATGACCCATACCTACTGCATTCCATATCCTCAGGCCAAGGGACACCAAACATCTCCATGAGCTTTGAACACTCGCTATAGGCACGCTGGCACAGCCTACGACAGGGAAGTGTGACACGTCCATATTCCATACAAATGGGGGCATAGAGTGCACAAAGAAATGGCCGAAAATCTCGAGAACAATCCAGGTTCACCATAGGGTGGAATGGCTAGGAAAAGTTAAAAATTGAATAATTAGACAAAGAGCTTTAGACAAGTCAAATGTTTGTTAATAACTCATTTCTTTTTTATTCATATTTTTTTTTTTGGTTTTTCGAGACAGGGTTTCTCTGTATAACAGCTCTGGCTGTCCTGGACTTGCTTTGTAGACCAGGCTGGCCTCGAACTCACAGAGATCCGCCTGCCTCTGCCTCCCAAGTGCTGGGATTAAAGGCGTGCGCCACCACCGCCCGGCTTTTATTCATATTTTTTAAACTTCAAGGTTATTAATATTTCTAAGATTTTTTTTAAATCTAATGCTCTCTGAGCTATTTCTCAAGAGTTTAATTTGGATAAATCCAATAACTATGACAGAATTGATAATCCTTATACATATTTAAGTGTTACGGGTGACATTAATGAAGAAGCAGGCTGGGAATTGCTAATAATACAACTCATTTAATATAGGAAAAAGAAAAGAAACTATAAAGATACGCACTACAGCTCAAGAATATTACAGTTTTATTATTTGGTGGTAGGACTGTAAAGATTTTAACTTTCCTGTATATACTTAAATGTCTACATTTTCTTCAACTAACACCTATCAAAAAGAGCAAATTAGTAGTAGCAAGGGGTTCTGGGAAGGAGAAGAGTGAGAAGACAGGTAGTTACACTATACAGGGTCAGGGTGGGAAAGATCTCTCAATAGTTGCACACAGTAAAAGGTGTTCTGGTAGAGCAAAGGTCTCTCACTTTTTTGCTGATTCTTTTTTTTGTGTTTGTTTGTTTAAAATAAAAAAAACAAAACTTCTAAGCAATTCTTTAAACTGAAATCAAATGTTGTAAATACAGCTAATGCTATAATTTGATACTAAGTTAATAAAAAGAGTACTTGTGGTCCCAAACATAAAATTAGGCTAGGAGACCTACTATAATCAGGGGAATAGATCAAATATCCCTCCCAAAAGTAGACCTGAATTTCTTACTACTGAATATTTTCCCAATCGTTTGTAAAATAAATTGAGCATCATCAGCTGATTGTGAACTGATTATATTCTCACCACTGGGCTTATCTACTGAGTAAGAATTGATTTATTTCTAAACATAACAATCAGAAAACCAAGAATCAGTTCATCAATGCCAAAGAAACGAACTGTAAAGTATACGTAACTAATATATAACAATCAATAATCGCTTCCAAGTATAATAGATTAGTTTCATGAAGAGCAACTTAAAAGAGAAAGTTTTAGTCGAACATGGAGGCACATGCCTTTAAGCCCAGTGCTCGGGAGGCAGAAACGGATGGATTGATGTGAGTTCTAAACCAGTCTGGTCTTCAAAGCAAGGACAGCCAGGACTACACAGAGAAACCCTGTCTCAAAAAACCAAAATAATAAATAAATGAATGAATGAATGAATGAATGAATGAGAAAGTTTCTGTTTGCCTGTTTTGTTTTTCAAGACAGGATTTCTCTGTGTAACAGAGCCCTGGGTGTCCTGGACTCACTTTGTAGACCAGGCTGGCCTAGAACTCAGAGATCAACCAGCCTCTGTCTCCTGAGTGCTGGGATTAACATGCACACACCACCACAGGCCAGCTGAGAAAGTTTCAAATTACTTACTTAAGCTGCTAGAGAACTGCTCATGAAAAAGAACCCGAGGACCATGAGCTCAGAGCAGGGAGGTGTGTCCACATGGCCTGAGAAGGCAGCCATATTTGCATGAAAGCCCTGGCTGAATCTATGAGTAAGGCAAGAGGGTGAGAATCAAACTGCCTCCGCTGGTGCTAAGGAACTAGAAAACTGAAAATGTAAAAGAAGAGCAACAAAAGGGAATGAACGTGTGGAAATATATTAATGAATACTCTGTGTGACAACAAAAATGCATATAAAATATACTTAAAATTAATATGTATAGCTGGGCGTGGTTGCCCACACAAGTCATCCCAACACTTGGCAGGCAGAGGCAGGAGGATCTCTGTGAGTTCGAGGCCAGCCTGGTTTACAAAGCGAGTCCAGGGCAGTCAGGACTACACAAAGAAACCCTGTCTCGAAAAACAAAAAACAAAACCAAAAACATTAATATGTATAACATTAAAATGGAAAAGCTGAGTCAGGAGTACTAACAGGAGTAACTATTTTATCAGGATACTGTAAAGCAAAATACACTTAATTTTTAAGGTAAGCAATACAAGAATAGATAACAAAGTAACAAAAATGGAAAAAAAATAGCACAGAAGGCAAGATGGCTTTCATGCAAATATGGCTGCCTTCTCAGGCCATGTGTACACACCTCCCTGCTCTGAGCTCATGATCCTCAGCTTCTTTTTCATGAGCAGTTCTCTAGCAGCTCAAGTAAGTAATTTAAAACTTTCTCAGCTGGGTGTGGTGCCACATGGAGGGGAGGAGAAGAGAACCTCAAAGAAAAACAGTACATCTACAATCACTTAAAAAAAAAAAAAGGAGAGTAGCAAGTAGAGGAACAAGGAGGGAGGGAGGGAGGGAAGGAGAGAGGAAGGGAGGGGTCGGGAGGGGAGGAGGGAGGAAACTATGTTCTAGAAGTAAATAATACTTTTTTAAGAAAAGTTAATAAGCTTAAAAATATAATAAAAATACAATATAAAATTTTCAAACTATAATTTACCAAAGGTTTAATTGCCTTACTGGCATGAAAGTAAAATGGCCTTAATTTCAGATTAGAATGTTAGACTGCAGGTGGCTACAGAGATTACACAAACTTGATAGCAGCTTAAAAGTTTTTTTTTTTTTTTTTTTTTTTTTTGTAGAGGTATAGGGTATTTCCATGGTTTGGCATTAAAAAGCAGGTAACAGGTTTAAAACACTGTAAATAAATTAAAGGTGACAGCTGTTCAACCTGGTTTTACAAACCTCCAAGAGTTGAAAAAACTTAGAGCTAAGGTAAAATAATGCATGGTGTTAGCCCATGCCTTTACCTCCAGCAGAGACAGGAGGATCACTATAGAGTTAGTTCTCTTATAAATTCTAGAGTTACAAGAAATAGGGTGGTGATGGTGCACACCCTTAGTCACATCACTGGGGAAGAATACACCCTTAATCCCTACACACTAGAGACAGAAACAGGCAGATCTCAGAGCTCAAGGTCAGCCTGATATAAAATAAGTTCTAAACAGAGAAAAACATTGATCCAGGGGTGGAGGAGCACATCTTTAATCCTATCAGTTGGGAACCACATGTCTTTGATCCCAAAACTTAGAATGCAGAGACAGGCACATAGGATATGGAAGGATTTAAGTTTAAAAGCTACTTACAAAAGGCAGGCTGCAATTCAAACAAATTGTCCTTTGAGATCTCAAAATATATACACTAAAGGTTTGTTTAGCTCCAAAATATCAAAATAATTTCTTCTTTAATCTGGATTGAAAGGTAATACTTTATATATTGTCAAAAAAACAAATTTGCTCCAGGAAAAATATTACCTGACCCCCCCCCAAAAAAAAAAAGGTAATTGTCCCAGAGTTAGGATTAGGGCAGGGCTCTGTTCTTATCTTTCCAGGAGATTTAAAGCATCCATTCAAGGAATCCAGGGACAACTTGACATCGGAAACCTCAGCAGAAAACAGATCAGACACCAAAGAGAGACGAGTGGCCCAGATGATCCAGCCTTGCAGACTTCCTCAATAGCAGTTTCCTCAAAAGTCTACAACCACAACAACTCAAAATCGCTAAGATCGTTCAGCTCCACAGACTGCTGCTCCAGCCAGAACTTCAGTAAAGCTCTGAAGATCAGCTTCTGTCTATGAACTTCTTAGGACATCTAAATAGCTGAGCACAAAAGGACTGAACATCAAATGATTCTATTAACATTTTTAACCATTTTTCCAT
This sequence comes from Lophiomys imhausi, assembly GCA_907164525.1. Lineage (NCBI taxonomy): Eukaryota > Metazoa > Chordata > Mammalia > Rodentia > Muridae > Lophiomys > Lophiomys imhausi. The sequence goes on along the minus strand of CAJQZJ010032201.1, from coordinate 5,401,804 downwards.
TCTTATTTGGGCCCCAAACAGGTTTACTTGGTCCCAAATCAGCAGGAAGTCATTTTAAGAGAACAACATCCCATCCCCAGAAGGTGGGGAGGGTATTCCCCCCTCCCTTTGGTTATTTGATAGATAATAGAAAATTTTGTTATTTAGGGAAAAAGACTACAAGCTGTTAAATGGTCTTGTTAAATGGGTTTTGGAGGTTAGACCCAGGGACTTCTCTCTTTTTCTTTTCTGTATCCTTCTTTCTCTCCTATGTAGGAGTGAACAGATGAGAAAAATGGGACATAGACATAGTATAGGAAAGATCAAGAAAAAAGGACAGATTATTGAATATGGCCTTTTACCTTTGTATACTGATACAAAATTAATATTATATTTGGCTAAATTGGTATTGATCATTGTATATTAATGCAAAATTAAGATTGTATAGGGCTACATCGGTATTGATCTTTGTATATTGATACAAAATTAAGATTATATTTGGCCACAGTGGTATTGACCCTTGTATATTGATGTAAAATTAAGATTGTATTGGGCCACATCAGTACTGATCTTTGTATATTGATACAAAATTAAGATTATATTTGGCCACATTGGTATTGATCTTTGTATATTGATACAAAATTAAGGGTAATGCTTCTTAAAGGTATTGTTCCTAGTAATGCTTAAAAATGAAATGTCAAGTTTTGGCCTCTTGCTACCAACCGTCATAAACTGTTTAGGATAATTAAGAAATGGAAACTAATAGTCATGCAAACGTGTCATTTTGTTAGTTACTATGACAGTCTATCACAGTTATTTTCTAAGCTACTCAGAAATCAAGTTGCTAAGAGACAAGCAATATTTGCTTATCTAAATATAAGAGATAGATAGGGCATCTTCAAAAACCTCAAGAGATCTGCAGAATATGGCATTCAAAGATGTTCTCTTAAGATTTTTTGATATCGAGACATGTCAGCTCCTGACAGCACCCCGTATTCTACTCCAAGTAGAAGATGAGCATTGAAGAATCTCCAGTGGGAGATGATTGAATTGGTGGTAAGCCTTTCTCTTGGCAAGAAAAACCCCTTGCTTCAACTGTAGACAGACTTCTGTCCAAAAAGGACAAAACTTGGAAGCAGGTAAGTCGACAGCCTAGCTCTGCCAAGACAGGGTAGGTAAGTCCTTCATAATTCCTGCTCTACAATCAATGTCTGTCAGAGAAACTGGGCCAAATGGCTGAAGATTGATGCTGTAATGTATGGAGAGAAAATGGGAACTGTCCAGGCAGCCACTGGTATGTCATTTCTTAGTTTTGGAAGCTGCAGGCCCTGCACTTCCTATATAATCAGATATATTTATCCCTCTCAGGTCTCTGAGGTGGTTGAAGAATAGATAGCTAGAGTCTCATAGTTAAATTTTGAGTTGTTTAGGAATCAAGAGGGTGTTCTGGATCTAAGAAGATATTTTTAAAATTGTGAGGCAAATTAGTATGAAAGCTGAGTTAGATATAGAATTTAAACTCATGGAGATGGTTAGATACTAGAATGTTAAAGTCAGGTGCCAAATACATATGGACTGGACATTGGGAATGTATGCTAAGCCATATAACTCTTATTTTTATGCGCATGGGTGTTTTGACTGAATGTATGTCTTCTGTGTGAGGGTGTCAGATCCACTGGAACAGGAGTTACAGACAGTTGTGAGCTGCCATGTGGGTGCTGGGAATTGAACCCTGGTCCTTTGGAAGAAGAGCAGTCAGTGCTCTTAACCACTGGGCCATCTCTCCAGCCCCCAACTATGGTTTCTTAAAACCCAAATATATTTACCATCCAACACTGTGATCACATTCCTGGTCATTTATCCCATATAAATGAAAAGTTATGTCCACACAGAAACTTATCACAAATGTTTACAAGAGTTCTATTTGTAATGGCAAAGACCTGCAAGATGAATACATCTTTCAATGTTAACTAGATATACTTTTATAAAATAGTAAGATTAGACCAGGAAATAGAGATATATGTAATCTCTGTGTACTGTTTTTGCAACTTCCTAAATGCCTATAATTATTTTAAAACTAAAGCCAAAGTTAACAGCACTTGGGAGACAGAGGCATGTGAATTCAAGGTCATACTGGTCTACATAACAAGGTCCAAGTTAGCCAGAACTGATGTGACCCAGTCTCTGAATAAATGAATGAATGAATGAATGAAGTTAAGGAATTACATTCACATGCTGATATATGTACATATATGACAAATGTGCACATATGGCAATAAACAAACTATGAAGTACCATATGATGGAGTATCTTTGTTAATGCTATCAAAAATCACCTGTGAGTATCATCATAAGTTCTAAGATGTATTTTAATGACTATTTTGTGTGTCTGCACAGAACTATAAATATCCTGAGGTAGATTTCAGCTGACATTTAGTAGCACAGTAGAACAGGCACTTTTAAAGTGCCTCAAATACATTATTTCATTTCACTCACACAATATTTCACATAATAGACACAGAATGATAACTTGTCCAAGGTCATACAACTATAAACGTAAGTCCAAGTGTCAGTCAAACTTTGACACTTTTCCCAGATCCTTTTACTTAACCATTCTGCTTCACTTAACCTCTATGTTTGAGTTTCCCCCTTTATAATGTCTTAACACATACAGGACATAACTGATAAATAATAAGATAGGGAATAATTTCAAGTATAGAAGGGAGGTAGTAGGCTGACTTGGTTCCCTGTTCTCAACTGTCAAATGGGAAACTCAACTGGAATTTTTGTTTTTAAGATTTATTTATTATGTATACAGTGTTCTGTCTGCAGGTATATCTGCAGGCCAGAAGAGGGCACCAGATTTCATTATGGATGGTTGTGAGCCACCATGTGGTTGCTGGGAATTGAACTCATGACCTCTGGAAGAGCAGCAAGTGCTCTTAACCGCTGAGCCATCTCTCCAGCCCCTGGAATATTTTTTAAATGCCAACCAAAGTTGGTAACCTCAGTCTCTCGTGATGACAGGTGAAAGAAACCAGATATAAAAAAGTAGATACTATGGCCTGGAGTGGTGGCTCAGCAAGTAAGAGTACAAACTACTAGTACAGAGGACAGAGGTCAGCTTCCATCTCCCACATCAGGCAGCTCACAACCGCCTGTAAGTCCAGCACCAGGGAATCTGATGACCACTTCTTGCCTCCATGGGCACTGTACTCATGTGCATAAACCCACACTCAGACACAAAACTAAAAATAAAAATCTAAAACGAGTAGATGCCATATGAGCCCATGTCTATTCAACTGCAGAAGGCACACTAATCCTAAGGACAGAGAGCACATGTGTGATGGCTGGAAGCGTGAGCAGAGAGGGATGGACTCCAAGGGATGGAAGAAGGCGTCTGCTGTGACAGAAATGTTCTACATTTTGATAATGGTGACGGGGTCATAGGAGCTGCTAAAACTCAAATGGAACACTTAAAATAAGTGTAGTTTATTATACATGATACAATTCAATAAAGAACAAAGTATTAACACTTTAAAAAATCACCTTGATCTTAACCTTAACAATTTCTAATCCCAGCAAAATAGAATTTAAATAATGTGGCCTGGATACTTAGGTTGAGAACACATATATAACACAAGGAACAGTATTCACAATCTATGAAATAGAGAAAGGAACTCAGCTGATTAAATTCTAAATGATTCTTCCTGAGTGTTTCTCTAAGCAGTGATGTTTTTATTCCCTATATAAAAACTAGAGTATAGGAAGTTTACAAACTGGAAAGTAACTTTCTAAAACTAGATTTCTGATTTCTATTACAAAGGTGCACTACATGGAACCTTACATTCTTTGTTTAAATTCAAATCAACCAAGCCTCAGTGCTCCCATTCTTTCTTCTCTCAAATTTCCATTCGTTACCATGGCAACCTGCTGACAAGCCTTCAAGCATAGCAACAGTCCAAGCTTAGCAAGGGTGTGAAAAGGGGATTGTGTCAAAGGCCAAAATCTGACTCAGGAGAATCAGAATTCCAACCTTTGTCACTGTACAAAGCGCCTGGTAACCATAGAAACTGTGCCATACTAGGTTTGGGAATAGCATGACTAAATTCACTAAATGTGAACCAATGTGGAACAGCCTTGAAAATTCAAAACTCCTATTCATAGCTACTTTAGATCCAATTAGAATAAGTTATCCCAAACAACTCATAAAAATAATTTTATTTTATATAAGTAAAATTATAAGAGACCCTAAAAAGCAAAGCAAAACACAAAGCCCAGTCTTCCTTTCTGGAACAATAAAGTTTTTATGACATAAGGTCCAAAACTTTTAAGAACTATTATTATTATTATTTTATTTATTTATTTTGGTTTTTCGAGACAGGGTTTCTCTGTGTAGCAGCTCTGGCTGTCCTGGACTCGCTTTGTAGACCAGGCTGGCCTTGAACTCACAGTGATCCGCCTGCCTCTGCCTCCCAAGTGCTGGGATTAAAGACGTGCGCCACCATGCCCAGAAAGAATTTTTTTTTTTTTTTGGTTTTTTTCGAGACAGGGTTTCTCTGTGTAGCCCTGGCTGTCCTGGACTCGCTTTGTAGACCAGGCTGGCCTCGAACTCGCAAAGATCCGCCTGCCTCTGCCTCCCAAGTGCTGGGATTAAAGGTGTGCGCCACCACCGTCCGGCTTGAAAGAATTTTTTGTCTCTAAAAAATAAACCAAACCTGCTGAGGCAGCCACTGGTATGTCATTTCTTAGTTTTGGAAGCTGTGGGCCCTGCACTTCCTATATAATCAGATATATTTATCCCTCTCAGGTCTCTGAGGTGGTTGAAGAATAGACACCTAGAGTCTCATAGTTAAATTTTGAGTTGTTTAGGAATCAAGAGGGCATTCTGGATCTAAGAAGATGTTTTTAAAATTGTGATGCAAGTTAGTATGAAAGCTGAGTTAGATAGAGAACTTTAAACTCATGGAGATAGATAGTAGAATGTTAAAGTCAGGGACCAAATACATATGGACTGGACATTGAGAATGTATGCTAAGCCATATAACTTTCAGAACTGTGGCCTATTTCTGTTGTTTTGTACTGTATTTATTGTTATAAGAGAAAGAACCATTTGTTGGACTGAAAAAAAAAAGAATTATGCATTCGGGGGGAAGGGTGAGAGGGTAGGAGGGTGGGGGTGAGAGGGTAGGAGGGAGAGGGCTGTGATGGAGATGTAACTTGAAGTAATAAACATTAAAAAAATAAATAAATAAACCAACCCCCCCCAAAAAAAAACCCTCTAGGTTTAAACAAAACAAAACAAAAAAAACCAAACAAAGCAACAACAACAAAAACCAAACAAGTGCCAGACATTGATGGTGCACACCTTTAATTCCAGCATTCAAGAGGCAGAGGCAGGTGGATCTCTGTGAGTTCAAGGCCAGCCTGGTCTACAGAGCAAGTCCAGGACAGCCAGAGCTGCTACACAGAGAAACCCTGTCTCGAAAAGCAAAAAACAAAACAAAACAAAATCTTTAATTCACTTAACTTTTTTCCTTTTCAAATATTAATTTTCAAAAATGTACCATGATAGTCTACTCATTGATAAAAGCTTGAGAAACTGAATAATCTGTTTGGAAATTTGTCATTATCATAGGAATCTATTCACTTTCATAAGTCAAAGTGGACCTCCTAAAACAATACATAAGGCTCTTCTTTGGTAAGTAAACTTTTTAATATTTCTACTATTGTGGAGAGTTCTGGACTATGGCATACTTAAAAAAATAATACTTTGCAAGTCAAATTCTACACCACTTAATAATTTGATTTAAAGTGAGAATTTCAAGGGATTCTTTTAATGTAATTTATCATAAGAAATACAATTCAAAATTTCTAAAAGCTGTTATTTTTGTTCCTAAAATCAGAAATAACTGCAAATAATTCTCCACTATATGTATATACAGGTTTTTTTGTTTTTTAATTTAGAAGGTTTTTGTTTTAGCCTCTGTCCTCGTCAGGGTCACTACTGCTGTGATGAAACACCATGACCAAAGCACCTTGGGGAGGAAAGGATTATTTGGCTTAAGCTTCCACATCACTGTTCATCACTGGAGGAAGTCAGGACAGGAACTCAAACAAGGCAGGAACCTGGAGGCAGGAGCTGATGCAGAGGCCATGGAAGGGTACTGTTTACTGGCTTACTTAGGATGGCTTGCTCAGCCTGTTTTTCATAGAACCCAGAACCACAGCCGGAGGTGCTCCCACCCACAATGGGATGGGCCCTCTCTCATCAATCACTGATTAAGAAAATCTTCTCCAGGCTTGCCTACAGCCTGACCTTATGGAGGCTTTTTTTCAATTGAGGTTCGCTCCTCTCAGATGACTATAGCTTGTGTCAAGCTGACATAAAACTAGACAGCACGTCACACGTTTTGGTTAAATCCATACCCCCTGCACTTCTTTTTTAAAAACTTAATAGATCAAGAACAACAGAATTTGGACAAGCAAAATACACTTAAACAAAAGCAAAACAAGACCCCAGACAAAGCAAATTTATGCTGCTTTGTTCTTTTGTCAATTACATTATATAAAATGCAAACACATAATGTTGAAAGCCTCAAAGCATTTTCAACAACAACCAGAGTTGGGGGAGAGGGGAGTGTCACTAGTGTTCACAGGCAAGTGGTAGCTTCAGAACGGTGATCAGCATCACTATCCTACCAAATTATTTTCAACCCCAGGAGAGTAAGAGTTTAGGTATAGCAGCAAAACATAATTATGATTACTGCAATTGCTAAGAATTTACAGTCTACTTCAAACATTTATTTAGTAACTACTATGTGTGAGGGTCTGGATTAAGTACTAAGCAAACAAAGGTGAATAAAGACAAAAAGTAAACATTGTAACAAAGTAACACACACACAACAGGGGTTAATAACGCATACTGCTTAGCACAGAGGTAAGAACACAAACTTTGGTCTTCCACGCCAAGCCTTGAGAATAAAGTAAGATAACACCCAGATATTGGCAGAGCCTTTCAGGCAAATGTGCCATTGGCAATGACTTGATAAGGTCAAGGAATGCAAAGAAGTTCTGTGCAACTGTGATGAAAGGGTTCTGAAGCCCACTGAGACTAGCTGTTAAAGTAGAAGCCATTTACGAAAGTCTATTATGCTTCAAATTGGATCCTCTGGGTAAGGGCTGGGATTGCTATTTTAAAAGGGAACTTTCATACTTTATTTGATCTTTCTATTCTCATGATGGTAGAATAGCACACTTAGTCCCAGCTACACTGTAAGCAGCAGAACTTAGGCTTGAATTACTGTACCTACAAACTTCTTACTTTTACAAACTCTTCATTACAGTACAATTAATCTTCATTTGACTACTGTTGCATATGATGCAATTTCTTTTTCTGTAAAGTAAATGCTAAAGATCAATGAGATGCTATTTCCCAACTACCAGATTGATTTAATACTACTACTTAATGCTATGGCTTGAATCTGAATGTGCCCAGAGGCTCCTGTTTTGAACAGCTGGTCCCAGCAAGTGTGGCTCTTTTGGAAGGTTTTAGAATCTTTAGGAGGTAGGGCTTACCTGATGGAAGTAGATCCACTGGGGTGTTCATTTGAGGGTTTAACCAAGCAGTTGGCTCTAGGATGCTCTCTGCTTTTGGGTCCACTGCAATGTGAGCAGCAGGACCACAAATACCTACTATGAACTGAGCCACTCTGCTACACCTTACCCCATGATGCCATGAAAGTCACTGAACTGTGAGCTAAAATACATTTTTTCACCCTTATGTTATTTCTGCAGATATTCTGTAAGTGACAGTCTAATACAGAGACAAAGAGCAGATTCTGCTGCTAATAGTGAGAAACAGGGTCTCTCATGCATTGCTACCAGGGACAAAAAATACTGCACAAGTTCTTTCTACTGAGAGTTTAAAATTATCAATGAAAGCATTTTCTTTTATTTGAATTTCATTAAAAAATATATTAGCCAAAGTATGAAAACATATGTGTGGCACTTTTTGTAAGAGCAAAGAGAAAAAAAAATCTCAAATGTTCATTGATAAGTACTGAGTGAAGAAATATTAATATCCAATCCAATATAGCTCTAAAAATCAAAGTCATCAAACCCATTAGAGTAGTATAGCTAATATTAAAAAAAAATTTTTTTAAGGAAGAAGGAAGAAAGGAAGGCAAGTGCTGGTGAGCAAGGAGAGAAATTCGAATCCTTGTGTGCTACCTAGAATCTAACTCGGTGCGGCCACTGCACAAAGCACTACAGAAGACGAAGCTCCCTGAAATATTAAATGGTTTGATACATTGTTTTTCTAGCAGCTTAAGACCCTGGTTTAGCTAGCCTGATCTACAAGGTGAGTTCCAGGACACCCAAGGCTACACAGAGAAACCCTGCCTCGACAAAACAAACAAATAAACAAACAAAAACCCAACAACAACAAAAAGGAAGACCCTAGTTTGATCCTCAGTGCTAGATTTAAAAAAAAAAATTACTGAGCTGAAAGACAGCTATGAGCAAGATGTAGTTTCTGCTTAATTTTAAAGTCTTTTGCTATTACATATAATTCACTCTCAAACTGTGTCTGATGATTCTCTCAGTGGCTTCCCTGTCCTGCTACAACAACCATGCAGTAAGCAACTTCCTCAGGGTTTCATCAAATCTCTGAAGCCTTCTCTTAGAAACTACTTCCCACTTATGGAATCTTCCTACTTATGGACTCTTCCTAGGCTGTCAGAAATTCAAAAAGGCAAATCCACTGACCATAAACGATATGGATTACTTGAGTATACCTGAGAAGACAGCAGAGGAAAACTATCATACCATCATTCTGCATGTCCTACGAACCCATGAATAATAAATAACTCACGCAAGTCCATCACCATCCTAGTAACTCTCTCTGACAAGTTAGAAACAGTATCTGAAACAAAATTAAAATTTGTTCACTATGCATTTTGCAGCTACTTACAAATCTCTCATTTAATCCTAACAAGCCCATTTAGGTTTTTTTTCATTATTGATGCCTTTCATAAGCTATGAAAACAAGATGTAGGAATGTCAGGCAGTTTGTCCAAAGTCATACACCTATTGCATGAGAGTCAAAGTAGAACCTAAGTTAGTACAAGAATCTTTATGACTTGTTTCCAAGAAGTTATGAATTTACAGTGATACTAGATATGAAGGGATTCCTTCTTTTTTTTTTTACTTCTTCACGTTACATCTCAATCTCACAATCCTCTCCCTACTCCCACTGGTCCCACCCCCCACTTTTCACCCCCCCCCATCTGCTTCCCCTTTTTTTTTTTCTTTTTAGGTTTAAGGTATATCTTTTTCCCCCCAACAGCTCCCCCATTCAGTCCAACAAATGGCTCTATGAAGGTATTTCTAATTCAATCTTCAGCACATAGCAAAGACTACTACAACTATCATTCCAGGAACCATTTTATTGCCATCAGACAATACACCTATCATATATTCTAATCAGATGGTTGAGGACAAATATTTCTATTAGTTCATAGAAAGAGTATAAAATGTTCTGTTCAATCCCTATATAGCATCATCAAATATTTGGAAAATTATAACATGCCTGACATATTTTGAAGTCCATGAATGATGATTTTTCTACAAATTTCACCAGATTTATACCAGACTTTGATGCAGTGAATGTGTTTTACTGTAAAATAAAGAATTCCAAATGTAGGCACTGAAAACACTGTCAAACTGAAAAAAAAGACATTGTCTAAATGATATTACATGGCTAAGTTAACATATGAATAGGGTTCTCAGGCTAGAGAGATGGCTCAGAGGTTAAGAGCACTGACTGCTCTTCCAGAGGTCCTGAGTTCAATTCCCGGCAACCACATGGTGGCTCACAACCATCTATAATGAGATTTGGTGCCCTCTTCTGGCCTGCAGACAGAACACTGTATACATAAAAAAATAAAGTAAAATAAAAAACAAAAAAATTTTTTTTTTTTTTTTTTTTTGGTTTTTCGAGACAGGGTTTCTCTGAATATCTCTGGCTGTCCTGGACTCGCTTTGTAGACCAGGCTGGCCTCGAACTCACAAAGATCCGCCTGCGTCTGCCTCCCAAGTGCTGGGATTAAAGGCGTGCGCCACCACCGCCCAGCTAAAAAACAAAAAACTTTTAAAGCTGAATAATTTATATATATATGGATTTCCAGGGTATGGTAGTGCAAATCTTTTTTTTTTTTTTTTTTTGAAAGCTTGGCTTTTTTTTTTTTTTTTTTTAAGATTTATTTTATTTATTTTATGCATATGAGTGCTCTGTCTGCATGTACACCTGCATTCCAGAAGAGGGCACCAGATCACATTGTGGATGGTTGTGAGCCACCATGTGGTTGCTAGGAATTGAACTCAGGACCTTTGGAAGAGCACTAGGCAGTGCTCTTAACCGCTGAGCCATCTCTCCAGCCCAAGTAGTGCAAATCTTTAATCCCACAACTCTGGAAGCAGAGGCAGCTGGACCTCTACTGAGCTCCACGCCAGTCAGGGCTATACAGTGAGACATTGTTATAGATGGATGGATGGATGGTTGATTGATAGATAGCAAAAACCATCACTTAGAAAGTGTTTACAGCCGGGCGGTGGTGGCGCACGCCTTTAATCCCAGCACTTGGGAGGCAGAGGCAGGCGGATCTTTGCGAGTTCGAGGCCAGCCTGGTCTACAAAGTGAGTCCAGGACAGCCAGAGCTACACAGAGAAACCCTGTCTCGAAAAACCAAAAAAAAAAAAAGTGTTTACTATAGTGTACTACGTACTCTATAGGCATATTTTAATTTTGTACTATGAAAGCTTGTATAATTATTATTAGCTTATTTTATTGTGTTTTTTGAGGCAGGGTCATATATAGCCCAGACTGGTCTCCACCTCATCCTGTAGCAGAGAACTGTCATGAACTCCTGATCCTCCTGCCTCCACCTTCCAAGTGCTGCCACCACTACCACACTTGGCTATTGGCATTAATAAAATCAAAAGAACTAGGGTGGCAAGGCTCACATAGGTTGCCCCAGTGACACTGCTAGAGCTCAGATACTGGGCTGCCCAGCTCCAAGGCCCATCTTCTTCATCAGACTATTTACTGCCTCCCCATTTCAACCTGGTAAATATATCTTTGTCCTCAAATCTAAGACCATTACAGACAGAGACCAACCATATCCTAATTATTAAAATTATTTTTATAATAAAATTAATTTATTAAGAAGTACTAAAGCAGAATTATTAAGAACTACTTAAGAATGGCCATAAGAAAAACTCAAGCACAGCAACAAACTTTCATGAAGTTCTGAACCATCAAGAACAGAATTCCCATAACAAAACCTTTTCACTGCTTGGAAGTCATTCTAAACTGATGTCACATGACACGACCAGAAAACCATCCTCAATGCTAAAGAACAAAAGAATTCAGTCTTAAAAACATCACATTATGATGCACGCCTTTAATCCCAGCACTTGGGAGGCAGAGGCAGGTGGATTTCTGTGAGTTCAAGGCTAGCCTGGTCTACAGAGCGAGTGCAGGACTGCCAGAGCTGTTACACAGAGAAACCCTGCCTCAAAAAACCAAAACCAAAACCAAAATTCACACTAGCCAGGTGTGGTAATGCACGCCTTTAATCCTAGCACTCGGGAAGCAGAGGGAGGCCAATCTCTTGATTTCAAAGCCAGTCTGGTCTACAAAGTTGAGTTCCATTATAGCCAGGGATACACACAGAAACCTTGTCTCAAAAAACAAAACAAAACAAAAAAATCACATTATATTCCATACTCAGTTACTCAACTATATGTAATATTACTGTACTTTGCTATCTATATAATTATTTATTAGTTAAATAACAGAGATGTAATCACCACCTATGTTACAATGTTTCAAATTTCTTTATAAAAACGTCTAAAAATAAATTCAAGAGTAGAATTTTTCTAAACACAAATTCTTCAATCTATTATAGCAAGCTATATAAATTTTCAAATCTATAAGATATAGTTAAAAACAGCAATATTTTCCTATTGTTTATATCAGACACATTAAGTGAGTCATCAGGGCAGTAAGGGTTATTTTCTGGAATGCCTTACCTCCATTGCTAAAGCTGCTGTCTGTTGGTCATAATGGTTCAGAAGATTAGGCATGAAGGTAGTATTGTAAGGCAAATCTTGGCACATCCTCAAGGTAATAGGTTCACAAGAAAACAAACTGTGCCCACCTATCTGCCCCACAAACACAGTCAAGAGCCAAAGAAAAAAGACAATCCAGCTCATGGCCATTCTCACTGGGTCTGAATGAGCCTGATTAGATCTACTCAAGATGAATTTTAGATCAGTATACACCTGCAGGTCTCGGCTTGAAAGTACCCCTTCTGTATCTGCTAGGCTCTGCAGTTAGAAACTCCTCATACTGTCAGAGGTCTGATAACCTAGTCTCACAAAAGGCATTTGTTTTTGGTTTCACAATATGGCAAAATGACATCATCTTGTATCTTCTTCTCATTTTATTACATAGGGCACATCTGGCCAGCATATCAAGTCGATCAACCACATTCCCAAATCACAGATTCCATCTTAGGAGAAGAGTGAGTTCTTCCTTGTTGAAATATCTGAAAAGTATTGAAAACAGGAAAGTTAATCACTTTTCCTCAAAATATTGCAGACTTGACACTAAAATACTTGATGAAACATAATGATTTAATAGAGAAAACACAGGGGTATTCACAAAGTAACAGTTTTTCTATTTTATTATATATTTTAAATATACTATCATATATATGATAAAAATGTTATGTGTGCATATACACACACACACACACACACACACACACTAAAAATGGTCCTTAAGTAACATTTAAGGACTAATTTTATATCCAAAGTTGCATATGTAATACATGGTGGAGAATTCTGTCACATGATATAACTAATCCATTTTGATTTTTTTTTTTTTTTTGCTTCAAACTGTGTTTAAATGGTATTTGTTGTAAACTAGACTATGGAACTTCAAATTTGTTTTATGTGTTTTGGTCATCAGCAGCACACTTTTATATTAATTGAGTTGGCAGAAAGCAACTGTGAAAGGTCTGGGAAGAGATTAAAGCTTCTTATTAATTCTATATTGTAAACACTGTCACCTAACCCATATTTTTCTTTCCTGAAAATTATTTGAACATCATTCCCCAAACTTGAGAATCTATGAGTAAATTTTTGAGACAATGAATGCAAAAAAATAGTATCAAGTATTGGGTGTTTTGGGCATTGAATCGAGGTTGACAAGGCTACCTCTATTTACCAATACTGAACTAACAAATAGAAGGTTCTAAAAGTATCACCTGCCAGTTTTGCCAAGGTTGTATTTTAGATAGCACAAAAATTTAATGCCACATATATTGCCCAGGAATCTCAAACACATGACCAATAAATGGTCACCACACAGCCTGGCTAGTTAAACAAACCAGAGTAGGGCTAGGAATGATTCCAAGTTAGTGGTAACTTCCACTATGCTGCATAACTCCCCTGAAGAAAGAGACATTGTCTAAAGACTAAGGACTACTTCCAAAGGATGTCCCTAGTTACAAATGTCCTGTTAGTCGGGTCTTGAGAAATGCTATGCTAAACCAGAACAAGTAAAAGAAAAAGTATGTTTATATATAGTAATCTACATAAAATGAAGAAGGAAACGGATAAAGAGTAACTAGCAGGCCTAAAGAGATGGCTACGGGCTTGAGAGTACTTGTTCTTGTAGAGGACTCAGGATCGGTTCCCAGCACCCACATGGTGGCTCCCAACCATACACAACCCCAGTTCCAGAGGACCCAATGGCCTCTTTTGAGGGCACCAGGTGTGCACATGGTGTACAGACAACACACACATAAAATAACCTTTAAAAAATTATTTTTACTATTTTAAAAGTAATAGAAAAAGTACCAAGGTGGTGCACACCTTTAATCCCAGCACTCAGGAGGCAGAGGCAGGGGGATCTCTATGAGTTTAAGGATAGCCTGGTCTACAAAGTGAGTCCAGGACAGCCAGGGCTACACAGAGAAACCCTGTCTCGAAAAACCAAAGAAAGAAAAAGAAAAAGTACCAAACAACAAAAGAAATACACACATGGCCAGTAAATAAACACAAGAAGTGATGTTTAACTTCATTAGTAAAAAATTCAATAGGGATGGAGAGATGGCTCAGCACACTGGATGCTCTTCAAACAGACCCTGGTTCAAATCCCAGCACCCACATGGCAGTTCGAAACTGTCTGTAACAGCTGGGTGTGGTGGTGCACACCTTTAATCCCAGCATTCAGGAGGCAGAGGCAGGTGGACCTTTGTGAGTTCGAGGCCAGTCTGGTCCACAGAATGTGTTCCAGGATAGCCAGAGCTACAGAGAAACCCTGTCTTGAAATTTAAAAAAAAAGTTCAATGAAAGGGCAAACATAATACTTTTATCAATCAGATGTACAAAAATTATAATGGCAGAACAATGTATGGCACAGGTTATAGGGAAGAGGCTATATTCAACATTTTAAAGTACTTTAGATAAGAGTGTAAACTAGTTGATACTTTTTTTTAATGGCTATTTATGGGACTGAAGAGATGGTTCAGTGATTGAGAATATACACTGTCCAATTCCCAACCTACAGATGGCTCACAACCATCTGTAACTCCAATTCCAGAGGATTCAGCACCCTCTTCTGGCTTCTTTAGGGACTGTAGGCACATCGTACACATACATACATATGGGCAAAACAACCACATGTACAAAATAAGTAAATAATTTTTTAATGGCTTCTTATTCCAAAAGCCCTCAAATCTGCACAATTTGATCTAGAAAACCTATTCATAATTTATTCCTAAAGCATACATGTGACATACAAGTGAAATATTAGCAGAAGTAATTTATTACAACTAAAACCAAAACAATCTGAAAATAACTTACAATATTACCAACAGATGTTTCACTAAATAATGTGGCATAATCAAATGATGGACTATTCCACAGACACTAAAAATAATAAAATGACTGAAAGCACACCACAGTGGTCCTGTGTACTTGGCATCCAAAAAGCCCTGTGTTCAACAAACTGACACTGTTTCTCCCTTTCAAAAGATGAGCATGTATTGTATCTATTGACATAATAACACAACAATGATAAGCAAAAAAAAAAATTAGGAGTGGGGAAATGGTTCAGTAGGTAAAGCTCTTGTTGCAAGCACTAAGATCTGAGTGCAAATTTCCAGAACCTATATAAAGCTAGATACAATAGCACATATCTGTAATACCACATGCCTACAGGGAGAGGAGAGGCACATACAGGAGAAGCCCAAAAGTCAGCTAGCCCGGCATATACAGCAGTAAACAAAAGACTGTCTCAAACAAGATGGAAGGTAAAAACTGACAACCAAACTTTTTTTAACTGTCATACATGTGCCACTACATGAGTACTCTTAGATTCACACACACATACATAAATTAATTTTTTGAGGTAAGACCTTACTATTCAGCCCTAGCTAGCCTTGAACTCACAGGGATCCACCTGCCTGTGTTTCCCAAGGACTGGGGACTATGTTTCACCACATACAACCTAACACAAAGATGTTTTTAAGTCAGTTAAGGAAACAGTATGTATATATAACTCCTGTCAGAAAAGCACACATGCAAAAAACACAGCACAACTATGTCAGTTAGATGACCTGGTGTGCACCTATAATCCCAGAACTCAACAAATGGATTACAAATGGAGAATAGTTTGAGTTACAAAGTAATAACATCTTTAAAAAGGGAGGGTTATTTCAATCATTTAAAAATAATATAAGTACTCTATGAAATTTTATGAAAGACCTGATTTTATATTATTTTGTGTATACAGTAAGTAACTTCAAATCTGTAAATGTGTGCTGACTGGCAGACAAGAATAAATGCTAGTTGAACAGTTTATTGGCTGGTAATTAAAGCCAAGGGATATACTACTTGTATTACTGCAGGTAGTAAGAAAAGCAAAGAAGTGATAATTTAGTATGATTCAAATAGATTTTTCAGACCAGCCAGATAGCTCACTAGGTAAAAGCACTTGTCACTGGGCCTGGTTGACAGGAGTTCAATCCACAGGACAGACTGTGCAAGCATGCATGCACACAGACACACACACTAAGTAAAACATCAAACAAAACATTTTTTAACACTGAAAAAATTTAGGTCACCAATTAGCTTAATCAAATGTTGTATATACTTTAAGCATCTTGTACACATTCCTTATCACACCTGAATTATGTGGGTGGTAGAGGTGTAGGCTTGGGTGTCTTTCTCAGAGCATCCACACTGTTCTGAGACCAGGTCTCTCACCAAGGGCTCTCTGATTCAGCTAGGCTGTCTGGTGAGGCAGCCTCAATGATCCATCTGTCTCTGAAGCTGGGATTACACACATATACCTTCCACGAAGGGCATCTCTTTTACAAAGGTGCCAAGGATCAGGCCTCATTTATAGATGGCAAGAAGCACTTTGCTGATTGACCATCTCCACAACCCCTGAAACAGCTGTTTCTAATCAGAATCAGGAGAATGTGCCACTTTTCTCAAAGTAGGCTCATTCATGGAAAAGCTCTATTCTAAAGATGGGTGAAATGTTGAAAGACTGTCTTCCCAGGCTGGCTACCAAAGCCAGATCCAAAGAACTCAGGTGGAAAAAGCAGGAAACAGGTAATTCTGGACTCAAAAGAGCTTGAAAAAATATAGCAACCCATTAAATAAAGGTTAACAGTTGTTTGAGGTAATATTTTTATTATATTTTTCAGGAATCTACAGAATTCCAACAGAATAAAGAACCCTAACAGAAAGACTGAGCTGTTTTGGGCACCAGGGTCCAAGCAAAAATGAATGCTATGATAGGTCATGCACTGTGGGGAGAGAGGTACTTGCACCTCTCCACAGAGCAATACAAAATATTTGGAAAATTGATTATAAATGTGGGCTAACATTCTAGACTAGGGCTAGGGACACAGCTTGGAGGTAATGTGCTTTTAGCATGTGTGAAGCTGTGGTTTGAGTTCCTGTACTAGGAGGGGCATGGCAAATACTTGGAACGTATATATTTCTAGTTTTATGACTATAGATAATCAGGAATATATTTCCCAATTATTGTCAGTTTGGATAATAAAAAATAAGTCCTTAAAATAAATTCAGCTGAGCACATGATCTGAAGGACAACAAGAAAAAGATGAATGAAATGTTGAAAGAATGTCTTCCCAGGCTGGGCATGGTGGCAAATACCTTTAATCCCAGCACTGGAGGGAGGGGGCAGAGGCAGGTGGATCTCTGTAAGTTCAAGGCCAGCCTGGTCTACAGAGTGAGTTAGGACTGCCAGGGCTGTTACAGAGAAACCCTGTCTTAAAAAAAAAAAAAAAAAGAATGTCTTCCCAGGCTAGCTAACAAAGCCAGACTCAAAGAACTCAGGTGGAAAGAGCAGGCCGATCCCAGAAGCAACCAAGAGAAAAGTGTACCACAAGGGCTTGTCAAGAAAAAATGGCAACAAAAGACTGTATTCAGAAATACTCTTCCATCACTTTGTCCAAAGACAGGGTCTATCTCACCATTACTAGTTTACATTTAATTTTGACACCCTGTAAATACAGGCAGATCAGAAATATCTGTTAAGTTGTAATGCTGGATACAGTAGCCACAGTGTGGAAAGTTAGGATAGTCTCATCTTTCAGACACATTTTCCAAGAATGCACTGTGAAGGATTAGCAATGGGTTCCTCTAAGTCAGTCTCTCTGAAGGAAAGCATTGTCTTATTAGAAAAATATACCTATTTCAGTGTCAATTCCTCTTTCCTAAAGCCCACTCAGTATTTGGCCTGTTATTTTCCATTTCTTGTTGTGTCAGATGTCTTCCTGTATTGCTTTCCACCTTTTTGGGTTTTTTTTTTTTTTTTTGTCTGTTTGTTTTTTGGGTTTTTGTTTTGTTTTGAGACAGGGTCTCTTTCTAAACCTGGAGCTCACCAACTGGCTAGACTGGCTGACCTGCAAGCCCCAGGATCTTCCTATTTCTACTCTGGCCAACACTGGGTTACAAGCACCCACTGCCAATTAGGGCTTTTTACATGGGTGTGGGAAATCCAAACTCAGGTCTTCATTCACACACAGCAAACACTTTATCAATGAAGCCAACTTTCCAGCCCTCCATATCTCATAGTTCAAAAAAAAAAATCATCCTCACAAAACTGCCTTTTAGCTATTGCAAAAAGTTTATAAAATACATTTAATTCATAGAACCTATATTTTTACTAATCTCAGAGTAATTCTTCTCTGATCTTTTTTACTATACCAATCTAATTTTCACCTGAGGAAAGGGGTGGGGGCAGCATCCCAAATAGCTAAGGTAATCATCTGACTCCTGACCCTCCTGCTTCTACCTCTAAAGTGCTGGGATTATAGGTATGTGCCTTAGTGCCCATCACCACTCTAATTTTTAAATTTCATTTTACTATCTGCTAATTATAACAAACAATCTAACATCATTGTGCTGAGTGGTACTGCTTAAAGAAATAAGCCAAAAAGTCCTGTTAGATGCAGAATTAAAAGGAATAGCAGGTGTCACATTTCAATCAGATTTACAAACTACTAAGGTCTGAAACTAAGAGAGGCATGCAATCTTTCAAAATTAACATGTAAGTAAAACTGAAAATTCAAAGACAGACTCTGGTTGCTTGCTCGCTTTTTTGTTTTTGGTTTGTTTTGTTTTTCAGTACGGGGACTGGACTCAAGAGTATTGTAGGTGGCAGGCAAGTACTCTACCAGCTGAGCTATATCTCCAGTCCTAAAGTTGGCTAGAGCCTGGCAAAAAGGTAAATAAGATAAGTAAAAGTGGTCAGAAAACTCTGAAATTGTGTAAGGAACTAGTAAGTCCCTGTGTTTTCCCCTTAACAAGACCATATGCTTCATATGCTTTGACTAACATACTGTTTCAATGAGACATAACGAGGGGGAGACTGGACTGTGTTAAGCTCACTCCCTGCGTTACCGTCTTCAAAAGCTTCATTTACAGTGCAGAGTTGTTATTCCCAGCCTTATAAGTACCATCCCTCTCTCTCTCCTCAGAACCTTACTATATCCCTGCCCTGATCTTTCCTGAGTGAAGATAACGATGTGCAAGGAACTGCTGCCTACCACCTGTTTCCTAAGAAAAATCAATATACTAACATGCTCAGAAGGCTTTGTCTGTCTGTTTTTGGAGACAAGGTCTCTCTATATAGTCTTGGATCTTGCTATATAAACCAGGCCAGCCTCGAACTACAGACACTCCTCCAAGAGCTGGGATAAAAAGTGTTCGTGACCCACCTGATCTCATGCTCAGAAGCGTTACCTACAGAATCATTGCAGAGTTTTAGTAACAAACTAATATGAAATGCAAGCTGGGTAGACCCCCAACCCCCAGAGATCAAGCAGGAAAACAGGCATTCTTTTGTAAGCAAAAACCCCTCCTCTCTTCTTCCTAGATGATAAAGGCTTCATGCTGTATTATACAAAGAAAGAATGTGCACTTCACTATTAAATTCCTCTCAATCTTTTCTACTTTAAATATCTCAAGCATGAAACTCCCAAGAAAAATTCACCTGAAGATCCAAAACAGAAAATAAGGTTCAAAGAAATATAAGAAAAGAATGAAAGGGATGAGAAGCCCACAATCCCCTTTTCTCTCATTAATGGAACCTTGTTAGGTTTTTAAGAGATGCACATTATTACCAGATGGGAAGAAAAAATAGGAAAGATGAAGTAGAATACTAGACTTTATATATATATATATATTTTCCACCCTAATAGTTTCAAAGCATTTGGGGGCAGAGGGATCAACGATACACATTGTTTTACTAAGTATAGGGAAACATGGTAAGAGCTGCAACTGGGTCACAGTTTATCTTTGGTTTCATCCTTCCAAATATTTACACTTCTTTCCTTGGCTCCTTAACTCTGAATCTTTTTACCTTTATGCTGTGGTTTGATACAACTCAAGTAAATGTGCTGTTTCCCAGGGGTCAGGGGACATTGATTCGTTTAAAGGTAAAGACGGAATAGAAAGCATTATTGCCTTTCTTTTTGAGAAAGGGGTCCACTATGTAACCTATTCTGGCCTAGAACTTTCGGTGATTCTCCTGCTTCAGTTCCCGATTACAGGCATGAGCCATTATGCACGACTTGAGTATCCGATTAATACACAACTCGGGATTTATCTTCTTGCCTATTATGCCACCAGAATACCACCGAGGACCAAAGACAGCTGAGGAGGGAGGTAACATCCTTAAGCTCAGCTGGGTCTTTGTTTCCTTGCTCTCCTGTACCGGCTTTGCAAAGTAACCCAATTCCCATCAACAAACATTACAGATGTACTGAAGGACTTTTCTACAGTGAGATTTTGAGCTGGTGCGTCTGTTCGGCAGCCTGAGAAATTCAGAAGGGAGCTAAAAATTCTCATTTTTCATTTACACTGGGCGAAAACCCGGACATCTCGAGTCGTGGTATTTTTTCAACTTTAAGTCTCTTCTGCCTAATTAATGGCACACGCTTTTGTTCTTTCTCTACCCACAGAAGAAAGGGGGAGAGATAGGGAAAGGGAGGAGAAAAGAAACACGAAAAGCCCTCGTCTCTTCCCTTGAGGAAGCCCCAACCTCCATGAGTCCCAAGATGTAAGAAGTCTATGGGATGTTTACAGTCTTAATGTTGCCGCATCTTCAGCGCCCTCATTCCAGAGGCTACGAATTCCCCATGCAGCCGTCGCATCCCAAGGCAAATCCGCCGACCCCCGAGTCACCACCACCGGGGTTACTGGGGAGTGCGCAGCGCTGAGAGCCGCCGACTTTGCAAAGTGATGGATGGGCAGCAGGGGACAACTTTTAGGCGTTGGGTGGCAGGGGTCGGCCGGGGACTGCGGGGGAGCCGCGGCGCCGGAGCCGGGCGCACCGAACCTGCCGCCCACGCCCCCGCGGCGCGGAGCGCAGGAACCGGCTGGGGCCGGCCTGGCTCCCCGCAGGCGGCCGGCGAGGACCCGCCGCGTCCACACTCGCACAGGTTGCCCGGCGCGGGCGGGACGTACCTGCCCCGCCGCCTTCCCCGGGCATCCTCACCCGGTGCGGCCGCGACCCCGAACTCCGCGCCGCCCACTCCGACCCCGCTCGGGCCCGGCCGCCGTTCCGCGCCCGCCTCAGCAGCGCCGGCCTCGGGCTTTTGTTCGGCCGCGACGCGAGCAGCGAGCGCCGCCTGACGAGGGGCGGCCGGGCTCGGGCGGGCGCCTCGGCGCTCGTCCACACGCTCCGCTCGTCTCCCGCCCTGCCGGCCTCGGGAGAAGCGTCCACCGCAGGACTCACCTCCCCGCCGGCCTCCTGGCGCTCCGGGGCTGCACCGCTGGCCCCGCAGGCGGCCGCGCGTCCCTCAGGTCCCCCGGGCGGCCAAGGACCGCCGGCGCGCCGAGCCTTCGCGAGCGTCGGGGCGCGCGGCCCTGGGAGGAAGGTGCGCGCGCACGTGCCGCGCATGCGCGCCGCGCCCAGTCTCCCAGCCTGATCCCGGCTGTGCGGAGCTGACCAGCGCTTCGTTTTTCTCAGCTTGGCGTCCTAGGTGACGGTGACGCCTTGAGCTGCAGCGCGTCGGCATAGTGGTTCCCAGCGCCTGAGGCGTTCATCTGAAATGTGCCCGGCTTTGCATCCTTATAAAGCCCTCCCGAGCCAAGCTCTCAGCGCGGGTCCACCAACACCTGCTCTGTGAGAGCTAGTGTGCCAGCCTCAGGACCTCGGGGACCGGTCAGGGAGCGGGTCACTCGCGGCGGAGCGTAGTAAACGCGCACAGGTAGCAAGGGACACCCGGCCCTGTTGCAACGCTGCACTCTGAGCTGCGACCCAGGTGCACGCTTTGCATCCTCTCCACCGAGACCTTACTATAAACAGCTGGAGCTTGTACTTGCTGGCGTCAAGCCTCATCTTCTGCTCTTTAGAGACGCCCCCCCCCCCCTTGCTACATGCACGACTTGTGAGCTGAAAGATTCTTTAGAGGTCATCTAAACACAATTTTATTTTTCCCGGAAGGGGAAAATGCTCAGAAAGGTTGGATGTCTTTCTTAAAGCCACACAGCGTTTTAATGGAAGAGTCTGGATTCAATCAATCGTGATTGCTTTTCTCTTTGCTACAGGGTTTTACCTATCTTTCTCTTTGTCTATCTTCAACTTAGAGTTCGTGGCACCATTTGGTTTTCTTGGTAGCTCACGGGACTTAACATTGGTCCTGTCGCAAGTGAGTGTACTTAACACTGCCGACCTCTATGTTTATAAATGGTTAAGGTGCTAGCATGGGCTGGGGATCTGTTTCTGTTGGTAAAGCACTTCCTGTACAAGCAGAAGAACCTGAGTTACACCCTGAAACCCACAAAAAGTCAGTCCTGAGAGAAGGCACTTCTAATCCCAGTGCTGGGGAGATGGAGACAGGATGACTCCTGGGGCTAGCTGGTCACTCAGCCTAGCCCAATCGGCAAGTCCCCAGGCCAGTGAGAGATTTGTCTCGAAAAACAAGGTGAAGGTCAACCGATGAACACACCTGTGGTTGAACTCTGGCCTATAGGGACACACACACACACAGATACATATAATAATTTATAAAAGGTTCTCAAATAATGTAGTAAATACTGAAAAGTCTTGTGCTCGGATCAGTCTCACACCAGAAGGTGGCCTTGGTAGACCAGCATGATAAATTAAATCTGAAACAATTTCTACTTTCCTTATTGACTCTTTTGCAGCAACATTTTTATGACAGTAATATTGATTCTTAGGGACCTTCTATGCAATTCGGTGTGTCCTATTGGTGTCTCTTGATGAGACTGAGTACAGAGGCAGGTGGTATACAGGGAAACATTGTGATAGCTTTACGTATTGCTGGGTCCCAGTAGTGAAAGTATGGGCAGTGTGCTTTCCAGGAGCCTTCTGATTCAGTGTACACATCATGCAGTAAAGACAGACACAGGCCAAGCCACTGCTCATGTCAGGAGATGGGAATGACACACACACAATTACAAATATATCAACATGATCAGGCCCCATAAATACTTAGCAGAAAAGGAAGCTACAATATATGTAAGTGGTGGTGATCTTTAAAAACTAGCAAGAATAAATCACTTATAAGAGTGGACATATGGGATGGAGAGATGGCTCAGTGGTTAACAGCAATGGTTGCTCTTCCAAAGGACCCTGGTTCAAATCACAGTACCCACATGGCAGTTCACAGCTGTCTGTAATGGACAGACATAGTGGTGCAGGCCTTTAATCCCAGCACTCAGGAGGCAGAGGCAGGGGGATCTCTCTGAGTTCAAGGCTAGCCTGGTCTACAAAGTGATTCCAGGACAGCCAGAGATACACAGAGAAACCCTGTCTCCAAAAATCAAAAACAAACAAGCAAACAAACAAAAAAATAGTCACCATATATCTAATGAAACTATCAAAAAAGAACAAGGCTGCAAGGCTGCACACAAATGACTTTCTAGACATAGAGAAGACAATAGGATCTGTGTGCAGAAAGAGCTACTACATGTATGGAAAACACACAGGGCAAACAAACAAACAGTTGAAATATCTTTGTGGATATACAGGTATTTGTTTGTTATGGAAGTCTCTAAACTTTTCTTTATGTGTGATATGTTCTACACAGAAGTAATGTCAGCCGGGTGTGGTGGCGCACACCTTTAGTCCCAGCACTTGAGAGGCAGAGGCAGGCGGATCTCTGAGTTCGAGGCCAGCCTGGTCTACAAAGTGAGTCCAGGACAGCCAGACCTGTTATACAGAGAAACCCTGTCTCCAAAAACCAAAAAAAAAAAAAGAAGAAGAAGTAATGTCAAAGTATCACAGACACTGGGTTATGTGTGCATGCTCCCTAGGAACACAGTGGGAACGGGGTGACTCAGAAGGAACACAGTGGGAACGAGGTGACTCATTCCCCTTTGGGGGAACAGTCAGTTGGAGGAGCTGTAGGGCATGAGGAGACCCAGAAGGTACTGTTAGGAGGGGAGACTGAAGGATCACTTTGAGGAATAAAAACATTCAAATCCCAAGGGGATAATGCCAGATGCTTTCTGTATCCCATCTCCCTTTCCTTCCATGTTGTAACCACTAATAGAAAGCTTTTAACAAGCGGGAACTTCACAGAGAGACTCAGCCACCTAGGCATTGTTAAAACTGGTCCCTTTCTGGATGAACCCGTTTTTTGAAACCATAAATGTTAACTGGTAATGCATGGTAATTTAGTATGACATCTCTACCTGCCTCCCCCAGGCCACCCCCTCGCGTCCCCAAAGGCTTTGTTTATTCATTTACATACAAGCTGGTCATTTGGAAAATCCACTAGGTTGGACATCCAGACAACCTAAATTCTAATTTCAGCTTGGCCACTTACTGATCCATTGTTAACTTAGAAAAACACCAACCTCCATGAGACCCACTTTCCCCTTTTCATTTAAATTGGACATATGCAAATGCTGCCTGTTTAAAAATTATGAAACATAAGGCAGGCATGATGGCTGAGTGGGTAAAAGCATTTGCTGCCAAGCCTTGTCACCTGAGTTTGAACCCTGGACCTCCATGATTCAGAGAATTGACTCCTGAAAGTTGTTTTCTGATCTCTACACATGGCTCACACAAGCCAGCATCTTGACATAGACACACACACAAATAAATGTCAATTTAAAGCTGCACTATTAAAAATAAAAAAATAATGAAACTGTTAATATTTGTAGGACTGCTTAAGTTGGAGGAGAGGTCACTGTTTTAGCAAGCAAAACATTATGGAAAGTTATTCTTTTTGTTTTTGTTTTAGATTCTGGAGTTAAGCTTTAGTTAGCTGGTGCTCATCAAATTTGCTTTGCACTGTAGATGCAGGCATGGAATTTCGAACTTCCTGGAATTCTCTAGAACTTGCTATCACAGCTACCAGATTCCTGGGCTTTACGTTGGTTATTTGCACACTACACTGTTCAATTTTTCTCATTAGATTACTCGCGTGTTTTAGACAGGGATTTGTAGCCCAGGCTAGTCTCCAACTCCCTACGTAACCAAACCTGTCCTAGGACCCAAGGCAGTCCGAGGACCCGATACTCTTGCCTCCACCTCCAGAATGCTAGGATTACAGCCACCACACTCGGCTTCATATTTCTTTCTTCTTTCTTTTTTTAATCCTTGTATTCTGTGGTTCCCACTACAAGGTGGGTGCACAGTACGCGTAACTAATTAGATGTGACTAGATTTTAAAACCTAACTTCAGAGTTATTCAGAGTTATTCTTACAACGGCGTGCCATCTGCTGGTTCTCTGGGGTATCTGTCACTCAGCTTGGGGCAGTTCCCCCATGACCTCTTTTTTCCTCTGCAGGTGCTCAACCCCCACCCCCACCCCCATCTAACCCGTTGCAAATTTTTATTTCCTCAAACCTCTCCCACTGTCTGGGCAGTCTTAAAAACCTGGCACGATGGAGTTTGTTTTTCGTTGCTCCCGAGTGGCCAGAGTAACATAACTGGGCATGCTCGGTAGGAAAGGGCTGTTTGGGAACAGGTCTAGAAGGAAGATTTTTCAAGGCTACTGGCTTCAGGATTGGATAAAGCTTCCTCCCAGCATTCTATCAAGATATTACAGCCCCTCCCACTCACCTGACCCGCACACTTTCTCTTTATATCTCGGTGCCCAATTTTGGAGCCAGCCCTCCTTGGATGCCCCGGCCAATCAAAAAACCACACATTGTTGCCTGAGAGATCCCGGATGCCAGCGACAGGATTTATAGATGGTGATTGGACTGCTGGAAGCCGTGAGGTGGGGGCTGGAAGGAGTCAAAGAAAGCTGTCCTAGCGCAACGATGGCAACCCCAGAGCCAGAGGCTTGAAAGGAGGCCATCTGCTGAGGTGAGAACAGTGGGTAGGGCAGGAAAAAGATGGAGATTCTGAGAGAGCTCTTTAGTTGTCCAAAAGCTTGCCGGGGCTCCTGGGGATTGCAATCCTCTGCAGTATCAGTGGTTGCTTCACACCTATGAAATTAACAACTAACAGTTATGTGCAGGTCAAGCATTAGCTTTAAAAAAAATGCAATGCATTACAGTGCTTATTTAGTTTTTAACTGCTCGAATATAAGGTGAATTCGTATTTAAATCTACCCGTCCTCTATTTCTGATACTGTGTGAGATGTCCCCTTGTCTGATATTACAGTGTACTGTGGGTGAATTGTGTGTTAGCAAGAAACTCAATCTTAGTCTTCGTTGCAACCTCCAAATAAAACGCTGACAACCCCGAGTGTCTCATTTGTGCCGGGTTCATCACGTTTCTGAGTTTCATCGTGCAATCCCACAAGGTTTAATTCTCAAACTGCCCCTCCCCTGCTCCACCAGGGTATTTTTTCCTTCCATTGAGTAACAAATATTTATTGAGCATCTATTATGTATGGTCGTGATTGGAATTGAGATAAGCAGTGTCAGAGGAACACACGAGCCCAAAAGCATTGCGGTTACATGCTACTGTCCTTACAGTGCTGACCTGGACAGAGCACAGGAAGAGGCAGAACCAAGCTGAAGTGGTTACAGTGAGTTGACCCAGACCTCGTGTTGAGGAATTGCAATTCCACAGTCATTAGTGAGATGCAAAGGCTTTTGAGTTGAAACTGACCTTACTGACTAGTCGTTTAAAAACAGACAAAACAATTGGGTGCAGGAGAACAGGCACTGGGAGGAAGAGACTGATGGATCTTTGTTAGTTTAAGGCCAGCCTAGGCTACATAGCAAGTTCCAGACCAACCAGGGTTATGAAGAAAGGACTCTGTCTCAAAACAAAAACAAAACCAAGACAAACCGAAAGAAATCTTAGGGCTGTGGATATTGTTCCATTGTTAACGCTCGTCTAGCACTCATGAGGGCCAAATCCAGCACTGCGTTCGTCAGATGTGTGGTGGACACCTGTAATCCAGAACGTGAGAGGTGCAGGCAAAAGGATCAGGAGTTTAAGGTCATCCTTGGCTACATAAGCAGGTTTAAGGCCTGCCTGGAATAAATCCTTAGTAAAATTATTGTATAATGGTGATGGTGTGAACAATGGCTCAGATTTCGAAGGCCAGACCACAAGTGTGAGACCGCTGGGACCCCTGCCTGACTGTTGAACATGAGCCTGGAGCCATATGTAGGAGAGGAGGGCCCTGGGCCTTCTTTCTACAGTTTTATCCCAAGGAACGAGAAATATAATGACAGGCAGTCATTGAGAGGAAAAGAAGTCAGACAAGAGCACCAGCAACTTGCATCTGTGGAAAAGGGTGAGACAGTCTGCTTTGTCTTGGAAGACAGGGTGCAATTGTTTCCTGTGTGTGTTGTGTGTGAAAACATCTGTGTTTTGAATAGTTGCTAGCGGTCTATTCTGTGACCTTGTGCATGTACACAAACTACGTACACTGTTCATCTTCTGGGATGGAGGAAGGAAGGAAAAATCGAAAAAGGCCTAACACAAAAGGCAGGCAAGACACCCCCACTGGCAAGCTTCTGCACAATTGTCACCAAGTGCTGTGCCTCCTGGAAACCACAGCTGCTTTGAAAAAAGCCTACTCAGAGTCCTTTTCAGACCTGGGGAACCAGGAGGAAGAAAACAGCATGTGCAGACCCTTAGGGTATCTTTGAGAAAAGCTACTTTATCTTCATTCAGAAATGGCACCTAAGCCGGGCAGTGGTGGCGCACGCCTTTAATCCCAGCACTTGGGAGGCAGAGGCAGGTGGATCTTTGCAAGTTCGAGGCCAGCCTGGTCTACAAAGTGAGTCCAGGACAGCCAGGGCTACACAGAGAAACCCTGTCTCGAAAAACCAAAAAAAAAAAAAAAGAAATGGCACCTAGAATACATCAAATGGCTTTCCACATACACTGGGAAGCAAGGGAGCTTCCCAGCTTAGTGCAGAGATTTTTTAACTTGGGGGAAGCAGAATTTTAGATTCCTGTGTATTTTCCTAGGAAGAGATTCATGGCTTTTATCCCAAAGGCTTTACAACTCTCAAAGATTTTTAAAATAGCTACTGTCTTAAAATAAAGTGGGGTGGGCTGGGCATGATGACAAACTCCAGTAATCCCCTCACTGGGAAAATTGAGGGCAGCCTGGACTGCATAGTGAGTCCCTGTATCAAATATAAAACAATACGCAGTATACGATTTTTACCTGGACAGATGTGCACTTGGTGGCAGTGCTTTGTATCTGCAGCTTGCCTACTCACCTGTGTCTATATCTCTGGCTGCTAGTTAATGATGCTGCAATGAAACCATTTCCTATGCCTTTTGTAACCTAGCTTAAAAAAAATGTAGTAACTTAGATAATTAGATGTTAGGAGTTGAGAAGAGCCCAAAGGCTGATCTGAGCCCCTTCATACCAGAGCTATGGGGACAGGAAGAAACCGAGGGAAGGTGTTGATTGTTGAACATTCGCCAGCGTCGTTCATTTGTAGAGTCATTTGTGGACTCGTCTCAGCCACGGTTCTACTTGTGTGTGCAAATCCATCTTCAGAGAGGAGGGAGGGCAGAAACACTGAGGGCAGGTATGAAGCTACTGTCAGTTACAAAATACTCCATCATGGCTCCCAAAGGACAGGTTTTGAGCACTCTGTAACTGATACGTTTTAAGAAAGACTGAGGGGGCTGCTAGTTACTCAGGCCACCTCTCCTTCAGCCACCTTGTCGAGACTTTTTCTCTCATCTCCCAAGCATCATTTCGGAGGTACACATACATAGGATTAAAACAAACAAACAAACTGCACAAAGTGGGGCTGGAGAGATGGCTCAGAAGTTAGGGTGCTTGTTGTTCTTGTACAGGACCCAGGTTCAAGTCCCAGCATCCACATGATGGTTCATAACCATCCATGACTCCAATTCCAGAGGATCTGATGCCCTGTTCTGACCTCCTCAGGCACCAAACATGCATGTGGTGCACATGCATGCATACACACATACATACATACATGCAGGCAAAACACTCATCCACACAAAATTAAAATAAATAAATCTGAGGAAATATTATAAAAAGAAATAGAAGAACTAGTGTTTAAGAAAAAACTATGCAAGATTTTTAAAAAGTTGCAAACTAGAAACAACGTCTAGCTAACAAATGCAGAACAGGTAAAGGGCATGTAGCCCCTGGGGGACTGAAGCACAGGGACAACACTGCAGTCTGCTCTGGTGACTGTGTTACCCTCAATGACCACCTCATGTAGAAAAGGATAAGCCAAGCCGGGCGTGGTGGCGCACACCTTTAATCCCAGCACTTGGGAGGCAGAGGCAGGGGGATCACTGTGATTTCGAGGCCAGCCTGGTCTACAAAGCAAGTCCAGGACAGCCAGAGCTGTTACACAGAGAAACCCTGTCTCGAAAAACCAAAAAAAAAAAGAAAAAGAAAAGAAAAGAATAAGCCACGTTCAGTCCGTCTGTAACTTGATCCAATCACCTACCACCTGTTGTCAAGAGAGGGACTACTGATGCCCCCAAATGAAGACAGAAACCAACAACTGGACACCTCTAAAATCAGCCAACCAACCAGCAGACTCCAATTCTTTTTCCAGCATGAAAAAGAATTCCTAATGGAAGTTAAGCTACCTAAGTTAAAAGTAGGCAGACTGTGTGCCAGATAACCGAAACCGGCAGATCTCTCTCCAGTAAACACATCTGTGCATCTCCAAAGCCATGGCCTTCACCAATTCATGTCTGCTCTGTGAGTGTGTCTTAGGATGAAATTCTTTTACACTAAGACCAGAGGAGAGTTAATGAGACAAGGACAGCAATTAGGTGTTTGTTTTGAGACAGGATCTTACTGTGTAGCCATGGCTGTCCTGGAAATCTCTATGAAGATCAATATGCCCTTAAAATCAAAAAGATTCACCTACCTCTTTCTCCCAAATGTTGGGGTGAAGGGTGTTATGTTACACTGTGACTATAAATTTAAAGCACTCTCTTTCTGGCCAGTAAACTATGTTCTAAGCTAAGACTGACCCTGAGTTTCCCCCATGACCCATTGGTCTGATTCCTGTTCCACTCACTATTTGTGAGATCTTGGGCAGGGTGTGTTATATGGGTGAACTTCACCCCCTCCCCGCAATGGTCTAAGGAACTAAACTACAACCTCCCCACCAGCGCACTGTAAACTTGTACTGAACATACATATAAAGTCTTTGACATAAACAAGGCTCTCAATAAATATTCTACCTACCCATACCTTCTCTCAACATACAAGAAAATACTAACTTTATTTGGTTCTCAGAAGATTCAATGATTCGTTTCTCCTGACAGGTGTAGTCTTTCTCATGGAAAAATACCAAGTCATTTCATGATGGCATTTGCACCTCCAAAAAGCATCAATGGCTCAAAAATGCAGACAAAGATGAGCACCTGGACACCGCTAAACCATCAGCTTCTGAACGATCAGGTGAGTGGTCAGAGGTACTCTCTCATTTGGGTCCATAAGGGGAGAAAAAGTAAAATTCTGATAATCAGAATATGAACAGGAATTGTTTAAGATGGCATGATCTATGAACAAAAGACAAAACAAGAGGTTTCTTTAAACAACAACAACTGCCAGGCATGGTGGAGCACACCTTTAATCCCAGCACTCAGGAGGCAGAGGCAGGTGGATCTCTGTGAGTTCAAGGCCAGCCTGGTCTACAAAGTGAGTCCAGGACAGCCAGGGCTACACAGAGAAACCCTGTCTCAAAAAACCAAAAAACAACAACAACAAAAAACCCCAACAACTTTATGTCTTTACTATGTGGACAAGATTAATAATAGATCATAGTTCTGCCCAAGGGAAAAAGTTGTTGATCTTTCCTATGTTGTTTATCCTAGGTGTCTTCTTTTTCCTATCACTGGTTCTCCTTGGAGCCAACAATATTTGGATAGGGGAGGAACATGTGTAGGAGGGATTCTCCCAAAAGTAATCCCCAAGCTTCTGGGTGAAGTTGAGGTTTCTTAGCAAATACATTTCAGCCAGGTATCATGGTACTGATATTCTCCTAAAAAGTCTACTCCCCAGCTGAATTCTGGGGAGACACAGTAAAATACAGACGATAAAGAATTGTAGCAAGTGGCTGAGGTGTGAGAATGGCAGACCTCCACGGTATTGTATTCCTGCTTCTCCAAGTTGCAGAACTGTATGATCAGTCCTGAACATCAGGACCATACCTACTTGGCAATGAAACACTATCAGTTTCACTGTGCAAAACTGACCTGACTACCTTCCCTCACCACACCAGTCCGTCCTCCGGGTGCAAAGCCCCACTTTATACCATCACAGGGCCAGAAACTCTCCCTTTTCCCTGTCAGGTATGGGATTTGATTTATAGGCTAATAAGTCAGCCCATTGCTGGCGGAACAAAAGACAGTGCTGCTTCATCACAGTAAAGGACACCAGGATCTGGGCAGGGACCGAGAACTTCCATGCACAGCAGAGCATTCTGCATTGAGGCTAAACACTGGCTCTCCAGGTCAACCTCCATCAGCTGAGTGATGCAGGTCACTTAGATGAATCCAAGCACACAGTGTGTTTCCTGGCAGCTGAAGACCAATGAGCACAGGGAGTCTACAACTTCACAGTAAGCTGGAAGTGTACCCTCCTCCTCCCTCTATGGTGCCTTCCTGCAGTGCAGCTTGGGGAAAACAGGTCCAAGTTAAGAGTGCTCAAGGTCTTGACTTCTCAGTGTGCCCTTCTCTAAGATGGAGAAGCTTGTGGAGGAATACCTATCTACATGCCCTCGTCTCCATGTCCCTCGTGTTCTCTGGGTCTGTGAGTCTTCTCTCTAGATCTGGTTGACCCAGCTCCATGTTCTCAGTTCACAGCCTCCCCACCACTGATTGCCAGGTACAGTACAGTAACTGCCTGGCTCTTGTCACTGCCTCTAACCCGTTGGCTTATCCTCCGGAAAGCTCTTTCTGAAATACCAATCCTGTTAGGTGAGGCTGAAAATGGGACCTACTCCAAAAGGCAAATTCCAACCCCCCACGCATACATATCCTTGAGGTCCCTTCAAGCCCTGACCCCTAGCCAACCCCTCAGCTCCCACCCCTGCTGCTACTCCCTGGCACTTGAGGCCAGCCAGATGAAGATCACAGTGCCACAGCTCCTGCCCCTGTCACCTGTGAGTCAGCTTCGGTGTCCCCTCTGTAGCACCTCCACCACTTTCTTTCTCCTTTTCACCCTCACTGCAGTTTCTGGCTTTCCCATTCAACTTTAGCCCATTAAGACTGGTATGTTCCCCTTCTCCCACTCTCGAAGAATACACAAGTCTGGGTGTGGCTTTCAGAACACAAGTCCAGTCATCTCACTGTTCTTGAGAGAGAGAGAGAGATTGGAATCCTGAGAAATAAAATGAGAAGAAGCTATAAAGAAAAAAGATATGGCCGGGCGGTGGTGGCGCACGCCTTTAATCCCAGCACTTGGGAGGCAGAGGCAGGAGGATCTTTATGAGTTCGAGGCCAGCCTGGTCTACAAAGCGAGTCCAGGACAGCCAACAATACACAGAGAAACTCTGTCTCGAAAAACCAAAAAAAAAAAAAAAAAAAAAAGATATGGAAATGACACAAGAGGGGAGAGATGGAAGAAAGGAGGCCTCAGGAACAAAAGGACAGGCAGAGGCAGATGGAGCCTGGCCTCACAGTGACAAATGAACGTATGGAAATCTTTTTCTTTCAGCACAATAATTATTTATTGAGCACCTGTTGTGACACTCGTAGCTCTCCAACAGTTTATATAACAGCTTATTCCTCCAACGTCCGTGTCAAATTTGGAAATCTGTTTTCTCATTGAATTGTGAAGGTTTTTGCACATGTGTGAAAAAGTGACTTGAGTTGAAATACAAAGTTGTTGAATGTCTTGATTTTAAGAAAATTTCCTAGAAATGTCTTGATCAATTTTGGCCATTGTGAAGGGGAAAAAGGTATCTTAAACTAGGCATGGTGGCACATGTCTTTAATCCTAAATCTCAGAGGCAGAGGCAGGAGGACGTCTATGAGTTCAAGGACAACCTGGTGTACATAGTGAGTTCCAGGCCAGCCAGGGCTGCATAACAAGACTCTTTTGTCTCCTTTTTTTTTTTTTTTTTTTTTTTGAGACAGGGTTTCCCTGTATAACAGCCCTGGCAGCTGTCCTGGAACTCTTTTTGTACAGCAGACTGGCCTCAAACTCACAGAGATCCACCTGCTTCTGCCTCCTGAGTGCTGAGATTAAAGGTGTGGGCCACGACGCCTGACTTCTTTTTTTTTTGTTTTTTGAGACAGAGTTTCTCTGTGTAACAGAGCCTGGCTGTCCTGGACTCGCTTTGTAGACCAGGCTGGCCTTGAACTAACAGAGATCCACCTGCCTCTGCCTCCTAAGTGCTGGGATTAAAGGCATGTGCCACCACGCCCTGCTTTTTTTTTTTTTTACATTGGTGGCTGGAGAGATGGCTCCACAGTTAAAAGCACATATATTATTCTTACAGAAAATCATAGTTCAATTCCTAGCACCCACATGGGGTGGCTCACAACTTCCTGTACCTCCAACTCCAGGGAGATCTGATGATGCCTTTGGCTTCTTGGGGCACTAACACCACACACAAACATAATTAAATAGTGCACATACTCACACAAAAACATAATTAAAATAAAACAATCAATCTTTTTAAAAGTACCTTAATAGTACCCAAAGTACCCCAGTGATTATTGTAGGTGGAGTGATAAAGGAAAGTCCTTTATCAATTATTGGTGTTATTTGGCACTATTGGGGATTGAACACAGGGCCTTGCACACGTGAACCAAGCGTTTTCCCACTGATGTCCATCCCCAGCCTTGAGAAAGAGATTTTGAGGTGAGCATATAGGCATTAACACTAAGGAAAGGGAGAAAGATGTGCTAGCTATTCTCAGTTGACTCCATCCGGAGCTAACTAAAACGCAAGTGGCTGGGAACACCTGTGAGAGATTTTTTTCTAAATTAAGTCCCTTGAAGCAGAAGATGCACCTCTAATCTAGGCTGTGCCTGCCGGTGGCAGTCAGAGTAGCATAAGGGACACTGAAGAAGGAAGCTTGTTCTCTGCCTGCTTACACGGTGGGAAGTCTGTTCCTTCACTGGCATTAGAGCCTACTTCTTCAAGATTCTGGCATATACTAAAGAGCAGCTGGGACCTCCAGCCTCACAGACTGAATAACTACTGGATTCTAGGACCTTCCTTTGATAGATAGACATTGTTGGAGTAGCTGGACCACAGCCTGTAAGCCATTCTAATAAATACCATATACACATGTTTTATATATATATATGTATATTCTAATAAATACCATATATATATAATACATATGTAAGTTTTGTTTCTCTAGAGAACTGACTAATACAAAAGGGAAGGGTGTAGGTTTGGGGCCAAGGATGAAGGTGACCTGCGATGCAATCTCCATGTCCTCTCCACTGGCCCCATAGAGCACCAGCTGTTATGATTTCTCAGAGTCATCTCACAACTCAGCAAGGAGGCCCAGCCTTTATAGTTGACACTACCCTTCAGTGACCAGCTGCTCATGACCTTGGCCAAGGCAGTTCCTTTGAACTCCTGGCTGTCACCCAGCTGCCTCCTCCTAATGGATACTAAATAAATGTCCCAGTTCTAGAAAGGATCAATATAACATAGCAAACGTGGCATGGCCTTATCTTTGTTTTTAGTGGTCTTTGTCACATTCAATGATAATGATTTTTTACAGAAAATACTCATCATTCATAACTCTAATATTCAAAAGCATCATTTAGTTAGCTTGTTTCAAATGAATTATTTTTAAAAGTATATATGCCATTGTGAATTCCTTTTTAAAAAATATTTATTTTTAATGTATGAGAGAGAGAGAGAAACAGAGAAAGAGATACAGAGATTATAAGTGCTCATGAAGGCCAGAAGAGGTCACCAGATTCCCTGGAGCTGGAGTTACAGACAATTGTGCCCCAACCTAATTGGGTTCTGGGAACTGAACCCAGGTTCCCCACAAGAACAGCACATGATCTTAACTGTTGTGCCATCTTTCTAGCACCTGTCCCCCTTTTTGGGGTTAGAGTATCATGTAGGCTTAACTGGCCTTGAACTCATTATATAGCCACAAATAACCCTGCACTTCTAATTCTCCTGAATTTACCTTCCTAGTCCAAGAGTTATAGGCATGTGGCTCTAAACCCCATCTATAAGGAGCTGGAGGCTGAACCCAGGGCATTGCCCATGCTAAGTAAGCAGTTCGACAACTGAACTGCATCTCCAGCCCTCCATATTGTTTTTAAAACTTTTGTCTTTCTTCTTGTGTAGTAGAATGTGATGCACGTAATAACCAACTCAGCCTAAAATAAGAGACTCAGGGTTTTTAACTTTACAGCAGGTTTTCAGCAGAGAGACTGAATTCAAATTTAGATAACTTTAAAATAAAAGCATCATCAAGGTAGCCAAATGCAGCAGATTAGAGAGTAATTTGGGCACTGAGGATTCCTAGGGGAGAATGTTGTAAGAGTACCTGTGTTGCCAGCCAGTGTTGCAATTAGAAGGATCTCGTTCCCCCACACGCAAAGTTAACCATGGACAGGGATGGGCAGGATAATTGCCTTGACTCTAACCATCATTTCTCTCATATATGCATCCCAAAACATCATGTTGCACACCTTAAATATATATAATTTAAGAACATGAGAAATGCACATCCCCATTTTTTTGGTGCAC
Organism: Lophiomys imhausi; assembly: GCA_907164525.1. Classification (NCBI taxonomy): domain Eukaryota; kingdom Metazoa; phylum Chordata; class Mammalia; order Rodentia; family Muridae; genus Lophiomys; species Lophiomys imhausi. The sequence continues at coordinate 5,366,105 of CAJQZJ010032201.1, read as the reverse complement.
GATTCACACATGCACCACAGTGCCTGTGAAGAGGGGGTTCTGGGAGACAGCACCTTGTTGCCATCCATCAATCATGATTTAGGATTTCCAAAATAGCTCCCTCCTCCACTGTAATGATGTCACACGAGGAAATATGTAATTGCAGTGTCAACAGACTAAAATAACAACCAAGGGATTTTGACTTAACAGCAGGCTGTGGGTAAACTGTGATATAAACAGACTGCAGCCGTCTGTGAGAGAAGAGCCATTTTAATATTGCCATTTCAAAGAGATATTCTGTTTTTCAGTTTCTTAAAAAACAAAGACCCTGATTGCACATCTTTGGATGAAAATTCACTCTAATTCAGGGAATATAAGAGTACAAATCCAACTGAGGACAACAAAATTATTTTTCCCAGATATATATATTTGTCAAGGGCAGACTCAACCAGATTGGAGTCCTCTTGACTTTGAGTCAGGATGTGTCAAACAGGAGAGACTGTGATATTTGTTCGTCATTCCCTCTCTCCTCCTCTCTTCGGTGGTCAGTTTCTTCTGGGTGAATGCCTGGGCTTGCTCTGAGTCTGAACAGATGTTGGTTTTTCCTTTTCTTTTCAGTGCTTGGGCTCAAACCCAGGGCCTCACAGATGCTTACCAAACACACTCTCACTGAGCTGTCCCTCTTTTTACTTTTTAAGACACGGTTTTACAAAGTTTCCCAAGCTGACCTGAACTCACTCTGTAGCCTAGGCTGGTCTTGAACTTGTGATCCTCCTGCCTCAGCCTCCTGAGTAGCTGGAATGACAAGCCTGCACCACCAGGCCTGGCTTAGTAGTCAGACATTGTGTTTACTTTTTAGCCTGCTGTGTGGCAGAACCCACATCCCACCTCATTTGTTTTCTGACACCTTCCATGGACTATCTTCTCCCTTCACATCAGTGTCCCTTTGTTACTATGAGCCACACCCCTGGGGAACACAATGATGGTGCAGCCCAACCTCCTTTTGAAAACTTAGTTATGACGTCAAGACCCAGTCTTCCTCTCACTGCCAGGTAGAGTACTGGCAGAGGTTCCTTAAGAATCTAGGACTAGCCGGGCGGTCGTGGCGCACGCCTTTAATCCCAGCACTTGGGAGGCAGAGGCAGGCGGATCTTTGTGAGTTCGAGGCCAGCCTGGTCTACAAAGTGAGTCCAGGACAGCCAGAGATATTCAGAGAAACCCTGTCTCGAAAAACCAAAAAAAAAAAAAAAAAAGAATCTAGGACTAAGCCGGGCAGTGGTGGCGCACGCCTTTAATCCCAGCACTTGGGAGGCAGAGGCAGGCGGATCTTTGCGAGTTCGAGGCCAGCCTGGCCTACAAATTGAGTCCAGGACAGCCAGGGCTACACAGAGAAACCCTGTCTCGAAAAAAAAAAAAAAAAAGAATCTAGGACTGCAGGGTTGGTGGCTTTTGCCTATACTCCTAGCACCCATGGAGCTGAGGCAGGAGAAGTATCAGTTCCAGGCCATCTGGGCTACACAGTAAGTTCCAGGCTGTTGGGATGGAGGAGACCACAATTATAGTGAAAAGGCCAAGGGCAAGGTGGCACACGGCTTTAACTCCAGAACATGGGAGGCAGAGGCAAGTGGATCTCTGTGAGTTTGAGGTCATCCTGGTCTACATAGTGAGTTTCAGGTTAGCCAGGGCTACATAGAGAGATCCTGTTTCAAAAAAAAAAAGCAAAACCAGATATTCTTCAGCCCCTGTGGAACCTGAGTAGAGCAGAAAGTGGGGGGGGGGGGGGTCGGGGTGTCAGATTGCATCAGGGTAGGGGGCGGGGGCGTGGCTTGGGGGAAGGCATTGGTAGAGGAGAAAGAGCTCCAGGAACATTTGAATCCAGATTTAGTTTTGTCTACATTCTCTTCTATTTGCACATGTAATCCTGAGTATGGATCCTAGCACCCCAGTGGCAGTGAGTGGGGTGGGAGGAGGAGAGAGTCCTTTTTTTTTCTTCTTTAAAATGCAAAAAGTATCTACATGTGACATATCAGGTTCCTTGAACAGGAGGGTGAGGACTTCTCGTGGCACTTGTTGAAGCCACTAACTATTTCAGCCTCCACTTCGATATGCCTTGGGCAACCAGAGTGTGAGCAACTGAGAAAGAGAGGAAAAGATGACCTGCTGGCGGCATGAAGCCAGCCTCTCACCCTCCACAGTCAGGAAGGAGCAAGGTCTGCACTGTCTCTCTTAGCTGACCGTGCATCCATCCCATTGGAAAGCCGGCAGAGGGAATCCGTGTTGGCACCGGAGAGACAGTCAGTCACATATGTTCATTATTCTCTCCTCCTCTCTTCGTAACTACTCCTCTGCCAAATGTACCCACGTAGGTCTTCTCCTCTTCACTTGCCCAAATCCACATATGCTCTGGGGCTCAGGGAAATATCAACATATACGTTCACTCACACTATACTAAAACACCCAGAGGACCATCAGCTCTTACAGTCACATTCATTGGGTTCCACTGTCTCATGAACTCGTGAAGTGTTGTACTAGTGCTCTGCTCGAATGTGTCAAATGAGTAGAACATGGTTTCTGACCAAAATAGTATATAAGAACAAACCTATGCAGATATAAAGTTGCAAGCCCAGGGGTACATGTAGAGAAATTACTGATTTTTATAATTAGTAAGTCCATGTATATCAGAATACACTGAAGGACAAATGCAGGGCTGGAGAGATTGCTTGGTCAGTAAAGTGCTCACTCGGCAAGCATGAGGACCTATGTTCAACATCCAGTCCCTGCAAAAAAAGCTGGATACGACAGGCGTGGTGGTACACACCTTTAATCCCAGCACTCAGGAGGCAGAGGCAGGTGGCTCTCTGTGAGTTCAAGGCCAGCCTGGTCTACACAGCAAGTCAGGCCTATTACACAAAGAAGCCCTGTCTCGAAAAACCAAAAAAGAAAAAGCTGGACACAGTTTTATGCATCTATATTTCAGTGTCCAAGAGGCAAAGACAAGGGGATACCTAAGGCTTTCTGGCCAGCTAGGGCAGCCAGCCTAGCCAAATTGGTGAGCTCCAGGTTCAGTGAGAGGCTCTGTCTCAAAACATAAGTTGGAGATTAGGGAAGATTCCTGATATGGTTCATCTGTGGCCACTACACACACATGCTTGTACACACACACACACAGTGAGAGAGAGACAGAGAGAGAAAACAGAACCACTCATTCATTATTGTACAAATTCTTTGGTTTTTTGAGACAGGGTTTCTCTGTGTAACAGCCCTGGCTGTCCTGGACTTGCTTTGTACACCAGGCTGGCCTCGAACTCACAGAGATCCACCTGCCTCTGCCTCCCAAGTGCTGCGATTAAAGGCGTGCGCCACCACGCCCGGCTCTGTACAAATTCTTATGTGATTAATATTGAAGGTTTCAAGGAGTTCCATTTTCTTACTTGTCTGTGTTAGTTTATGACCGTTCAATGTTGAGACTCAAATACTCTTTACAATTCCTTTCCCTTTTATATTTCACTTCTCTTAGAGAACATTTTTCTCAGTGAGTCAGGCTGGTACACACTTGGAATCCCAGCACTTGGGAGACAGAGGCAGGAAGGTCAAGCTGTTTGGGCCAGTTTGGGCTATCTAGTGAATTCCAGGCCAACCTGGACTACAGAGTGAGACCCTGTCTAAAAGGAAAAAAGAAAAAAGGAGGATAGGAAGAAAGAAAGAAGGGAGGGTAGACTATTTCTTTTACATGAATTATTCCATATACAGAAACTAAAGAGAAAGAAGCCTCACCTAGGTCAAAAGTAAGTACAGTGGGCTGGTAGTGTATTTCAATGGTCGAGTGCTTGGCCAGAATGCACAGAGCCCTGGGTCTGATCCCCAGCACTGCATAAACCAGACATGATAGCGCAGTCAGTCATCTGACCCCTCTGGAAATAGAGACAGAAAGAGTGGAAGTTCAAGGTCATCCTTGGCCTATATAGAGAGTTGAAGGTCACTTAATAAATAAAGTGCCCTTTGAGAAATGCACCGTGTCTCTTCAGACTCAGTTGAGATAGTGAATACTTACTCACTGGTCCTTTAATAATGATGTTGTTTATAATGGATACCATGAGCTGCAATGCACGAAATGACTCTGTTTTCTTTTATTTGCTGTAGGTATTTGAGGAACGAAGAGCTCTGCTTGGGAAATGGGTAAAGCATTTATTTAAAATACACATGGCTGGGGATACCTTAGAGGACTTGGGTAACATGCACAAGGCCTTAAGTTCAATTCTCAATACCACAAGATAGATTAGATTAGATAGATAGATAGATAGATAGATAGATAGATAGATAGATAGATAGATAGATAGATAGCCTGTTTCTGTATCATGGTATATTATCTGTTTTTGTCTATTCAAGATGCTATCATGAAAATCAGGATAAGTGGCTATTTATTTATTTTTCTTAGTTCTGGGGTTTGGAAAGTCTCTTGATCAGCACATCAAGGTACTGGTGATGTATCTGGGGAGAGCCCTCTTGAGCAGCCATCTTTCTACCTCCTGAAATGGCAAAAAGGGGGAAAGAATTCTCTGAGATCTGTTTTGATCCTGTTGAGGGCTCCACCTCCTGAAGGTCCTATCCACTACCCCCTCACTCACCCTCATGTTGGATTAAAATTTTGTTTGTTTGTTTGGTTTTTTGAGACAGGGTTTCTCTGTGTATCCTTGGCTGTTCTGAACTCACTTTGTAGACCAGGCTGGCCTTGAACTCACAGAGATCCACCTGCCTCTGCCTCCTGAGTGCTGGGATTAAAGGCGTGCACCACCACGCCCAGCAATTAGACAGCTGTGAACTGCCAGGTGGTTGCTGGGATTTGAACTCCGGTCCTTTGGAAGAGCAGTCAGTGTTCTTAACCGCTGAGCCCTCTCTCCAGCTCTGGTTTAAATTTTTGTTTAGATTTATTTGATGTGTATGACTGTTTTGTCTGCATGTGTGTATCGCATCATGCAGTTATCTGGTGCCCATGAAGGCCAGAAAAGGGCATTGTATCCTCTGGAATATAAATGGTTGTGAGCCACTATGTGGGTGCTGGGAACCAAATCTGGGTCCTCCGAACCATTTCCCTAGCCCTGACTGTTGTTGTTTGAGTCAAGGTCTCACCCTGTAGCCCCTGGCTGGCCTGGAACTCACTAAGTAGCCCAGACAGACCTCAAACTTACATGCTTTCAGGGATCCTCCTATCTTAGCTTCCAAAGTCTGGGACTATGGGGGTGGGTATTCCCACTAGCAGAGGTTAAGATTTCAATATGTGAATGTTTCAGGACACAAGCATCCAGTCTGTGGCATTATCTTGGTGCCTATGGAATGTGTACCTAAGGCAATGCTGACTTTCTCCTGGGAAATATGACTGATGATTTCCATTTAGATTCTACCTGGAAAACAGAAACCATCCGTTATTTTAATGGGCATAATTTAATCAAAAGGATTAGTAAACAAACATTGACAGAAAAACTCAGGAAGGGCTTGATGAAGGTCTGTGGAGATAGAACTGGGCTAATTCAAGCCTTACTTGTACTTTGGAAGGAAGAGCTCCAGCCTAGACCCACATTCTTTTTTTTTTTTTTTTTTTTTTTGGTTTTTCGAGACAGGGTCTCTCTGTGTATCCTTGGCTGTCCTGGACTCACTTTGTAGACCAGGCTGGCCTCGAACTCACAGTGATCCGCCTGCCTCTGCCTCCCAAGTGCTGGGATTAAAGGCGTGCGCCACCACCGCCCGGCTTAGACCCACATTCTTAAGGAGTAAAGTAGGCACCACAGCCAGATGATTCTACTACATCCGAGGAAGTGTGATGGTCCTGGGTTGTCTGGGGAAAAGCTGGAGCCAGGAATAAGGGTGAAGAGTCAAGGTAGTCCTGACAGGAACAGCAGGCAAACAGAAAGGAATATGTCTCTTCTTCATCAGTTTCCCTCTCAGTACCTCCCTCTTCCCAGGCAGCATTTAACAGAGAGCTAGCTGTCAAAGAAAAAATGGGCTACAGAGTACCAGCCTCCTGGACTCACAGAGTGCAGTAATGTGGTTTGGATCTGAGAGGCGGTATCTCAGTAACCAGTGCAGTTCATCCACTGGGCTCTCAGCACTCTCAGCATCCAGGGACCAGGTACACTCTTCTGTGTCTACTTGAGCTTCCTGTATATTCATAAGAACATTAATGACTTTATGCTTTTCCCTAACAAGATACAGCTACCCATCATCATCAATGAGGACTCTTTCTTTTTTTTTTTTTAAACATTTATTTATTTATTATGTATACAATATTTGCTCCACATATATGCCCGGGCAGATCTCAATGTAGATGGCTGTGAGCCACCATGTGGCTGCTGGGAATTGAACTCAGGACCTTGGGAAGAACAGCCAGTGCTCTTAACCTCTGAGCCACCTCTCCAGCCCGAGGACTCTTTCATCTGTTCCTCTAACAAGGAGACAGAGTCCCAGAAGTCATTATCCAGTACTGAATAATGTCAAATTATGCTTCTCTGGGCAACAAATTACTTGTTGAATTACTTTACAGTCTCAACTAAATATTTGCTACTACTCAAGAGAAGTGAAAACATATGGTCATACAAAAACTTGCACAGTGTTTATGGCAACAGTATTCAAAAGAGTCAAAAGCACAAATAATCCAAATATCTACCCACAGGTAAATGAATAAACAAAATGTGTTATGCTCAGAGGATGGAATATTATTCAGCCATAAGCTGAAAGTATTTCTGATACATGATACAACATGGACAAACTTTGTAAGTGAAATTAAATTCATAAGGATAGAAAATAGAGTAGAGGCTAACAGACTGGGGAGCTAGTGCTTGATGGGTGCAAACTTTTGGTTTGAGAAAGTTCTGGAGACAGGTGGTAGCTGTGGTTGCTCTACAATGTGAGTTTATTTAATGCCACTGTACACTTAAATAGTTAAAATGATGAATTTTATATTTATTTCACCAAAGTGAAAAAAAAAAGTAAAAGTCCAGGTGTGGTAATAAAAGCCTGTAATCCCAGCACTTGGGAAGCAGAGGCAAGACAATCAGCTCAAGGACAGCCTCAGGCTGCATACCAAGTTCGAGGCCAGCTTGAGCTCTTGAGACCCTGTTTTCATAAACCAATCCTCCCCCACACTCCACCTCCCCCCAAAAGAAGTTTAAGATAGTATGAAATGCTATGTATTCCTTTTTCCAAATCATTTTATCTTTAATAATGGTAATTTTAATGGTAAATTTTTAAATAATGGGAATTTTTAATGGTTAATTCAAAACATAAAAAAATAGGGGCTGGAGAGATGACTTAGTGGTTGAGAGCACTGGCTGCTCTTCCAGAGGTCCTGAGTTCAATTCCCAGCAACCACATGGTGGCCCACAAACCATTCATAACTGTAGTCCCACAGGATCTGGCTGAGACCCTGCCTTGATGATGACTCCCAGCATCAGTCTTGGACACACACTGCGTTGGGGGGGGGGACCTTCCTTATCACCCCCACCCTGTCCTTGCCATTCATCTTGAGATTGGTGAACCCTAGCAGCTCTAACAGCATGCTTAGTTATCAAGAATACTCCACAGATCAGCGTCCTTCAGGCATGAACTCTGACACCATTCAACAGTAGAATAAAAGAACTCTAATGGTTCCCCAGCCTCCCACGCTGGTCTTTCACTTTTGTGCTGCAGGATTTTACTGGAGAATTAATTCAAGAGATAAGAGAGATTATTTGACAATTTGATATAAGAGATAAGGGAGTTCCTGCACAGTGAACTCTGCATGGATCATCTACTTACTGGTTTATTCTAACACCTTCTAAATGGCAAAGGGATTTTTCCCCCTGCTGCTCAGTATTCTGAGTCATCCCCACACCTTGAATTGGTAGGGGTTCAAGGAATGCAAATTCATTTTCTATTAGCTTAAACAAACACAATTAGAAAGGAAAATCCCCAAGGCAAAAACACCTATCCGAGCCAGATGTAAATTATTCTGGACCTTCTTGATCAGGGAAACAAATGAAGAGCCCATGTAATTATCTTTTTTAATCTCCAGGGAGAGTGTTTCAATGTCTTCTTTTATAGGCTTTTATGATCCTAATGTTCTTTTATATTCATTTTAAGTCACACTATAATTTGAGTTCATTCTCTTATGTGGCATTAAGGAAATCTGGTGAGCTTACCTGGCCTCATCAACCTAAAAAGCTTGATGCTTTTAAAGGTTTTTGTATATATTTTTTACATTGATTTAACCATTTGCATACTGTTTTTAAGATCTCCATGGCATTTTAGAATAATAGTTGTCCTTTATACAATTATACTCACACATACACATGCATTCATACATACATAAATATATATATGTAATCTTTACTATGGTCCTAAAATATAGATATAACCCCTAATGCACAAATGAGGACATTTTGAATGTTACAAACAGTAAAAAAAAAAAAAAAATTGAAAATGAGACACTGAATGTTCACTCCTGTCAAACAATCCAAAATCAGGATGTGTAAGCGAATTTTAGGTGAGGTTTGGGAGCCTGTAATCCAGGAGACACCAATTCTAATATTTCTGAATCAGTGCTGGGAAGGAAGTAGAGAAAGTGGGACTTTCAGGCAACAGGCTCTAAAACCATCACAAGGTACCTTACATCATTTAAAGAAAGACTTCTTTTGAAGCTGGAAGAGAGTACGAGGGCCGGAAGGGAGCGCCCTGAAGTGGCATTTCTCACATCTGTATCCTAACAAAAATGAACTCACACACATACTGTGAAAGTGATAACTGTCAGTTTGCCGAGAAGGGAGTCTCAGCTGAGGAACTATCTAGACTAGGTTGGCCTGTGGCAAGGCTGTGGGGGACCGTCTTGAAGGCAGCACCATCTCCTGAACCTGAGATTCTGAACTGCATCAGACAGGAGAAAGCTAGCTGAGAGCAATCAAGACCAGTTCATTTCTCTCCACTCTACACACGCCTATCTGTTTATTTATATCTATTTATTATATTTTCCTAGTTACTGTTACTGTGATAAAATACCACAACAAAAAGCAATTCATGGGAGCTAGGGTTCACCTCAGTCCACAATCCCAGTTGTAGTCGACCACAGTAGGGACGCCGGAGCAGTAACTTAAAACAGCTAGCCAAGAGCAGAGAGGAGTAAGTGCATGCACGCACACTTGGGCTCAGCTTTGTCTCTGCACTTTAGAAAGTTCAGGAGCCCCTGCCTAGGGACTAGCACCTCCCACAGGAGGCTGGATCATCCCACACCAGTTAACATGATCAAGACAGCCCCCCTAAGGGGCAGCCTGATCTAGGTAATCTCTCAATTTTATCAAGTTGGCACTTGAACTAACCATTACATACACACTGAAGGCCTAGGTCAGATGCGCTTCTGCAGTTGTAGTCTGGTCATGTACACAGAAATGTGAGAAAGGTGAAGTAGATGGTGAAATGTGGAATTCACCAAGCTGAGACAGAAACAAATACCTGCTGTGCATTAGCAATAACTTACTTAACTCGCTTTCTGTGCCATCCTCTTCCCCGTGATTGATCAGAATACACATGGGACTCTTTTTTTCTGTTCCCTCAGTTTGACAAATGGACGGACTCTCAGAGGAGAAGAATTCTTACAGGCCTGCTAGAGCGCTGCTCCCTGTCCCAGCAAAAGTTCTGTTGTCGAAAGCTGCAGGAAAAAATTCCAGCGGAGGCCCTGGATTTTACTACCAAACTTCCAAGGGTGTTATCTGTCTATATCTTTTCCTTCCTGGATCCCCGGAGTCTTTGCCGTTGTGCACAGGTAAAGGCAATGAATGGCACATGGAGTTTTGGTTGGGACAGCCTTAGGAAACTCTGAAAGTGGAATAACCTAAAGGTGAGACAGACCCACACACGTGTGCATAAAGCCAAGCAACAGATTTTACTCTGCAAAGTTTGAATGACCCTTGACCTTTTCAAATGTCTAATTCTTTAGGCTCAAAGAGGTGTGTGTGTGTGTATGTGTGTGTGTGTGTGTGTGTGTGTGTGTGTGTGTGTGTGTGTGTG